>JAVJAQ010001933.1:0-219314 GCA_032362365.1 Zygogramma bicolorata
ATATTGTATACCACACCTTACTCACTAATATCTCAAGCTGATTGAAGATATTATTTTTGTCATAATGAATAGGTGAATATGAAAAAAAATTGGTATAGCCACCTGGAATCATCACGACAGCAGATTGCTGGTTATACAAATGCGCCAATTATTATCAATTTGATACTAACCCTCTCTCTATCATATTCCATATTGATTCATATTTCTTATGTTTCAGCTTTTCATCATGTTTTGAGGAAGGGCAGAGATATACTATATTTTTTGACGTCGTCATTCTTCAGTACAATATCCTGTTTTAATAATAATGAAGATGTCAAATAAACTATTAGAATCAACAGAAACCTGTGTAATTCATTCAATACAAATCCGAAATTTTCGGTTATTGTTTGAGAGTTTGTTTCGTAGGGGCTCACGTAGAGAAAAGAGCAGCATCAAAAAGTTATTAAATTGAATTTTTTCCATGTTCCTCCATCGAAGAGTCACTACGTTTCGGTGGTATTGGTTAGGCTTCCATTGTCTGCATAATCAACTCTATTAATCCTGTTGCAAAAAACTTATGATATTAAAAGAAAATGAAGTGAAAGAAATTATATGGTATTTGAATCAAAGTACACAGTGAAATTATATATACCTCTCAAACTTAAAAAATGAATAGTTTAAACTTAATTAAAAAGCAATAACTCATAAGGATACGAAACTTTTCAAATGAAAATTAGGTCACCATTTAAATAAAATAATGCACTCAATCCAAACAAAACAGTTTTTAATGGATTTTGATCGGAGAGTATGATAGAAACTTAAATTGACCAAACAATAATATTGTGACAAAGTTGAAATATTGAATATGAAACAGTGAAACCAAACATAATATAATTGAAATGAGTTCTTATATTCCTTAATTTCATTTTTTTATTTTACTCTTTTTTCTTCAATAACTCAATTTTATCGCAATATCCTCACTTCATCTATCACATTTTCAGTTTTATTCTTTGGCCAAAAATCTCATCTCAATTTTTTTGTTCGGATTTAGATGCCATATTTGATTCAATTTTGACCCAATGTAATTCAATTCCAGTATTAGTAGTTTATTTTAAGATTACGCGATGCGAGTAACCAAGAATTTGCGATCAATAAGTTCAACAAATATTTTGACCGACTGCATTTATCCATAAGAGCGCACTCATCTGTAATGGGCACAGTTAATATCATTAGACGTTAAGCAGCAACTTGAGTGACGATTTTTCCGACACAAAAAATCTACGATTACTTGAAGTCCCTTAAAAAGATAACATTAGGTGAAGAGATAAATGGAACTTTATCTCGAGACAACAAACTGATATTTTTGCACTCGACGCGCCTTTCTCTAACAACGTTAACATCTTGAGGTGAAGAAAACTAGTATTAAATCTGAAGACTAGGGAGTTGTTTATATACCTGAAGTTTTTCGGTCCGATATGGAATTTGTTTGTTACTGCTACTTATTCTAATTAATTTCTCGACAATGAAGTGGTGCAGCCACTACCTGCAAAGTTTTTGGTCCGATATGGACTTCATCTGTTATCATTGATTATTCTGATTAATTTCTCAATGAAAAATTGAGAAGCGGGTTGAAATGTCTCCTGTCACCATTGATGATGTTTTACCTTTTGCTATCACTAAACCCTCACATGCATCAAGTAGTCATGTGTCATGCACATGCTTGATCAGTTTCAGATTGCTTTCACCAATTTTGTGGTCATTCTCTAGAAAGTGTTGGGCGACACTGGATTTTTCTATCCTTCCGTATTTCATGTGTGCAAACTGTTCCTTGAAACGGGTTTTAATAGCTCGTCGACTCTGGCCGATGTACTTGTTGTTGCAAACTTGCCAACGGATATCGTAAAATCCTGACTCTTCTGTGTTCTCAATTTCATCTTCTGGGTTACCAAGAAGCTGTTGTCCTGAATGGAGTTGTTTTAGAAGGGTACAGAAGTCGAGGTTTTATCAGTGATGGGTTTTTTAAACAGCTCGAGAAAGAAAAAATCACATTAGGAAATTTCCATCGGAGTTTGCACAATTGAATGGACACGATCCCCAGAAAATACATGATATGGAATAAGTATCAGAAACTAAAATATCATATATCTGTTCTGGAAAATTTATCAATTTCAGTAGCGCTCTGGGCTCCTATTTAGAAGTGGAAAAAGGCGGCAAACATACTGTACTACCGATGAGTTTGGTTATTCAATATGCTTGGATTGAAATGCAGACCACGCCATCAATCCAGCTAGAAAAAGTTTCTGTCTTGGGTTTGGGTCGAACAACGCATACATTGGATACAAAACAGAAGTTATTCAGCTCACTGCGCCAGCCTATCAGTGATCTACATAAATCAATTTGGAATTAGAGGTGTAAATGAAATACTTCCCCTTTAACATGTTCAGCGTAGTTCATTTCCAGTATGGTTGAGAGTCATAATTTGGGCACTTGAAAAAACATCTAAAGGTCAGTCTGTAAGAATTACGAAATACCATGGTACAATTAAATGAATCCAGTCGTTTGCTAAGTGTCGACATAAAGTGGGGTTTTTTCAAAGAGTGTAAAAAAACTAACATAAATATAAGATATAATACTGCAGTCCGTATCAGGCCTCAAATAGTGACCCCTTACTCAATGAGATTTCAACGACGCGCGATGTACCAATTCTTTCTTTTGAACTGGAACGGCTGATAGACATATAGATTGATACTATTAAGAACAGAATTGCAGAAAACTAAGAATCGTTTCGAACTTATCGAGCAACTCATTTTTGAAATTTCTCTCTCCTGGATACAGAACTTAAATAGGCAGGTGTGTTTTTACTGACGTTCGCTCGATCTAAAATGTCTGTGATCTGATATATTCACTGACTCACTGATATTTCAAAACGTTATATTATGTTTCATATAAAAATTATTTTCTTAGCAACACCAAGAATCAGTGGCCGACGCTTCTTTTGCATAACACACCTTTGTTGAAACTCAGCTTATTGTCAATCATCTGAAAGCATACCCTCTATGTGGTCCAAAGACTTACTAATCCAACTTGAAATCTTAAATTCCAGGGCCAATTTAGTTGTTTCTGAATCAGCCTCTGTCCTCATTTTGTCCATAACAATTTCATTTTACATTTCGGTTCGAGAACATGTACAGCATCTATCTTTCGCAATATCAAAAACGTTACTCGGAACATTCCTAAATGATCAATAACTACCTGATTTATTGAAAAATAGTGTGAAACAAAATTTAATTTGATGACTCAGATATAAGATAGGAATGACCCCAATACCAGAAATATTTCAATAGCAAATATAGTTTCAGTTGTTAGTGCGAACAAAAGGCATTGCGCACAACTACTCAGTGCATACAGTTTGCCTTAGACTCAAAGGCAAACAGAATCCATCCATCTTGTCTCTCGTCACTTTTTTGTTTTTTTTTGATGCGGTCAAAGTCTACTCTATGCTATTCACTTCTGAGCATTGTGTAAGAGGAAGTTTTGATTAGTTTCGAAATGAGTGATCGAAACAGAACTTCAAAATATTCCTATTCAAAGTGTATATGTTATATGCATATAAAAAGGAGTATTTTTCATTCCCTTGAACAATCTTCAAGTAATTTCTACTTCAAGAGGTTAGTTAATTTCTCAGTAGCTTCCGATTAAAAGCCATATATTGGTTACAGTGAATGACAGCGATTTCAAAGAGTTCACAGGAGAATAAATAAATGAGCATATGTGTTTTTTCTGAAAACCTTTCTAAGTAGGTATGAGCAATGATAAAATTAATAATATTTTGTAGATTCTACAATGCCTTTTCACCATACAAGGGATATGTTCTGACTTTCCCATGCTCCAAAAATATGTATACACTTATCAAATCAAATTACTTTATTTCTCATAGAAAACATACACTGTATGAGAAGAGTCAGATTACACTCTCATCTAGGCGAATGGAGTGATGAAATTAAAAGACAATAGTCGATTGGACAATACAAAATATTGCAAGCAGAACATACATATATACACACACAAAATAAACATGCATACAGTTCATATCAGCAGGCCCTAAAACCCTTTGCGGACTAGCTTCATTAGAACCACAAATCAAATCCTGTTGTAGAGCGGCCTAGTAAGCGCTGGCCGGGACCACATAAAGAATCTTATGTTTGTCGGCATCCCTTCTTTTTCTATTCTAAACTCCGTTAGTTGTGTTCATTTGTTTCTTTGCAGTTATCTGTGAGGTTTGCATGAAGGTTTATTCACGTGTATACGGATACCCTGTTATAGGGAAAAAAACACAATGTCACGTGAGTTTATTGGCTTATTATTTCTAATAAACATTCTTGCTCTATTTGGTGTCAAAATATTGTTAGTTTTTCAATGTTGAGAATGTTATTTTCTGTTGAATACGATGTGGTTCCACTTGGAGCCACAAGGCCGCAGGTACTAATTATTACTTTCTGATTTCTCAGGAAACATATTCTTGGATTTTAAG
Organism: Zygogramma bicolorata; assembly: GCA_032362365.1. Classification (NCBI taxonomy): domain Eukaryota; kingdom Metazoa; phylum Arthropoda; class Insecta; order Coleoptera; family Chrysomelidae; genus Zygogramma; species Zygogramma bicolorata. Next base: position 4,511 of record JAVJAQ010001933.1, read on the forward strand.
AATATGGATTCTGATATGGCATTTATTATGATCTAGGCTCATGGGTTGTCAAAGATTCAACCCGTTCATTGGTAGGTAACTATCACAGAGTTTTTTTTGACAATTATTTTAATGATGTGCAACTACAGAAAGATCTACTGAAGGATAAGATTTACGCTTGTGGGACTACTAGAAAAGGGAGGAAATTGGAGCTGGAAGATTTGAAAGAAGACAAATCAATGAAAAGGGGAAACAAATTCAAAGTGACAGTTTCGCAAGAAGTGAAGTTTGATAAAGTTGCACATTTACCCATTCAAGGACAGAAGGTTCGATGCGCACGTTGAAGCACTCGATCAAAACCCCATTGTACCATCAGATGGCATTGCAGTACCTGCCAAGTCGGACTTTGTTTAACCGATAAATCCAATTGTTTTCAAGCATTTCATAAAAAATGATATGATATGTTTCACAAACAATGCTTTGACATATGTTCCTAGTGGTTCCGTAATGGAACCACATCTTTTTGTTCTTTCTGAATGATAAAAAATTTATTTTGTACTAAATATGAGTTTTATTCACCCCTTTTTATCACAATATTACTGAAGGACTCATGAAAAAATATTTCAAAAAAACCTTAATAATTCAGGCCGCAAAGGGTTAATTTATAGTATTCATTCATTGAGTATAAGCATTTCTCAACTGAATAAGACTTCAGTTGTTTTTTGAATGCATTCTCATGTTTCACACTCATCAGAGTGTCAGGTAAAAAATTGAAAATATTTGAAGCTTTTCTACTTGGGGCTTTGTATTTATTGTGGAAAGTGGTTGACGAAGGTTGATGTTTTTACGAGCATTGTATGCGTGGAAATCAGCACGGCACGGAAATGAAGATCTATTTTTAAAGAAAAAAACACAAGTTTCGAATATATACAAGCCAGTCAATGTGAAAATGATTGATTCAAGCGATTTTTCAGATACGTGTTTTTATGTATTCATATGCAGTTATGTTATGTATGAGGAACGTTCCACATGAAATATTGCCTGTGAAACGTTTCATACCTAGGTCATTTCTGGTTTCTGCCATGTTTCAGGAACGCGTCTCAGTCAAAAGATGAAACGTTTCAAATGGAAAATGATCGGTCTCAGAAATATTTCAGACTTTGGTTTATTGGGACTGAATTGAGGAACTCGACAACTGAACTGTGCCAAATAAAATCCGCGATGAAAGAGCATGTTTTGCAGTAACCGAAATGCATCTACACGAGTTTTACTTATCGAATCTAGGTAATCTGAACAGGCCATGCATATATTCGCCGTGCACCTAGATAGCTCCGTTCATTTATTACAGCCTTATGTAAATGACTCCATATCTCTAGGGAAAAATGCGCGAGTGGCCGAACGATAGCAGAAGATATAAGCTAAGGCTTTGCAGCGACACGATAGACCAACAAATATATAACCGAACCCACACAGAAAGATAACTACAACCAGAATCGCCGCATTCAAAATTACTTTTTAATTGCGTTTCATTTATTCGCCACTGTTTTGAATCCTTCGAACTTGTGATATCATTATCAGGCTGATGGAAAAAAAAACACTGCTTGCATCGGAGAAATCGACTGGGAGGAAAGCAACAAAATTTTCAGACAAATGACTGTTCTCAACTATTTTAAATAATATTTATTTTGCATTCTCTCCGAATCATAATAAAAAAAAAATCGTAAACAATAAGTGACATCGATAAATTGCAAACATACCCTGTTGGTAGTATGTGTATATCTGAAACATCTACATAACTTATCTCCTGCCAGAATGCACTTTGCACATTGATTCACATATAAATTGCTTTTTTTTGCATCCGACTCACGATCGGAGGGTTGTGGGTTCGATTCCCCAACAGGGCAGAATTTTTCTCCGAGAATTCTGTCTGTATAGCGTTGGGGAATGACTGCCTTTAGGAAAAGGGTTGAAAACACGAAATTGAAAAAATCTTTTTCTCTTTAAACTCAAGTTTTTTCGAAAATTAGGCATTTTCAATTGGTCAAACTTTGTGGGTGTATTGATAGTAACATATTTAAAGAGAATCACGGAAGGGTGGCGATCAATTTTAATTAGGAGGTACTTTGGGGGTTGCGTTCACACATTTTTTTAGTAGAAAAAAGCGGGTGCCGATCTTAATTTGATCATAAGTCGGTCAATTTTCATGCTAGAGAAATTTTGTTTGTTTTTTCGAAAGCTCTTATTGGGAACTTCATTGAAGATTCCATGAGGTTTCTTCAAGAAATGCAAATTTTTCTCGTTATTTCGCTTTAAATCTTCCAATTTATACATTTGACGAAAAGAGCTAAGCATTAATCTGCTGTATCTCATTCCGTATTTGTCGAAGAAAAATGATAAAAAAAGCATTCTTTCTGTTCTTTGAAAGCTACAATTTGGCTCCCAACACTTTTTTTGATAAAATGACTATTTTTAGAGTTATTAGCAAAAAAACATTAAAAATAGTCGTTTTTTTCGTCAAACAACTGTTACTTTCAACTTCGAATAACTCAGAAAACATTACTTTTACGAAAAAAACGTATGAAACATTTTTTTCTTAGAATTACTTTTTCCGTCGATTCCTTTAAAATGGAATGAAAAATTTCCACCCCCGAGATGGGGTGGCAACCACCCCCAAAGCTCTAGCGTACAGCGGCATGATATAGAAAATAATCCTTGAGCTATTCCTACCTTCTGTGAAAGTTTCAACTGAATCTATGGTGGCCGAAAAAATTACGAACAAAAATGCTCCATTTTCTGGACTAAATGGGTTTTCCTTTTTTTCTTTTATTTGAAGCGTTATTGTTCAAATTGCAATTTAGGCAATTTCAACAACTTAGATATACAAAACAAGTTAACAGTGACATTATGAGTACTGATGTTAAAACAACGACCGCACTTGAATTTCTCACAATGAAACTTTTCAGTTCAGTATTGAGAAATAGTTATTTGTATACGAGGCTGCAGAATGCTTTTTTCCCATTCCGAGAGAGAGGGAGAGAGAGAGATTACAGCCGATGCAAGATAATCTCAATGTCACGAAAATACTTTCCGGCCATAGTATGCACAATATTTTTTGTGGAACCGTAAAAAGTATATAGTTCGAATGAACATGAACGTAAACTGATGGCGTCAATATTACAGTTTTCCTATGGAAATGGAATATGTAGCAATAGAAACGTTCAGTTTGCTGGCAGTTACTACAGGCAACGGCTCGAAAAAAAAAAATTACTGGTCCGTCACTCTGTCACATGTGCCAGAACTTTTTTCTCAGGGGTTCGATTAGGTTGGCTGACTTTCTAAATGAAACCAGTAAATTGTTCTACTCTCCAGAAAGCTAATTGTTTCATTGTCCAGATTCTCTACTGTTATATAAATGAGATTCATAGTTCATGATAACATATTGTATATTGTTACCAAGTTGTTGTTGATAGATCGATGAATAAACATCATTCAAGAGTTGAGTTACAGTCGTCAAAAAAAATTGTATTATAATTTCACCTTCCATCCCAAGCTCAGGCTACCTACAAGTTAAGCATAAAACATGGTGTCAGGTTACCCTAGGAGAAGTTGAAAAGCAAGAGGAAGGAAGCAAAGCAGTAAATCAAATTGCTCCATATTTGACAATTTCTTGTCAAAAATGACAAGTATCGAGGCTCAACTGAAAGCTCTGGAAGAAAAGCTGAAATTGTATGAAAATAGCATTCCTACGTTGAAAACACAAACTTGAATATTCCTCTACCGAAGCCAGTATCATTATCTGAAGGAGACATATCCGAAAATTTCAAAATATTCAAGCTATCCTGGGAAAACTATCTCATAGCCAGTGGATTGGAGAAGAGGCAGGAAAAAGAGAAAATTGCAATCCTTCTGACTGCACTTGGAGAAGAAATATTCAAGAGATATAGCAACTTCATCATATCAGATACAGAAAAGGAAGAATGTTCAACTCTACTAGAAGCGATAGGAAGAAACCTTTCTCCAGAAATCAATAAGAGATACGAACGAGCAATTTTCAATATGGCTAAGCAAAATGATGATGAAAGTTATTCAGACTATTTCAACCGACTGAAGACATTGATAAAGAATTGTCAATATGGATCTCTAGAAGAGGACCTTTTATTAGATAAAATAATATATTCAATCAAGGATATCAAGTTGAGAGAAAATCTATGGCTAGATAAACAAATAACTTTGAAGGTGTATTTTCATGGCACTAAACTGCTACAGATTTTACTGCTCGAGCAGTGACCTTGAGAAGTTCAAATTTTTCAACTTCATAGCAGCAAAGCGGATGTTATTTTGCAGCCATTTTGAATATTTGTAGGATCGTTTGTGTATGGGCTCTTGGATTTTTTCAACATTAGTGAAATTTTCGTACTTATTCAGTTTTATTCAAATTTATTTTTTCAATTAGTTTTCGTATTCTATAGTTTCAAATACTATTTAGATTTCGTGGGTATAGGTTAGTGTTAGTTGAAGTGTAGGCAGTTTTTTGTTTGATTAGATTGACGTAGATCATTAGGTCAGACTCAAGAATATATCTTGAAATACTAAAAACGATTTATTCAGTTTTTCCTTTGTTTTTTTTAATATTGAAACTCAATAGAATTCTAGGACTTTTTTTATTGACAACTGAAAATTGTTATCAAATCAACATTTCTAATCAATTCGAAACGAAATCAATAATGACAAGAATATATACAAGATTATATAATTCACTGCGTCTCTTAAATATATCCACAACCTACTTTTTCCTTGTAAGGTACGTCTCTTCTTTTTTTTAAACCATAATACGTTATGTATATAGTTCAGTGGACAATACTTGATGCAACACTAGCTATTTGCTTCCTTCTCACTCCATGCTGATGTATCATTTTATTTTGATATATAATCAAAATTTGAAAACATTCCTTTGTCCAATTATATAATGTCAACGAATTCGACATTTTCAAAATATTAGATCTCCAGACCACGCCACACCACAGAATATTAATCCAAACAATGAACTTAAACAATGGTATAAATGACCAATGACATAAAAATGACTTATTTCACTGCTTTCAACCCTTTTCATGGAGCAGTTGAAATTCTACTGCATTTGCAGTAAAATATGTACTGAGCATGCGCACTTGCATTTTTCTGCAGTTGCAGTAAGAATTTTACTGCTCCATGAAAAGGATCCTTTTTTCAAGCTATAGATAAATGCAAAGCCAAAGAACTATCCGACAAGCAACTGAGTGCATTGAGAGACGAGAAAGAAGCGGAAATCAAGAAACTTCACAGAAGTTCAAGGTATAATCATGTTTTCCAAGATGGGCCAAGCACCAGTGAACAGTATATCAAAAATGAGCAATATACAATGAAATATAAAGATGGGATCCAGGAAGACTGTGGCTACTGTGGCTATAAGCATGAAGCAAGAGATGTCCAGCGAAAGGTGCAACGTGCAAATTCTGTCACAGAAAAGATAATTTTTCCAAAATATGCAGAAGAAAACAGAACAGAATGAAAGATGTTAACTAAATCCAAGAAGATTCTGACGATGGAAGCGAACATTCTGAAAGCTGCGAAGAAGTTATTCTCTGCATGAATGATGATCGATGAAAAGAGATCAATACAGAATTGATTTTTCAGATTAAAGGAGAAAAACGCGAAGTGACTTGTCGGTTAGATACAGGGGCAACGTGCAATGTCATAGGCTTTGAAGAAGTATGTTCAATAACACGATGCAAAACGCCAAAATTAACAGTTTCTACGTCCAAGTTGAAATGTTTTGGAGGGCAAATCATTCATCCCGTTGGATGCATACGGAAAGATGCAGTCAAGAGAGAAAAAAAGAATTCAAGGCCCAAGAAAAAAATTGAAATTCCAAGGAAGTTTTCAGATTTTCATATGTTTTGATTTTTTCAAATAAAATATAGGGGATGTTATATAAATGAGATTCATAGTTCATGATAACATATTGTATATTGTTACCAAGTTGTTGTTGATAGATCGATGAATAAACATCATTCAAGAGTTGAGTTCCAGTCATAAAAGAAACTGTATTATAATTTCACCTTCCATCCCAAGCTCAGGCTACCTACAAGTTGAGTATAAAACATTTACATTCCACAATATTCTAAAATTGAAAATGAAATAATTGACACAAGTTTCATAGAGTTACCAAGGTAAACCTCACCTGAAATTGACCAGTCACCAATCCAAAATTATTAACAATATTATTAGCGTGAGTATAACCAAAAAGTTCGAAATTAAAATATTGATGGAACTCAAAATGGAAGGAATAAGTACTAATAAGTTCAAATTCTCAGACTGTTAATTAAAAGGCCCTGTCGATCGCATTCTTCGACCTCTTATATTAAAAACAGGAGTTTTTTATGTCTTACTGAAAAAACAGCGTTCGCACACGGTGGATCTGAAGATTGGAGCATACTGTGTAAAAACTCACAAATTGCATACCTCCAACGGATGTAAATTGAACCCACTCTTGATGGCTAATATAACGGTAAAGAGAAAATATGTACACTAAAATGAAGATTACGCACATCTAATGTTTCGTTACACACAGTACTGGAAGTTCGGTTGGTCTCCGAGTTTTATTATTATTTCGGGTAGATCAGAAACTATTTTCCATATTCCATCAGTGTGTAATTCGTGTCTCAAAGTAATTACCAAAGAAAAGAAATCACCAAAAATGAATGCATACCGAGCACAGCTTGTTCATCCAGGTACTGAATATTATATCTAGAGGAAATGAATGATCGACGGTATTGAAAGATTTACAAAATTTCGGAAACAAAAGTCCTCACTTTCGATTACAATCTACTTTCATCTGTATATCTACACGGGTGTTCCATCTACATCAATTGGCGAACTAGGTAGCCGCTGACATTTCAGTGAACGATACTTAAAGTCTCATTTGTAGTAATAACCAAGTAACATTATCAACTCAGATGTATGAGATATGATTGGCATGTCGAAGTCATATATCAAAAGCAGTCAAATTAAGAAACATTTTTGACTTCTACTTGGACGAATGAAATTTTCAACAAATTACAATATTGACATCTGTCTAGAGCGTGATGTAGTTCTCAAATTCGCAATGCTCACTTGAAACACGGAAGTCATTGAAATAAACCTTTACATAATATATTACATTTCATAATCAATCTGAATTTGAAGCAATGTACGAACGTCAAAAAAGTTACATATTTTTACAAATCTCCTAGCGCCGGCTCAGACGATCGTGAACGCAGATGAGGGGTCGAAGAGTCAACGTCATTTTTCCAGGAATTGTCGTCATTTCTGGAATATTCGATACCCGACATTTGCCTCGAAGATTCTCCATAGGCGTACGCAGGTATATATACGGAGAGACTTCATCGCGGAGCAGAGTCAGTTTACAGTTTCACTACTTTTCTTCGGGTTTGAAGGCCGTCGTTCTCGAGAACTTCTTCCTTACGTTTCGCTAGCGCGAGTGGCTAGCTTCTTCAGAGGCTCACTCATCTTGACTCTTATTCCGGTAATAGGAAATAATATTATTTAGAAGATAGGGAAATTGATTTTTATAGAATGTTTTAGGAAACACTATGCATTTTATCCGTCGATAATAATGCCCTCCGTTTCGCGTCGTTCAAATAACTATTTCTCTCTAGATGAGTTATACACTTTCCGCTTCGGTGTATGCTATACTATACTGCTACTTGATGTTGGAATCTGGATATATGACCGACATATTCCTGACATTTTCAGAACTCGGTTCGGTCCGTGCATCAAAAGATAAGACTTTTTCGAAACAAACGCGAGTTCAAATGCGTAACGGGCAAAAAATAAAAATATCTGGCAGCCAGGAGGATTCGAACCGGAGGCTGAGAGGTTTTGGCAGCGCTTAGCATTTTACACGATGCTGTGTGTTCCACCATCAATTGATCTCTTTGGGCACAAAAAGATATTTTTTATATGTTAATATGATAAGAATGTTGCGGCAAATAGTGCCCACAGATCATCATGAAAAAGATAATATGGAAACTACCAGAAGAAGAACCGAATATTATTGTGGAAAATCGCTACCATAGAAGTTTAAATAATTGGATTATTATTATTATTATTATTATTATGCAAAATGATCTAGTGAAAATCAAATTCAAATTGCGTGGGGTGAGAGGACATTTAGTGTTGTGTATACAGAATTATGCCTCCTTCCTGACATTTCAATGCAGCCCTTCGTGCCCCTAAATATGAATTGAATATCTATAATCGAAAAGAAAGCACTGAAAGCGGGCTTTATCGCATCCAATAACACAGGACAAAGTTCCAATTTAAAAGCCATTAATTCCTCTTCCAAAACGAGAATCGATATCATCAGGTAGTCTGATTCCCCTTCCACTTTCTCTTATACATATCTCCTTGCGGTTGACTACTGAAACGTGGAATATTCGCGAAAGCCATAAAACAAATGGGAAGGTCTGGAGACTGTGCAATCTTAGGAGGCGCGGCATTTATATCCAATATAGAGATCTCGGATGAAACCCCTTGGGACCTGGTCCAATGTTCTCTTCACACCTCACTTATTCCTAATTATGTACGTTTATACATGGAAGCGCCTTGATAGCCTTATACGGCTCATTCCAGGCTCTGGCAATTCTGGAATACAGTCGGTATTCTTTAGATAAAAGGCGTTCGCTCTAGTGTTACGCCGCAATACTGTAATAGCGTTTCGTTCAACCGGAAGAGAAGCAAGTGATCAACAAAGAAGGTTTAATATAAACGATAGTCATCATTGTGCGATGAGTTTCGAGATTCCTATTAGTCGAAGTGAGAAAGATCAGGATTAGATGCAGATGTGGACTGGTAGTGGATTCTAATAACCTTGTTATCCAATCACTCAGAATGAATTCGCGTCTCTGATGATAATTTTTCATTACAAATCGGGATTTACTCGAGCGTCAGAGAAAAAAATTATATATTGTATGATTTTTCATCGGTAAGGAGAGCGGCTATAGACTTTCGAAAATGTAAAAAAAAACTATTGTTTAGATGTGACGCAGACTAGCCATTTCATCACTTTGAAATACACAAGCGCGTCAGATTGAGATACATATGTTTCATCTTTACGCCTTAGACGTTGCAGTCTCATAATCTGACGATTATCTGGAGGGGTTCGCCTATTCTGCCAATCTGAATTTCTTTTAATCATTGAACTTAATCAATTGAAAAGCTCAGGAAGAAGCATGCAAATAGAAGAAGTGTATAATTTTTTCATTAGAATACTTGTATTCATAAGAAAATAATTATAAGCAATCAAATTTTCAAAATTTTAAACGTTATATATTAGTTGTAAACAATATCATGCCACCAATGAGTCTGTGTAATCAACTGTCATGACATCATGGCAACAGAAACCAGAGTGGGGACGAGATGAGAGAGCAATAGATAGAGAAAGAGTGAGAGAAAAATAGAAACGTGGAGAGGGGAATATAGGCATCAAGTAGCTGCACGCATCAAATTTTATCGATGAATTTTAATGATTTCGGTTAGTGGAAATTGTCAGATTATATATTTTTTGCATTTTTCGAAATAATATAAAATATAGCACTGTCGAGATGACTTTTGTTTTTACAACTTTGTAGCCTTCCTCCTTCTTTGGGTCAATTTCGAATTGTCAGATTAGTGATATATACACGTTTCAACGTTTCAGGATGTAACTAACTCACCCTATCTTGATCTGACGCCCTCGAGAATTTCAGATGATCATTTTTTTTTATATAATCTGATCCTTTATCCTTGAAGGGTGGCCATATATATAGGGCTCATATATGGTGGAAGTACTTAAGCGGGTATACCCCTGTATATTAATCTGCCACGCTTTAGTAAATCCCTCATAACCAATACATCTAAAAATGGCAACTTTCGTTCGGTTTTTACTTCGCAAGTTAAATTCACAAATCAAATTTGACATTTGAAGGAATGACACGAACACATTGAGATACATTCCAAATAACTCAAATCATTTTCCATAACATAAAATGGAGAGTGATTAGGTACGTAGCTGGAGTGAACGGTTTTAACCCAGAGATAGTTGATAAGATAAATAGAAAATGTAAATTTAGAGAAAAACATCGGAGATCTTCGAGTTTTTGAAAAGATGAGAGACATGAAAAGTTTATATTAATCCCATATAAACCTCAATACACTAGAGGACTCCGACAGATATTTACAAAGTAAATATGGAAGTTGCATATAAAACTTCTTACAAATCACAACAGCTCCTTGGTTACCCAAAAGATAAACCAGAAAACTCAGGGAAGTCGGGAATTTACGAGTACAGATTGCCACAAGTACATCGGCCAGAGCCAACGAGCTATTAAAACCCGTTTTAAAGAGAATTTTGCACACATAGAATACGGAAGAGTAAAAAAAAAATCTAGTGTCGCCCAACACGCTCTAGACAATGACCACAAAATTGGTGAAAGCAATCTTAAACTGATCAATCATGTTGTATTATTCCTTTCGAATGAATTGTTGAATTTTATTAGTTTAATTTCTGGTTTTATGTCATGTGTTTCGTTTTATGGTTGAAATATCTTGGTTCGACTCTGGCGGCATTTTTTTCATCAAAGGACGTCCGAGTGAACCAATCAAACAGCCAATGGTAGTTTAGCAGAGCCGCCTAAGTAACTACAGCACGTAACAATGGCAGCCACTAGCAACGCCCTGCTTTTTTCAGCCAATGGTGGAGCGTTTGCAGAGACGCCATATTTGTTTTTTCTTTAACGACCAATCATACAGCTTCAATAGCAACGCCCTGCTCTTTTCAGCCAACCAGAACCGCAGCCAATGGTGCAGCGTTTGCAGGGACGCCATATTTGTTTTTTCTTTAACGACCAATCATACAGCTTCACTAGCAACGCCCTGCTCTTTTCAGCCAACCAGAACCGCAGCCAATGGTGGAGCGTTTGCAGAGACGCCATATTTGTTTTTTCTTTAACGACCAATCATACAGCTTCACTAGTAACGCCCTGCTCTTTTCAGCCAACCAGAACCGCAGCCAATGGTGGAGCGTTTGCAGGGCACCATATTTGTTTTTTCTTTAGTGACCAATCATACAGCTTTCAGCCAACCAATGGTGGAGTGTTTGCAGAGACGCCTGGTTTTTTCTTTAATGCCCAATCATACAGCTCCACTAGCCCTGCTTTTTTTATCAAACCAATGGTGGAGCGTTTGCAGAGACGCCATATTTGTTTTTTCTTTAATGACCAATGGCAGAGCTCCAGCGGAGACGCCATACTTGTTTTTTCACATAACAACCAATGGCAGAGCTCCAGCGGAGACGTCATACTTGTTTTTTCACATAACAACCAATGACACAGGGCCCTCTCGAGGTACGACACACGTAGGTCGCGCCCACGCCTCCAGACTGTGCCAAAAAAGCACCACTCTGAAACGTCACGATTTTTTGCTGCCCCGCACCCTCACTTTACGCCCCAACCGCCACCGACGACGAAATACACCCTCATGAGACGGCTGGGTCGAAAAGGCCTTATGAGGGAGAACCGGCTTTGCTTATCTACTGGTTTTATTTAAACTCCGGTATACGGTTACGAATATATTTCAATTTCGGATATCCGATAGTTTCGGTTACGGTTACAGAGCTCTATAACATCTCTGGTAATGATACTGAGAGCTGGTACTTCAGGACTAAATCAATACTCACACAAAATGATTGGTGCTCAGATTGTCCCTCCACTCAGACAATCGAAAGTACATGGTTTATTCTCAACAGCGATTAATCTATTCGGATCTTATTCAGATCGAATTGGTCCATCCTTCGAAGTATAAAAATTACAATTTCCTGAAAGTTATTCGCTGTCTGGAAACCACTAGATTTCACTCATGGAAATAACATCTAAGAGAAACAGCATCGATGTTCAGACTGAAAAAAATGCAATGTCGTGGTTGGCAATAGGACTAATATATCGGTTATGTCTCATTTCTTGCTGAAGATGTATAGGAAACACATTTGAAGTTTTTGTTTCCTGAGAAGAAACACCATTCGGTTTATCCATCTTTGACTACTGAATTTATGTATCGGATCCTTATTTCGAGTAAATTTTTTGGATTTCTGATATATTCCAGTGCGAATTGAAATGAGTATAATAATGACGTCACACCAAGAATCTATTCTTCACAGTATTCCTCACTTCAATATATCCGGCACTGAGTGGAATACGTATGGAATGAGACAGTGACGTGACAGTCTAGCTGTTTTATATAGAAAATAAAGCTTTTTTCTTTCCAAATCATTGTCGGAAATGTGGATATTTTCAAACGATTTCCAAAAAGAAGGGTATATAACTAGTGCCACTGCAATTAATAAAATACTTTTTTTTCTACCTTCCGGTCCATCCTTTCATCTCTATGTAGGGAGTTCTCCACAACTAGATTGCCGAGCTCACGTTCTCGTTTATTCAATAATACAAATTCCGCTATCTATGCAGACAATTCCACAAGAACATATATCTCGGTCAATAACAAGTAATAAAGTGCGGTTTACGGCAAGCCTACAAAACGGTCGGGCAAGTTTATAGCGGTGTAACTTTAATCAATTATGGGGATTATCGTCAATTGGAGGTTAAATCTCACCATGAATAATAAAAATGGATCGGGATGGTTTATTCAGATGGGTCTGGAAGTTCCCGACAAGATGTACAAAACGATAATTGAGTATTCAGAGCGAGGATGTCTGGCGTATAAACAGACTATAAGGTCCAAAAAAGTAGGAGATGGAATAAATGACCAAGCACGAATCATATTCAAAACTTTGCTGCTACATAAAATAATAAGTAATAATATTATGCTACCGGTTTTCAACAGTACAACTGCACATGGCTATGAGAGCAGAAATTAGAAATGGATGATTCCGAAAGACTCTCCATATGACACCTAGATCCTGAGAAAATATTCACGAACGAACAAATGACGTATAAAATTCCTTAATTGTTTCAAAAATGAAAATTTTTATTTTTGATGAATTATTATTTTTTTCTCCTAATAAAAAAAGAAAAAAAAATAACTTCTATGAAAGAAGTAAAATCAGAAAAACAATACAAACACTCTCTTTTGATAGGTACGTGTATATCATTCAAATACGTTTGATTCGTTCACAAAAAGGAAGAAAAAATCCATCTAAAACAGCTCCTCCCCTGCCTCAATGGCGACGACAGGCACTGGGTTACATAGAAATACAATTTTTCTTTCCTAATTTCTATACCAGGCATTTGAAAATTGGATCAAATATATGGCAAACATAGATATAGAGAGCTATTTGAAGAAAAAATCTCACCAGAGAAAATTATCTCCTGAACAGTGGGAAAGAGAGTTACTGGAAACTTTCACTAAAAACTGTCATTCATTCCGAAATGTTCAATTCGTGACAAGTCTGTCATAAGTTTCAGTTGACCAGCCATCGTTATAATAATAATTAGAAACTTTGGTATTTTTGTGAAGAGAATAGGCAGGGGAGTTGCTGTTTTAGATGGAACTTTTCTTCCTTTTTCTGAAAGAATCAAACCTCTTTGGATGATATTCACGTACCTATCAACAGAGAGTGTTTGGAATTTTTTTCTGATTTTACTTCTTTCATAGAAGTCATAATTTATTTTTTTTTGATTCGGAGAAAAGAAAAGACAAAAAATATTTCATCTCTCTTGAAAATTATTCAATTATCCGGAAATTATAATTATTTTTGTGCGGACCGGTACACCGGGTGGTAGAGGCAGATTTCATGGAACACTTTTTATATTTTCGAATACATTTTTGGGGTTTTCTCTCCTCTCAAACTGAAAAAAGTTCTAAAAATATTTGTAAACTGGTATATTTGCCCTGATACGTACCTGCAACATTAAAAAGATACATACTGACTGACGGAGTTGTATTGGTTCGAAGAACGAAAAGATAAAATTATAAACAATACTAATAAAATAAGGTATGCAAATCCAAACAGAAAGGTAGAAATATGTTTTTTCGTCACGATTAAATTTAAGTTTTGATTGATCAATGAAAATGTTGTGGCAAGATAATTGAGATATCAAGTATTAGTAAAAACTTGGGCAAAAAATGAATAAAATGAATAAATGAATAAATGTAAACAAATGTTGAAACCAGGTTTCAAGTTGAGTGTACTCAGGACGCTTCGATTGCTGGTACCTGTAATCGTCTTCGGGTGATGACTGACAACGTTTTGAGGTATAGTCGATAGTCGGTTGAAAAGACCAGATTTTTCTATGGTGGGGGAAGTAGTGGTGCTAACAGTGAGGTGCACGGGTGCTACTAGATGTGCGCTGATCGGTTGTTAGCGGGAAATGGTTGTATTGGCAAGAAATTTTCAATGAATTTGTTATTTCTGGTACGTAGTGTCAAATTGAGAAACTGGCATGACTAATGCCTTATTACTTGTTAGATTTTCTGATACATTCCAATATTTTTCAGTTATGTGATACATGAGGTGGAAGAAAATGCTTCGTAGGTAAATATTCTACTAAATAATAATAGTAGTATTCACTCATATAAACTTCGCCAATGATTTTTCTTTCATGTAAAGGTGACGTTGATTTCAGATATGGTAGAGACCACAAGTACTTCTCAAGTTGCGATGATGATTATTATACAGTGTGTGCCATATCGAACTTCCACTTGTACTTCGTATAACAATGTGATAATGGATCTGGTGAACTGATTAACGGAGTAATGGAGCAAAGTTATGGTTCGTCGAAAAGAACAACTTTTAAAACTTCCGGAGATTTCTCCTGGAAAATATTGTAGGTAGGTACCTTTATTCCCAGCAGTTTGGTAGTTCTGCTCAATATATTACAGATCTATTCAATAGTCCACCTCACCAAAAAATTGGGTTGGATTTCATTACAATGTTACAAACTTCCCAACAAGTATTTTCTCGATCAGGGATTCAGCCAGAAAGCTTTTCTTCAGTTTTCTTTTATCACAGATTTTTCGAAATAGTTATGATTCTATAATAATACTCTCCTGAAGAGTAATTTTTTGAAATCCGTGTTATTATAGATCCAGACCATGCGGACCGATAGTTATATAAAAATTTTATGATTGTTTCTAGATCAAGGTTTCACATATACTTCTAGTGGCATACTAGATGATGTGGGATGATGTGAATGAGAGTCGGGCTTTTCGCACCCCACACCTTCTACTTATTTAGTGAAAATACTCTACCTTTTCCAAATAATATACATAATAGTTAGGGAGGCGAATAGGAGAATTTGCGGTAATACTCGAGCGTGGCAGTTTAAGATATGAGAGATACCTTAGACCTAATAGAACAACCTTGTAAAGTATTTAGCTCTATATGTAGTGACCTAGGATAGACGATCAGATTAGTAAAAAAAAATCGATAGTCTGAAATACTCGAGCGCGTCAGATTAAGATATTGGGGGTTGATTTTAGTGTTTTAAGACTATATTTAACTAATCTGACGATAAGTCCTTGACGCCGCCGAGTTATAAGTTCGCGAACTTGTAAAAAAAAACGTTAATCCGGCATTATCAAGCGCGATTATGTTTTTTTATTTTGAAGAATATAATCTAAAACTTACTAAAAATACAAAATCTGCCGGTTTCCGCATGACCGGAAGTGTGGAGGAGCCATTTCGTCTTCCGAATAACGCATTGCGGCATATAAGTCGCGAACGATCCATTTTACAAAAAAAAAAGTTCAAATAAACAAAAAAGGTAATTTTATTTTACACAAAAAAGGTCTCTTTACATTTTTGTCCAAAGTTAAAACTTTTTGACTAGAAGCATCATGAAAACTCAAACTCCCGGTTTTTTGAGTATATCTCGAAAACTGAGGGTTTTAAAAAGAATTCATATGAAATAACGATGATTAAATTATGTGACTTTTATTATATCTCAATTTTTTTTTTCTGAAGCTTCTCGACAATTTTCGTGGACTCGGAAAAAGTCACGCGTATCTGTATACAAAAGTATTATTAACATGTACAGGTTCATGGTTGATCCTCAAATTGTTTTTTGGAAGTATCGTAAGCAGAACGAAGTGAAGAATTGAAGCAAAAAATAGGAATTTGCCATAAACATGTAAAACAGACTGAGCGCTTTGCGGAAATATGCCGTCCTACCAGTATTTTTCCTTTATTTCGCAACATTGATGGTGGGGCTATATATATATATATATATATATATATATATATATATATATATATATATATATATATATATATATATATATATATATATATATATATATATATATGCGAAGTTTCACCTACATTTACGTTGGATGTATCTATCGCTTTATAATCATTCTTAAATTCCCCGTTTTATCAAGGAGGAAGAAAGGAAAAAAAGAAACCAAAAAACCTTTTTCGAACAGATTAAGAGAACCCACCAACATTTTTGTCAGATTAAGAAAATATGCTTTCAGGATACCGAGATAAACATCCCCTATGAAAATCTGACGCGCTCGAGTATTTCAAAAAAACATTTTCAAAAATTCATCGTAACTTGTCGTCACGCCGATATCGTCAGTTTTTTTAAAGGGAGCTTCCTTGGGGCCTACTTAACACCCCTTCCGAAAATCTGACGCGATCGAATGATTTTTTTTTGTTGCATTTTTGACTACTTTATATGCCTATTCCCACCACGCAAACCGGCAGATTAGTATACCGTTGTTATCAGAGGCAATTGGGGCATACGTGGTATGAATATCTGACGCGCTCGAGAATGCCCAAGTAACTGTTTTTTAACATTTTTGAAAAACCGTACACGCCATCTTTCGATTTTGATAGGTCTCGACGGCGCCATTGAATTACGCCATTTAGCTACCTCGCCTCCCTAACTATAACACAGTGAATGAACGTGAGGGATGAAATTGCTGAATGATCCTTCTTCTGAAATTCTGGATCCCA
Source organism: Zygogramma bicolorata (assembly GCA_032362365.1). NCBI lineage: Eukaryota > Metazoa > Arthropoda > Insecta > Coleoptera > Chrysomelidae > Zygogramma > Zygogramma bicolorata. The sequence continues at coordinate 21,483 of JAVJAQ010001933.1, forward strand.
TTGAATCTCTAGAGGGATGATTCACAGAATTTCAAAAAGTATTGTCCTACCATAATCAGTTCATATGAACCAAACAGAATCGGTTGGAGAATAACATAGCATGAACTTCACTTGCGTGGTGAAATGGACTTGAATTGCAAAGACTTGTAAGAAGATGCATTTATCTCATTAATACAACTGGAAAAACGTGAAATTCTGAAACGAGCCCTTGAAGATATCAGGACAACACCTATACTACTCTACTTCACAATGTATTGAGCTTTTCAACTGTGATGCAGAAGATTGAAACCTGTTTGTTGAGTTCTGTCTTCTGCAAAATCAGTCGTCAATCAAATTGAGGTACTGAGATTGCTTCGTATATTTCCATATCATCAGGTGGAACATCACTTTGCTAGCAGTTATTCATTCACTGGAATGACCAGATTGGGTCGAGAGGAAAAACTGAATTCTTATGAGTAGAGTTGATAGTGAACACCAAAAATCTTTCCGGACAGTCGGATTTTGGCCAGTTCAATCAATAAGTAACTTCTTCGAAGTGTGCAATGACAATGGGAGATTTCAATCAGTTTGCAATGTTAGATTGAATTAAAATCGTCATAGTAGTTCTGTCCATTTTATAACATTGGTCGAAGTCAAAAAAAGTTGGTACGAACCCTTATCATTCTTGTCCAAATCCTGAAATGTAGACGCAACATAGATGAATGTTTATGATCAATTTTTCACTCGTTATGTATTACGAACAAATTCAGTAAGTAGGAGAAAAAATAATGCTTCGTCTGAGAAGCGTGAAGATCAAGGTACAAACCGTAGGGGAGTCATCCAATTCATTTTCCTAATCAATTATACTTTTTTCACTTCGATTTCCATCATTTCATCGAACAGAAACTTACTATAATTCACTTACACTATCAAGTGAAATAAATGGCCAATGCATTACGGAAAATGTGTTTTCGCCAAAGCCACTCAATATAAATAATCGAAATATAACATCAAACGGATATGGCCTTTGATGAAAACTGATTTCTCTTCTATACGGAAGAATTGCACCATGTCAAATTCTAAATCATGATATCCATTTTATGCAACAAAAAGTCTACAAACTCTTTACATCAAGTTGAATAAGCCGTTCATTTCCCGTGACGATCAAAAACAGTTCCATTTAAGAAAATTCCTAACAATGCCCCCTTTTGATTCAGTGGCCCCTACTGAAAAGCCATTTTCCTGGTTTCTCAAATCTTTGCCCCGGTCGATTATTCTAATGGCTAGGTCGTCATTAATATTAATCAGACGCTCAATTTGCCGCGTAGATGCTGAAATGCCACCGAAGAAATTCGCCTATTTGTAATAATCAGATCCACCTTCATTCCGGATTCAAATGTGACACCTACTAAGCACGGAATGATACAAATTGACGGCAATCTGGAGAATGTGTCACGCCTCGAGTGCTGGCCTGATTTAAACGTCTGCGACGAACATATAGGGTGATCCGTAACCTTCAAAACTGGTTTGATAGTCGATCATCCTGAGTTGCTACAATGAGATGGAATATATCAGTATTATGTTTGTAAATTGGGCGGCAGCGACAGCTTTTTTGAGAAAATTATTCAAAATATGTTTTTGCAAGAGGAAATAGCTGAAGCTGAATTGAATCGAGATCTGCAATGGAATTCACATGCTGCAGAGGACCTCATTCAAAAAACAGAATTCGCCTTCGTTGGAGTGTACTGTACACATACAAAGAGTATGCCCCATGAGTGTTTGTCGATTTCGCGATAAAGCTGTTTCAGATTACAAAAGGCAATACTTTCGAGTGTTATGTTCAAGTTCTAAGTCGATCTTTTCACAGAAAAGACGGAAATTTACAGAATCAGTTGTGGAATTTGCAACTAAAATATATCGGCCAGTTCCGACGAGCTATTGAAACCCGTTTCAAGGAGATTTTGCACACATGAAATACGGAAAGGGTAGAAAAATCCAGTGTCGTTCAACACGCTCTAGACAATGACCACATGCTTGGTGAAACCAATTTGAAACTGATTGAGCATGGGAATGACACAAGGCTACCCTATGCATGTGAGAGTCTGGAAATAGCTAAATGTAAAAACAGCATGAATGGTGACAAGAGACCCATCCCTCTCAGCCTGCTTTTTGATCTTTTGTTCAGAAATTAATCAGGATAAAAAGTAATAACAGACGAAGTCAATATCTTATCAAAAAACTTTGCAGGTAGTGGCTCCATTAGTTTATCATCGAGAAATTAATTAGAATAATCAGCAGTAACAAACCAAGTCTATATAGGACTCAAAACCTCTTGGTATATAAACAGCTGACTCTAGTCTTCAGATCAAGTATCAATTATCTTTCCCTGAAGATGCTAAACTTATTAGCGAAACGCGCGTCGAATGTAAAAATATCAGTTTGGTGTTAGGGTAATCGATCTCAAGAAAAAAATTTAACTTTCACTGCAAAGGTTCCAATCTCATCGTTCATTAATAGTAGAAATGTTTAACCACTAGGAGAACTCAAGTCTGTTCATTGAGAGTCATATGATGAACTAATATACCGACATATTTTGTGAAAATATTCAAAATTCAAAAATTGCTCATTTATGGTTCCAACAAAACAATCTTAAGATTCCATTTCATCACAACTGAACTGACCATTCCCACAAAAAAAAGTATTCTGAATATTTGTTTGTTGCATTTCCAAATACTTTGATATTGACCTAAAGAATTTTTATTGTACCCTGAATCTTCTTCCCTTTCAATTTCTTCAATATACCTCCGTTGTGTTATGTTGGAGATTTGACGTTGAGCTAAGAACAACTAACAAACAATGACGTTTGTTGGTGTGCAATCTCAAATGAAATCTTTGGAAAAGTTACTTGAACCACAGGTCACTAGAGTTGCTACAAGTTGCCTTCGACATGGATCTAGTCAATCTTCTTCTTTTTTGTTTTTCCGTCTTCAGAGCAGTGGACTCATGATGAACAAGAGAGGGTAGTTAATGAAAATAAAAAGAGAAATATTAAATAAATATATATATTCATTTTTGTCATTTCACAATGAGTGTGTTAAAATCAAAATCAACAGAATATACTGAGTTTGGCATGATGAAATGCTGCTGTTTGGGAGCTGGACAGGAAAGTCGCTCTGCATTGCTTCGGAATGTTCACCTGTAACAAACGATCATACTGAATTAATTTGTGAAAGTTTCATTGTTGGTTTCGCCTAATAATTTTCCTTTTCAATAATATTTCAACAAAACCCATTGATTGCCTTTTATAGTGGATTCATTCTTTCAGAAATAGTTTGATTTGTCGATCCCTGCTATAGTCGTGGATTTAAATTGTCGATTAGAGCTGATCAAGAGTTTGAACTTTCGATTATAAAAATAGAAAAACGTCTCAGCGCCTTTGGCAATCACTTTTTGATGAAAGTGATTCCATTGGGCGATGATTGAATGATTGATGATAATACATGTTAATAAAATTAAAATAATAAATTCTCTGGGTAACAGCTCAAGATGTCGATTATAGCTGTCATACTGTTTGAACTGAAGATTATACAAAAACAATTCTTATTGAATTCAAATGGCCGATACTTGATGAAAACCCATATTCAACAAAGAATATGAATGAGAATCGTTCAGAAAACAATGATATTTTTTGTTTCAAATTTACTTCTTGGCCCCCCTGATTCTTTGTGTTCGAAATACGGAACTCATAGCTTCATGCCATTCAAACGGATGATACAACTTTCGAATACAGGGTGTTGAATAATATTTTTTGATTAAAGAATGGACAAAATAATATTGAAATAACATTTTTCAATTTTTATGTGAATTGGTGATATGTTCGAAAAGGTAACTATGACGACAAAACCGATAATTCTTTATAAATTCAATTTCAAACGATATGCTTTATTCGGGTAGCATTATACGATACCTTCAACTACAATGAGCTTAACGCTGTCTGATTTCACCGACGGCTGCATACAAGTATATTGTCCGCTGTCTTTCCAGGATACCGACGGAAGATGAATTTTGCTCAATATTCTTTGATCCTTATCCCTGTGTTCCGTCTCGACGGTTACGTTTTCCTTTGTGAACTGAAAATGGGAAAACACAATTGGAATAAAATAGAATACTCAAGTTTATTCAGCCAGCATCGGGAAGAAGTGAAGTAGGGGATCAAAGAAGGCCTAACCATTGAAAAACAATAAGACCAGCAATATCTGCTGACACTTCATCATTCATAACCTCCATAATATTGTTCAACGGTATCTCTCAGTAAAGAATTGATGAATGTATAACCCGATAAAATTTACCATTTCATAGTGGGTGAGCCATACTAGAGGGACCGGTATATCATCAAGGAATCAGAAATTTTGATTAAAACTCTCAATCCAGTCTGAATTACCTACAAAGTGGTTTAATGAAATCATATCTGCTATAAAACAACTGGCAGATACCACGATACGCATTGAATTTTATCCGACAGGATCGATGCCCTTATAGTGATATTCAATTTCTTTATCAACTCATGGTCATTACGTAGACAAGAGTTAGGGGAATGTCTATTTCACATATAAATGGTAAATCGTTTACAGACGTTAGAACAAAAGCAGACAAAGGATTGAGGAATGTCTATTTCACATATAAATGGAAGATCGTTTACAGACGTTTCAACAAAAGCATACAATTCAAAAACTGTTGCACTTCATCATAGGCATGGTGAAATTATGAAGTACGCCAACTAGATTGTCATGTATAGTAAAATATCAAATAATTATCGAAGTGATGTATTGACTATGAAGGAGTGTAATCAAAAAATTTTTCAAACATTCTCTTTTGATAGGTACCAACGTGTATATCATTATGGAAGTCAATTCATGAAATGATTCATTACCGTCTAATATTTCCGTTGTATATTTTGGATACTTCATATTCAACCATCTCATGAGAGAAACATGTGAGATCGATCGCCAAAGGTGCTTCCTAGAGGCTTCGATTTCTATTTCGTGAAGAGCTTCTTCATTTCTTGCCAGCTTCTGGTGATCTACAAGGCGCAGATAGGCCTGCCTGTCTTGGAATATAGTTCTCATGTGTAGCACAAAAACTTTCATTGGAACTTCTTGATTATATTCAGATGAAGGTAATCCGTTCACCAGTAACAGTCTCCCTCACTTCATTGAATCAACGAAGAAGTGTCGTAGACTTATTTATTTTCTATAGATATCTTCACGGTCGGTGCCCTTCTGAATTGTCTTCAATCGTTCCACCCCTGTCGGTATCGACACGGATGACCCGACGAGTGCAGAATTCCCATCACTTCTTTTGAGATTGAAGACCTGTCGAACATCTCTTGCTCAGGGATCTCATTTCATTAGAACAGCTGAACTTCTTCATCCGCGGATCTAGGGAGGGTGGGGGGCAATCCGGGCATATACCCAGGGCGCCAAGTTCAGAGGGCGGTCGAATTCACACTTTGCAGACGAATGGACAACTCATCATTCACTCAACTCTGAACACACAATAATAGTACAAGTATAGAAATTTCACTCTTCTTTAACTGTAGCAATGCTGCTTGATGCATCCCGAATAATGTTTTCCTCGTTTATATCTCCTACGACAACAACGGGCTGTACAATTTTGAGTTTGGAGTATCTGCATAACAGAATGGTACTGTATGGAGCCTGTGAAGTCATCAGGAGTTCGAATCATTTCACTGCATGGTCCAAGATCATCAAAATGCAGGAATCAGAGCCTTTCTGTTCAAGAAAGCAAGGCGCGCTGCTGATGAACTTGTTATATTTTTCGACAACGAGCGGTTTAACGAATTCTCTGTCACCGAGTTGGAGTTCTCACAAACAGAAACTCACAACGTCAAAGCTGCACAAAATGCTGAAATGCTGATACATGGCGAAAATTCTTGCTTTGTGTTGCGAGGCATACCCGAATCATAACGCCTTTTCTGCAAAAAATCTGAGGGATTATGTATTCTATCTTCGCGGCTGTAGTTATGTGCCTGCCTCACCTCACCCGGTTGAGCAGGCGGTAGGAATATCACCAGTGTAATCAGCAGTGGACAACACCGAGAACCCAGAACATTGCAACTCGCAGGATGCTTAACTATGCGAAACCCCTGAGGCCAGAACATTTCGCCTGAATGGATGCAGTGGTTCGCGGTACCTTTACACAAGAGGCTGACATCTATCAGATCAACTGTGCCTTGTATGATTGACAACTTCCGTGCAGAACTGACAACCCAGTTTAGACCTGCTTTCCCTGCTGAAATTCGTTGCCACCATTTTATTTGGATGAGATATTTTTCTCATCAAAAATAAAATGAATTCTATCCCTAATTTACTATAACCTATAGGGGTTGGGTAGAATAAATGTTCCGTTCAATATTTAATGTCGAGGAAATTGATATTCATTCATCTCTCTCTTCTTTTTGTCGATAGTAATTTTTTTTATCATTCGGTCCAAATCGGAATCTTTCTCGGGTGACATTCTAGCAGATGAGAGAAATCGAAAGTCGTAGAAATGAGGCGTTGCCATACCTATTTTGAGAATTCCTCAGAATAAAGTTGCTCGGTAGGCCATTTTGGCTCACCTACGAGAGGTGAAAATTGGGTTCTGACCGCAGGAAGTCAGTTCTGTGATGGGTTTCGAGAGGGAATTGTAAAGTGGTGAACTGCATGATGGGATTTTCATCAATCTAATCGAAAACGTTTTCGGATATAACTTCTGCTTCTGGTAGCTGAGATTTCCATCAAAGGTTGCACTACCCACAGATTGTACTGAAAAACCACCACTTATTCAGAAAAAACGAGTGACGCCATTTCACTCTGCTCTTTTCGCCGGTTTGAGTAACCCTTCTTTAGGGAAGGTAAGAATGTCAATATATGATTTTTTTTTATTTTGTCATATTATACTATGGATAGTCGATAGATTAAGGAATACTTTTCCAACAAGGAATTTTTTTATAGGGTTCAATGGAGAGGCTATCAAGATAAGTTTTTCGGAGTTTTTTCAACCGGGATTTTTTTTGGAGGATTGCTTTTCCACTTCGATAGAGTTCAACGTTTCTTTTTGGTTTACACAAGGGAATAATATTTTCCTTTCACGCTAGAGATTTCTATATACCTTTGCTCCATCCATGTCAATTCTCCACGTCCATGCTAAGTCCACGTCCAGTCTTTGTCAGAAAAATGCGTACTCCATTGATGTGCTGTACCTGACCAGATAGGGGAAAATTGCAGCTTCTTCCACCATCAAGCCAGATAGATTATCAGGCAAATTCATATACTTCATCGGTCAGATATTTTTGATCACGTATCATTTAATGCTCAGTATTGAAGGTACTGAACCATTCTACCATATCAAATATCTATTACAATCATATCTTGGTTTTACGAACGAATCATATTCCTTGTGTTTGACTAAAAACTATATTATTTTTTCATCTCAGTCTCATATTGACTGAGAATTATTCCCAGATTGTTGCAAATGATTATACTTGCATAACACTCTCATATGAGGTTGATGTATTACGTTCTGTGAACCTAAGCCGAGTATACTCTGGTAAGGTGGTCTTATTACAATCTGTACACATGATCATTTACAAGTAATATTATTCTGTTACGATTAACTTGATTCCTCGCTTGATTCACTACGTTTCCTTATCTGAACCTGGAGCTAAAATTGTCTTCAAAGATCGAGACCATACATTTACCAATATAATTTTTATATACCTCATTGAATGATACATTTGGAGTGCATATCTGATTTTATTTTCTCCCTCCTTTCAATTTCATAGCCAGTTTTTGTGAACATTATACAGAGTCTCAGAAAATATCATCAACTCATTTTTGCTGGGATTTCAAAAACTTCATTACTTGATTTGGTTGCACAGATGACCTTATCTCATATACTTTTTTTTAAAGAGCTGTGTGGCGCCCATTAACAAGATTTTTTTGAAACCTTTGAATTTTTCAAATACTGAAGTTTTTTTTTTTAAACCCATGGTGCTTACCGACGAAGAACTTCCGTAAGCACTGTACCTGTCTCACAAAAAAAGTATTTTTTTGTCAACATCATTATTATTATCGTTATATCTCAAATTAGTGAAAATTAGGTATATTGAAGAACATCCTGACTACCTGACAAACTAGACGACAAAGACTACCCGTCCCATCCAACAAATCTTTCCCAACCACCCCGACATTTCCTATTGATACCGTCCGAACCCCATATGGTTATGAATACCAAAACTTCATCAATATAACCTCAGTCTCCACTTCGTTCTAATGAGAGCTGGGGAATAATAAGACTCGGCGTCAAGTCACGCAAATGTCTCAATAATGGCTCCAAAGTGTTTTTCAAAGAATAATTCGAGTACTTTGAGAATCTGTATTCATACTAGGCAGCTATTTTAACCATAGTTTGTGCAATGAGAGCAGATGTGGAATTATTGCATTTTCGTGACACCATGAATATGTTGACAGAAATTCAGATTTTGGAACGGAATGACCAACTTCATTAATCGTTTTTGAAACTGATGATCACCGAACCGTTGAAATTTCAATGATTTGAAGTGCTATTCGAATAACGCCGAACTGAAATACACCACAAACTATTTATCGCGCCTCAAAAATACGTAACATCTGGACGGAGCCACTCGTTCACAGAGAATTCCCACATTTCATTCCATTCTTGCATTCCACAAAGAGCCATTGTTATATTCCGTGCCAAGCAAAAAATCATAGCGAGAAAATAAAAATAACTTTTACACTGCGTCCTCACCTCAAAAGAAACTTCTTTTCCGTCATGCAGCCAACGAACTACTGGTTTTGTGGCGAAGAAAAGTCCGTGAACTCCAGATTGCAGAGATAGAGGCGATATTTCACATGTGAAAGTCACAGGGGACCCGTTCTGGACGTAAACTGTGCTTGGGCCTTTTATTAGTGCTTGGCTGACCCATTTCGAATTAGAAACAGCTAAGTTGTGGTCACCTGAAACTGAAATGAACAGTCATGTCTGGAATAATCAAGAACTCTGACAACAAAAATAAGTTGATAGAGAAACATTTTATCGATCATATGCCAAGTGAACATTCCCACAAATTCTCAAGAGATGAAATAAGAAAATATACTTATTAAAACAGTAAAATAGTATTTCAGTATCACAGAGCTCCGGTCATAGGGACGCTGACAACACCTTATGAATACTTTTACATTCGAAGGTGAAATGACCCACCTGAAGGAAGTTCAATCCAAATCATACGAGGATGGTCACATCCGAATGGATCACCTGGTAGTAATGTGTGAGTTGAAATAATGAATCACCATGTTCGTCACCCACGATACCTCAATCGGATATCCGTCAATATACCTTGCGATTATATCGCCATTTCGGGTCGGTATGACAAAAAAAATGGATTTTTTCATGGGTGGGTGTCTCTCTATTCGAATGTGACGATTTTCATATGATTAAGAGTGAACTTTCTTCAGGTAAGTGGTTTTTCGATTGAAGCCATCCGAATAGATCAACTCGAAGATGTTTAAAGAATCATGAAAAGGCGATCGAAATTTTATTCAGACTGATCAAGCAGTCTAAATGAACCGTTTATTCTAAAAATAATTCCCGCTATAAACTAAGCACTTGATACAGAAAGTGTTTGAATGCTAATACAATTTTTCAAAACTCAATCAACCAGAGAACTCACACCCGTGTAATAAAATTTTTAGTATGATCCGCAAATGTACCTTTTGTATTTATTGGTCTATTGTAGGATTTACCAGAAATATTTTATTTTTTGGATCAGCCTGCATTTGATCGTATGGTGTCCGTGCTTAAATCGATTTGGTAGGTCGCAGAAGTGGCAGCATGTCCTGAACTGGGGTCTGAGGTGTAGCTGTATTGTAAGGATTCTCATAAGTTGGAATGAGAAAATCTTTCGATATCTAAGTGCGGTTCATATAGTGGATGATCGTGGGTGTACCTTACACAATTCCACCTCTTAGAATAAATCAAATGTTTGTTGTTCTTGCTTTTTTGGTCCCGAACTTTCAATTATATCGATATTCTGTCCCTCCATGAAGCGAATTACCAGGGCTCCACTTTTTTCGTCAATCCACCGCTCGCACAAGCTCCGACCTCCATGAACTAACGCTCGTCAGCTGTTCAACGAAAAAGAACATTCTGAAACATTTTCATTTTCATCGATTCATCGTTAATAGTAATGTTGCTCATTTTGATTTTGCATGAATTTTGTACCCTTCTTGGATACATGTCTAGGTTTTCCAGGAATGACTTCTACCAGGTTGAAATGTTACTCTGAAAGAGAAACTAGTATGAAGAATACTGTCGTCCCCAAAAGTAAGCACTAAACAAGATCTTTTATCCACCAAATCATTGATATCTAACAGAAACAAAGTGGGACTCAAAACTGAAACCAGTGGAACACCTGCATTGATTTAGAGAATATAAGACGATACGTACTCCATCCATAACCACGTATAGAGACCTATCAGACAAGTAACTCTTCAACAAAGCACACCATTGAGGAGGTAAAACATAAGACATAAGACGACAGTTAAGAAAGAAGACCCGTTACCAAACCCGATCAAACTCTTCTGAAATTTTGAGTTGAACAGCTAACGTTTCTGTGAATTTTTCGTTGGAGTTCTGCCAATAATGTGAAGCATACGCCAATAAGTCACTGGTCGATATTTGATCGCGAAATCCATATTGTTGATCATTATTCATTTCTGATTTCTTCAGATATTTGATAAGCTTCATATTTATTGCTTTTTCCATAACTCAAGAAACGATAGATATCAATGCACTTGGTCTATAAAAACAAGGAAATGATTCCTGCTCCTCCTCAAGAACTGACTGAACTAGTGCCGTTTTCCAGGACTCGGGAAAAAAACAAGTCATACGAAAAGTTAAATAATTCGCGAAGTGTGTCAATTCGGGGCACACACTTTTAGAACATTTGCTAGGATTCCATCAGATCCGTAAGCCTTGTGTATATTCAGGTTCATGAAAATGGTTCTTATATTTTTTTGGTGAAAAATCATTTCAGGCATTCCTTATGAACGAACCAAAAAAAAAACGGCGCAAATCTCATTCATTTGCTGTATAGAAAAACTGTACGAATAGTCTAGAGAAGAGATTTGCACACGTTGTTCTGATGCATCTGGAGACTTTCCTTGGATTGTTATCGCATGAGTGAGTTTTCACCACGCTGTTATCTGCATATAAGTTGGGTTGGAATATCTCATGTTCAGAAGGAACGGCACAAATCGCTTTCATTAGCTTTACAGACAAACAGTCGTCCATCTTTCGATTCCCGACAGCATACCACAAAATATGCCACTACAAAACCCTGTACTTTCTGAAACAGATGATGATGTATCCAATAACAACCTCTCAATCTTCCCCAATTTCCACTTCATTTCACTACATTCATACCGATAGTTTCCTTTGATTATTTTTCCAAATATTCAATTACAAGATGTATTCATTGGCGCACTAGAAAACGTAATGAAGGCCTGCAGGCGCAGCGGTTAGTAAGCGATATATGTTATCGGTGTTGTGATATTTTGTTGCAAGAGATAGTGACTCGTAGTACGACGAAGCGTAACTATAATTTGGTCTATGAAAACGTGGCTCGAAGTATAATTTGAATAAATTTCTTCTGCGTGCTGAATGAAAATGGGAATAAGAGTTCAGCAGAAGACCATTTTTGTGAATATAAAAAAGTACTTTTTTGTACGCTGACGGCCGTACAAAAAAGTAGAATTTTCAACAGGGAAAATAATTATTAGTTGAACTTGTAAACTTTATTAACGATAATAATTATTAATAGTAAAATTATAGTTATTTAAGGTTGCACCGCACATATTTAATGCACTACCTACCAATCCGACATAATATAATCTAAAAGAAAATTTCAGTACACTTTACTACAACAAACGAAATTTTGATGCTCAAGTACTCACCAAAAATGCACAGTCCAATTGTTGCTTTAAATCACTTACAATATTTCTGACATTATAAAATATTATTGAACTGTCAAATTTGTTTTTGACTTGGCAATCACAAAACCAGTAACCACGGAAATGTAGTGCGCAGTTTTATAATTATTATTCTCTGAATTTATCAACTTCGTTGCAATCGTTTTGAATTTTTATTTAAATATTAATTAGTTCTATAGTCTGGATGCCGTTTGCGAAAAAACTAGCATGTTTCATTCGGAGCAAAAGCACTTTTTGTGGCTCGTCTGAAATTGTCGCCTCACTAACGTTCGGCCATCAAACATTCAGACTCGCCACAAAAAGTTATACTTTTCCTCCTAATAAAACACTATACTATTTACATGACTCCGAATGATCCTGCTTAGATATAATGGGCAGTATCTTTTTGAGCAAGAAAGACTCTTTTGCTGTCAGTGGCTAGGTCATATATTGTTGTAATATTGTAGAAAATGGTTGAACAAACTAACGCGTAATGAACATATATTAGTCATTCTTCTTAAGACAACTTATAAGGTTTTTATCGCGACGTACTGCTTCTTTGATTAGGAGCATTGATTGTTCCATCTGAAACCGCTACCTGAAATCTAAAATTCACAGTTTTTTTTGGAGCCATATGGAATTTTCGATAATGTCCAATTTATCAGTCATGAGATATTCAACTTGAGTTTTTGGGAATTGAACCGCACCGGTTTTGGAGTAGTTCACCATCAGGTGATTTTTTTGGAACAGGTATCAAATTGGAGAGGAACTCCACTTGGTATGTATACAAGCTAATCATTTTTACTGATGTTTCATGTGATCTGGAAGATCATTAATGAACAGAGGAATACCAGAGTTCACTCAGAAACTAATCAGAGATCACTCCATTGATCTTCAAAATCAGTGTTCGTCCCTCTAGAAATGAATTTATCGACTTTGACACGTTACTACGAATTCCAAGAACATTCAGTTTCGCAATTTATGAATGAAAATTCAAAGAGTCGAAGGCAATCGACGAGTAGAGAACAATTCAAAAATGAATTAACTTTTGGTTTGGGGATGTACGAATGGGAGACATTGATATCGAAGAAGTCATCTTTCTGATATAAAATGAACAAAATAAAAGAGTACTCCGAACTATAATAATAAGTATGAACTCTTGCTCGGAGATTTACTTATGGAAAAAATTGATATCACAGCATGCATTCGACTAGGATATGACAATTTTGTCGAGAAATAGAGCATTTTTTCTACATCCGTACTATAACAATAAATTCGTAATGAAAAATCTGTATCGTGTTGAGTTCATTATGATACAGATATCGTTACGATGACATATTTCAAATCAATTGTAAATCTAATCCATTGGCGTAAGGCGATAAATTTATGTATTTCCTCTTCCAGATCAGTGGGAGCCACAACACAAATATAGATACAGTGCTTTTCTTTAATACCCCTCTTTCATTTCTTGAGCGGTTCAACTCAAAAAATTTAAACATGGGACAATGAAATTGGTGCTTAAATACTATAATTTGGAGTAAAATTGAGACATAAAAATTACAAGGTGACGACTGGGCGCCATTTTCGAACACAGCAATGTCGATATTTCTAAATATATATTATTCTCTACCGTACATTCAATATTGAGGCAGGTTCAATTTCGTACACCTTCTGCTTCAAAGAGCCCCATGGAAGAAGTCTGAAAGTGTAAAATCTGGCAAGGGGGCTGGCCATTCCGTAGTCCCTCGATGGCCAGTCCAAAGACCATGGAAAGTATTATCCAAATATCAAAGATTGTAGACTTTCAAGGCCGGCAACTGCTGAATTGTAGAAGTTCCTGGGCTTCTGAGGTGGTCCGCAGGTTTTTGAGCCTGATATTTTTTTCTGCATCTGTGGCAGACATTCTTAAAGGCCATGAGGTAACTCCTAACAATTTATAATCCAAATAGTTTCTTACATGCTTCGTGTGATGTGGTGGTGCTCCACCTTGTTGGAATTCACATTAAGATTCACTTCGACGATTTCGGTGATTAGACGAACCAGTGTAGTTGCCAGCATACTCCAAAATATATTAAGGCATAAATTTTATTATCCCAAATTTAAATTTTTTGATTTTCATAGTTCCTCATTACTCTCGATTCTCGATCGCAGCGGGTTATTTGTTGCGGCTTTGACATACGATGGCCCACTGTAAGAGGTCTCCTCTGCTTAATGCACTAGGAGTTTGAGACTTTGGTCGTCACCAGTTTGAGACTTTGGTCGTCACCCAGCAGATTGCGTTGCTCGTTGGAGGTTTACACCATCTGCACCAGTTTCAGACATTTACTTCGTAAGGAGTAGATATTTTGAAATGTTTGTGTTCACTGTCCAGCAAAGTGTCACTGATGAGTCCTGGTGGGTCGAAACAGCTGTCTGGCATTGGATTCGTGGATGCAATCATTTCTAACACGGAAATTCTGATTTACGTATGGATGTATTGACTTGTGTGAAGACTGTATTGAATAAAGCACCAATAAATTATCTATCTATCAGAGGAAGTTCATCGAGAAACAATATTGCGCTTCCCTTTGTTGATTCCACATAAGAAAAAATCATGGTATCACAATATTTGGCCCTTTGTCGACCACCACTACTCACCACCACTCTATAATTTGCTAGCTGATTTGAATTATTCAGTGAACTATTATTTGAGTTCGGTCAGAGGTTGTTATTCAGTAATTCAATTTCGGTGAAATCCGTTAATGGACGGCGAGTGATAAACATATTTAATTGGTTACATCAATACGCGGTATCGGAGGGAATCTTTTTCATGCAGCCGGAAATTAATCAAACAAATAATCAGAAGCTAATCTGTGAATATCTGAATACGATTTCGTGATAATGTTCATTGTCCTGAAGAAATACTGCCATACGATATTTTCCTATGCCGTCTTTAGATCCATTCACTGGTAATTGAGATCAGTTTCTGTAGCATTATGAGTTCTACAGATAATCACTCCAATTTGAAAATTTCAAAAATTTCAAAGGGAGAACGGTTCCTTCATTAGGGCGGGTACTTCACGTCCTGATTAACAGTCCGTTAAAATAATCGGTGCTTAAACTTTGCTTTCACTCTAGCAAATGACAGTATGTGGTGTCCATTCTCAGCACCGACTATTTCAACGGACTCTCAATCAGGTCGTAAAGTACCCACCCTTAAACGAATATTGCTGCGGGTCACATCTGTGGCAAAACGATTCTCATGATTTTTCAAGGGTTGATTAAGATGTTCATAGTATCAATATGGTGTAACAAAAACCTTGGTTGAGTTGAAAATGGCATGATACGACTGTTGAAAAAATATATCGCAAAATGATGATATTTGTCAAGTGATTGTTATATATCACTATTTTTTCAAACTGATTGACAGTATTATCCTAACAAGGTGGGATAATCGTACACGAAAATGATATGCTGAATCCAAAACTGAATGAATGTACTCATATGGAAATAGGATGCAAGGTTATGTTTTATCAAACTGAGAATATAACAGATCTATTTCGTCAATCAAAAACGTGATATCATATCAGTTACAAGAGTTCCTCTTTGATATAGGGAGAAACAAAGAATTGAAGAAGCAAGAATCGGTCCACATCCAGTACATCGTTATTGTTATGAAATGTTTGATTCATTCATATCACTGAACTAAGGGATTGCCGCATTTTAAACTCACCACAGATTATGCGCTATCGACCATTTTCATTTCTGGCAACAAATCTCAATGAAGAGCAGGTAGAAACATAGTTACATGTTGGTTTATTTGAGAGGGAACGAAGTGTCGAGGAACTGTTTTTTCACTATTTCCCTCTCAGGATCAGATGAAGAGGAAAATATAAGAGTTTTTACAGAACTAACAATGAAAAAGTTAGAAGTCTTTTTCAGCGTGAATCAGCTTGGGATAGACCTTTTTCAGAAATATTTTATGTATCTGGTAGAATATTTTTTCAATTCATCTATATATCCACTAGTCCATTTAAGTGAAACATGAAAATGGGTCTTGCAAAATAGCCTTCCTTGCGGAATCAGATCTTTCCGACCCGAAAACTGGTATTGCTACGGGCTCCTTCATTCGTCTGAAACTGTTTTCAATTGTTTCTCATAGAATTAATAGTGAATGTCAAATGTTCGATCAATAAAACAATGAGAATAGGTTTGATGATTTTCTTCAATCTCAAATTTACTATAGTCGGGCTGTTCAAAAGATAGAATTCAAGGACGCGTGAACAGTGAATGCCTGCATAGCCACGCCTTCTAAACTGAAGTAAATGAACTGTTTACACTGTACTGTACTCATTTGTGCTTTGTATTTACGTGTGTTACGTTAATTAAATAATATGGATGGAAACACTCTTTCACCTCCAAGAAAAATATCAAAAAAAAAGGCATTTAACTGTAGAGGACAAAAAGTGTAATAATGAACACTTATAAAAAAGCATCCCAAGAGTTGATGGGAGGACGACGCGGCGACGTTTTTGTTAAGTGGTGTAAATCGGACTTGTAACATTGGGGAGAGGAACATTCAAAGAGTGCGTGCCGTTCACGTGATCATTCTATCTTTTCAGCGGCTACACTATACAACTTCATTCCATGCAATATGTGACGTGGGATACAAAATACAGAAGGTACTCCACAAAATAAATGACCATTTTTAAATCATTCCACTTTTTGGAAAAAATTGCCTATTTTCGAAGAACTATATCGTAAGAACCAATAGCTGTTTGAAGCTCGCCCTATTCTTGAATTATAGCAATTTTAGCTTACTTTGGAAGTATCTTGTATGACTGTATCTGTCAGACCCTTCCTTCACTTAAGTATTTAGCAAACACTGAAAAAAGTCGGAGAATTTCTTGTTTTTTTGGGTACACCGCTGCTCGCACAGCTCGTCGAAAATTGAAAATCTGTTTTTCTATTGGTTCAGGTCCGAACAAAATATAAAAAATTCTGAATTCTGATCTTCATCCTGACTGGATTACACTATCAAGCTCAGGAAATAGTTCTTGACCAAAACCAGATCTTTTCTGGGCTTGCGAACGAAATGTACTAGTGAGCAAAACATATTTTCTACGAACTACTTCATTCCTTGATTCATTGTGTAGAAATTTTCCATATATGCTATCAAATTGATTCAAGATTCATGTCCTTGGTGAACAGACAAAGCATGGAAGTGAGTGTTATGTGATTCAGCCTTACAGCCAGGGGAGTAGCTGTTTCATATCGACTCTTTTTTTTTGAACGAGTGAGAATTCTACAATGAAAATGATATTCTCGTATCAACAGAAAATGTTAAAGTTTTTGATGTTACTCCTTTCATGAATGTCTGTTTCGATTACTTCAACTGTTTTCGCAACTTCATTTCATGGAATTATTTTGTGAATCTTGGAACTTTTCAATTTTATTATTTTCTTGTTTTAAGCTTTTCATTGATCTTATTTCACTTCTGCTACCTTATTATTTTTTTCCGTTTCGGTTAACATTTCAGAAAGTTCAGAACTAATATCGTACAATATGAGTCTTGACCAGAGAGAAACCTTTTCTAGCAAGATGCATGAAAATCCTGGTACGTTAACTAAAATGCTTTGGTAAAATTGAATAGCCGTCAGTCAGAATATTAAGATATTATATAACGACTAAGTATTTCTGAGAAATAATTACCAGATGATTACTAATCAAAAATTATATTGGTTATTTCTGAATGTAATATAATAATTCAAACGTCATGATTTGCACAAGACAATCAAAAGGACCGAAATTCGATTCATTTTGGACACAATTCTTCGAGTTCAGGTCATCACACCGGAGTTTTCATGGAAATATTATTAAATAACAAAAAACTCGATACCTGTGACTGTCAGGCTGATCGCCAGACTCATCTTTGGCTCGGTGTTAACCTGGCACTCGTATTGGCCCGTGTCGAATACGTGGACACCGCGTATCCGTAATCCCCAGAAATCTCCGGAGCTGTCGGTGTGCACAGATTCGAAGCGACTGTCGCTCGAGAACGTGTGCCGTCCCGACGTCAGGATGTGCAGGTCCTTGCTTCTTATCCAGGATACCTGCAAATAACAACGGAAATTGGTACCAGTGCAAAGAAAAAAAGTCTGACAAAATTATATGGCCTGTTAATTATCGTTAAGGTCTCACAAATGATTTCGTTAACTGATTTTTGTGACAAAATATAAGTTCGATTTGTCCGAATTCAGAATTCTGAGTGCCCTAAGCAATCGTTTGAAATTATTGACATTTCTGACATCGCTGCTGTAGATTGTACGAACTCGGTCAAGATACACGGATATATTTCCAGAGAAATTGTTTCTCCAACTCGGAGGAGAATAATGTTATCTCTTCTAGATTCCTGAGCCTTCGGCAGAATAGAACTTGGCATTCACAAAGCAAGTGTTCTGCAGTTATCAATATCAGTCCTAGCCATTTCTTTGAAAACCTTTCTCTTTTGGAGGACATCAGCTTTCCCATTTCCTTTGATGCCCTCGTGATCTTGTATCCACATTGAGGTAGCTTGATTTCCTTGTGCCACTTGTCTTAACGAACATAAATATGTAGTCCCAAGTAAGCTCAGACTCAACTGGTTCAGGAGTACTGAATAAGTGGACCGTTGAGACATTAGTAAAATAGTGGAGATGATAGACGGCTGCAGGCAGTCGAAGCAGATGATATCGGGGCCTGACAGGGCAAGGACGGCAAAGATAATGAATCTATGCCGAAAAAACTCCGACTCCTAACGGGAGTTTTAACTGGAAACTGCTACCTCAGGAGGCATTTGACTGTCATCAGAGTTGAGGTAGACCCACTATGCTTGGAATGTGGAGAGGAGGAAAACTCCTTCCACTTCCTCTGCGAATTCGGAATATATGGTAGGCTCAGTCGAAACGTCTTCGAAGCCGACACTATCAAGGAAGAGGAGTTGCACAAAATATCGACATTTATAAGAAGGTCGAAGAGGTTTGAATAGGTATCCGCCATGGGATGAGTGAGTGAAGATGCCAGGGCTTGCGAAAAGGGCACACTGGGGCCTAGTCGCTGACGTTCGCGTCTCCCACTCAGACTAGTTGCACACCTCATGTGAAATATCTTACACTCAAAATTGAAATTCTGATTTGTTTTGAGCTCCATCTAACGATCAAAATCCACCATGTGAAATGGTGATGGTGATAGTGAAAACTCTAAAAAAGGTCATTATTGCCCTTATATCGAACATATATCACTCGCACAAGACGACCGATCCGGTTACCGATATAATTTTTTGGCATGTTACCTTCACGAATGAAAACAGAAAGTTTGTGATCGTTTTTCGATTGTTTTTCAACGATTATACGGGAGACATGAGTGACGTGGGATAAGAGATACAGTGTGACAGAGTTGAGAAATGTTATAGTGGTGTTGAATCAGAATATTGAGAAAGGAGCCATTTTTTCCTGTAGTTCAGATCTGCACTTTGATGAATAACAAATGAATTGAATTGTTATTACAGTTGGGTGATATGAAATCATTGGAAAACTGTATTCATAATAATATATTCGGAATGGAATAAAAACTAAACATAATACGCCTGGAGAAGAAATATTTATGTGGAACAGGTGTAGCGCTTTCGTAAACTGTTCTACTGTTATTTAATAATGGAAGAGAATTTTTTTTTCCTTTCATTTTTCGCCTCCAGAATGAGCTTGAAGGCTGGTGTTACCCTCTCAATAGATGTATGCGAGAAGTATATCAAGTAGGTAACTATAAAAATATTGACTATTCGTTTCATTTCTTCAACTTAATCATAACAGGAGAACGACAGTGAAATCGGTTTTGGTCTTGTGAAAATATACATTTTTTAATCGATTGTCATTACAATTCCAATTTTTGCTCTGATACTTTTCCCATAATTTGTTTTTCAATAAATTAGACATGAGTAGCCTACCTTTTACAACATAGTAGAATTCAGACAGATGTTCATTGAATGGATAATTGCGTACCAATCAATTGAAATCGAATTTCTGACATTATGCTTGCTTATTCCCCTTACACCCTTAGGTGTAATGGTAGTCATAACCCCTTTGGTAACCAATATAAGCAATTATAATGAAGGGAACAATGAAATATTTATATCACATGATTTCATTTACACTCATCTAGAAAAAAGTTACACTTTCCGCACTCACCACTTTTGTTCCAAGGTGTCTCACGGTGCAAGGCAAAAGGAGTGTTTGTCCAACTCTGGCGTGAACGTCTCTCACCGAAACGTCCTCAAATATTGGCGCCACGCTGTGTTCGGTGTTATGAGCGCTATCGGAAACGGAGTGGCTTCCATTGTATCCTGAAATAAACAAACAAATTAGCCAATATATCTGAACGTATTTTCTATAGAGATGATTTCGCGGTAAGCAATTCTTTGGGACAAAGCCAGAATTTCAGTGTTATATTATATACAGTGTGTGGATTGGAATTTGTAAAATAAGTTGTTGATGCTAACTCCCTCTGTCTCAAGCTAACTTTTCTCTGCAAATATTAAACTCCATATATAGTGTGGACTCGAAATGTCCTTTCCCCCCCATCTCAACCCTCGAAGGAGATAAAAGATCAAAATCGAACCAAGTTCCTGCGAAAAAAAAAAACATTGATTTCAATACCTTGTGATGAAAACATTTTCATTCGACTTCACCCGTCAAGTTTGTCCAAATAGGAAGTATTTTAAATTGAATTCAAAATGTTTCAGTTAGAAGTCATATATGCGCAATACCCTGTATCTGAGTTCAATATTGTGCAGTGAGATTGTTCAATTACAAATCTCGTCTCAAAATTTGCGAGTGCACGTGTGATAAGGACCCAACAGATTCCTACTCACCTACCGAACGTCAGCCTTACCAAAACATGGAATTATGATATTTCATAATTGATTCAGTAGCCCCAACGAACAGTGGTCCCAATTTTGATGTTTTATGATTTCAACAGTAGTTTTGAAAAAGTTCTATTATTCCAACTGTGTGTTTATGACTCATCAACCAAGTAAATCAAACTATCCTGATGAATCGGAAACAATATTATATTGATTTTTTGAAATTTTTTCCAGTTATTTCAGATACTCATATCAATGTGTGCTCGTAGTAACTGTTGTTACTTTAGGAACGCTTCACAGAATTGATTTTTGAATCGGGTTTCTACGTCTCTGTCAGAATTCGCTGCCTCGCAAATATACCGTCCAAATAACACTTGGGATGAAGAATATTCCAATCAGGTATTCCCCTTTTTTTTTGTGAGAGAAAAAGTTTTTGCGATTTTTCAAGCTGAATCCGCATTCAAACGTGCAATTCCTCAATACAAACAACCACAATCAAACTCAGGTTACTCAAAACAGTTTCTCCTCCACTGGACATCCCTTAATTATATTCAATTAGATTCAATCCCCTTGCAAAACGGCCGACACGCGACAATAAAATCCCGCATCCGGCAGCGTTTCTATAGAACGGCGGTGACTTGCCGTTTTTCAAAAGGAATCCTCCGCCAAATTTCCATTTAAAAATTCGACTCCGCCTTTACGGTGTCCTACGTTCCGAAACCAGTCGCAGATACTCAAAACGGATCATTATATCACGTGATAATGAAGCGTAGTAGGAACACAACAGCAGAGTACTCGGACCGAAACATGTCCATTACAACACAAGACCTACAATACAATCTAAATAGTTGGTAAGTCGCCAGAGGGCAATCTAGAATCCAGACAATGCTGGTGAATACGTGGCGTATCCCAAGAACAGGGCCGTTGCCATCTATTAAAACTTCCAGAGCATGCGAGGAATCGACTAGCAACTTTCAATTCACGTTCACAATAATTTTTTCTCCACTTAAATAATGGGAAAATTCGCTTCAATTCAATCATAGAGAAAACAATACTTTTTTTCAGACGATCATTGTAACCATCTAACAGAATAAGTCAATATACGGCAACAAAGAATGTTATCCGACCTTTGCCGGAATGAAGCAATAGATTCCTAAGGAAAAACTTTCAACACAGATCAAATACCACAACAACAAAGGGATATAACTCGCACTAAACTGGTCTTCCACTAAACATGTAAGCTTTTCAAAAAGAGTTGAGTAACCATTTTTACATTTATATCGATAGGTTACTCGGTTGATGTCATTTATTCTTTTATCTCAACTGATTTATAATCCTGAGCTATGAAGATTGCGTTGTTTTAGCCAGGTGTCCTTTGAATAGATGATGTCTAGTAATTACCCCAGTAATTTTCAGCTGATTTCTAATACTTTGAAGCAATATAATTCACTCACTTTTTCACCGGATGTGAAAATTTTCCCGTGAGCAAATAGGTGTATTATATGTCGAGAGAAGTTGAGATTTTGAAAAATATAGTTGGATCCCGAAAAAAAACGATATTCCCCTAAAAATGGCGAAATTTAAAAAAATGAGAGATGAAATACAGCGACTGTTGCCTTTTCTTCTAAATAACGTCGAAATTGTGAGGCATTCTCAACCTTCTACAAACTGAATGGTAATGGTTCGGACTTCCATTGTCTATATTTTTAACTCTATTAAAATACAAATCAAGTGAGAAAAAAAATCAAATCAAAATCAAATTTTTGGTCGATGATGAAATTAGGGATTGATTGATCAAAGGAAATACTGTTGTTACAAAAAATCGAGATTTCGAATATGAAATATAAGTCAAAAAAATTATTTAAATAACGAAATGAATGAAATAATATTGTGACAAGAAAATTGATGTATCGAATATGAAATACTAGTCAGAAAATGTAAATAAAGAAATTAAATGAAATATTTTGAAAAAATGTTGAAACCAAGTTTCAAGTTGAGTTTACTCACGACGTTTCGATTGCTGGTATCCGCAATCGTCTTCGGGTGATTACTGTAATCGGGTAATCGGGTAATCACCCGAAGACGATTGCGGATACCAGCAATCGAAACATCGTGAGTAAACTCAACTTGAAACTTGGTTTCAACATTTTTTCAAAATATTTCATTCAATTTCTTTATTTACACTTTCTGACTAGTATTTCATATTCGATACCTCAATTTTCTTGTCACAATATTATTTCATTCATTTCGTTATTTAAATAATTTTTTTGACTTATATTTCATATTCGAAATCTCGATTTTTTGTAACAACAGTATTTCCTTTGATCAATCAATCCCTAATTTCATCATTGACCAAAAATTTGATTTTGATTTGATTTTTTTCTCACTTGATTTGTATTTTAATCTTTCCGTTCCTAGCAACAGGTTTCAATAGAGTTAAAAATATAGACAATGGAAGTCCGAACCATTACCATTCAGCAAGGAACATTGTCAACCACTTTCAAGCAAACCTTCTACAAACATTAGATTGGAATACTCCTCAAATTATTTTGAAAAATATACGGTACTATATACCCAGTCAGTTGCTATATCAGATGTGTCCACAAGCAAGGCTAGTATTGATATCTAAGGAATCACCAATGTCTCCAGAACAATGTAATGTAGTCGAATGACGTAGACAGAAAATTTCCTCTTCATATTTTTAGAACCGGCATAGTGCAGTCGACAAAAACTAAAATACCCCCCTTATAATTCATTCTTTGTATAAGGAAAAAATGAGTGGAGATTCAATTATTGTTTTCTATTGATTCTAAACCGTCCCTGTCCTTGACCAGCTGTACAACGTGCGATATTTCTGTTCTGTTGCGAACTTTTCGTATTTGACGCGAGTCTAATTAGAGAAGTGTCTGAAAAAGGATCTAGAAGTGGATATTTATAGGAGCAGAAAGGGAAAAATGTCGTTTGCTCGTAGCGCCGCACTATTTACATACCGCCTTGATGTCAGAATAGCAATACAAATATCTCAAAGGGTGTCTGTTCACATGGCAAACATTGTTTCGGATTTCTGTTTTCCAGATTTCTCCTCACTGAAATCGTAGGATGTTTCTATTTGAATCGTTTGCTGCTTTGATACATGCATTTTTATGAATAACTTGGATGAATGCATTTATTTTATTTCGACGTTGATTGCACAGACAATAAAAATTCAAAACACGCAACAAATAATGTTTTTCAATCATTAGGTTTTTATCTCTCTGATACCATACTTGTTCAGAAATGGAATATTATTTTTGTTCATCAACTATGATATATGTGTACTGGTGACCTCAACGGATAGGGATTTCAAAGAAAAAGACTGCTACTCACATACGTGAGGTTATCTCATGAAATTGAAATAAACAATTTTGAAGTAAAATGTTTGAAATAACTGACAGGGACATATTTTGCTTTTTCATTGTTGAGGAGAAAAATTTTTATTACTGGGTGATTTTACCAGTTCCAAATAAACATAAATCTAACGTCATTTACAAAGTTCCATGTAAAAGTTGAGTCATACATCAAGATTTGTCAACAGCCGTATAATATCTCACTGAAGTGATTGCAGGAGAAATTTCAGTTCCTGCGCATTATGTGAATATATCAATAGTGATGATCACCAATTGGACTATGATAAAACTTCAATATTATGTTTTGAAGCTGATACCATTAACAGAGTTTTTCTAGAGATGGTTTATATGAAGAATGAAGGAAGGTTTATGAATGAGAAAACAGACTTAACTAAACTCAATAGGATATATTCCTACCTATCAAAAAAAACAAAATCCACAACTCCCAGTAATTGAAAAAATAAAAAAGTAGAATTTGTCAGTGCCATTCATTTTCCACGTTTTCCTTCAAAATTGTTTTGTTGGAAACTCCAAAAGTTGTTATTCTGGAAGCATCACATTGGGAGGTTGTGATCAGCAATATATAGGCCAGAGGAATAGGGGTATTTCAGCTAGAGTGCAGGAACACAAAAATAGCATAAGTTCATGGCAGCTGAGGAAATATCGGAGGTGAACCACTTGAAAAAAAAGCGAAATGAGGGATGTCATCGAAATAAAAAAGCATACGGGTATCGACGAAAGATACGACTCTCAAATCATACCAAATGTCTGGGAAGCCCTCTCAAAAACGGATGAACTCCCATATGAACTTCGCATACTGTAGCACGCACTAGTTTTTTATACGACTCCCTTTCTGCCTGGTTAATAAATGAATGTCTATTGTTCTTGAAAAATTAAGTGAGTTTCATTGCCAAAGAAACGTCTTGTTCCAAAGTATTACAAATTTTTGAGATCAATTACCCTAACCTAACAAGGTTGGCATCTTCAGGAGAAAAAAACTGGTACTACAGAAACAAAACTGATAGTATCAATTTCCTTCTGAAAAAAGTAATAATATCAGTTTGAAGTTTAGGGCTATTGACTCTTTTTGAGTGCCGAGTGGTTACTGAGATAGGGTCAGGGCGGCCAATGACTTGAAAATAGCCGACAGGACTATATCTATACGAATGATATATTGAGTTGAAATGTACTTTTGTTTCCTAAACCTGACATTTTTTTTCATACGATCTGCTTTTTCATAGTGAGGAATTCGAAAAAGTTAATGTTGGGCCAAAATTAAAAGTTTAAGTGACTTCAGGGATTTCACAGAATTTTTTTAAATAGATATTGGGGAATCGAATGAGAGAGAGAGCGAGAGGCGTTCAACAAAATTAAATTTGGAACGTACGAAAAAAGTTCTCAGACGGACCATTTTCTGAAATTCATTAAAGGAGCCCGTTATTAATCGAATCCTATCCCTGATGATAAATTGATCGAAATGTCTATAAAATTGAAATAAAATAGTTCCACTCTGGTAATCAAGTAGCGGGCATTAGTCAAGCGTTTTTGGAGGAATTAAACTTGGTTCTTCCACAAATTCCTAGAATTATTGCCAAGAGCGTAACGTTGATGGCGGCACTGGGTAAAAAGTCAAAAAATGTTCATAAACAAGAGTGTTTTTGTCGTTGGAATTGGGGGTCGCAATTTCGAGTATCCATTTTTGGTAATTCCGGGACTGGCACGATTCGGGACAGCCAATTAGTTATAGATTTCGCAAATAACTGTTCAAAGGGAGTGTTTGATAATGTCTCGGATAATGTGAAATACGATTTTCCTTTCATAGGGGAATTGAATAACTATACACGAATTTCTGTTACGGAAATAATAGATGACGAGAATTCGGTTACCTCCAACAGTGATCTAGAAACTTATCCCGTAGCAAACACAAGAGGGTGCCCCTCAAAGCAGAATCAATAGATTCCGGAGATCGTACAAGGCTACTTGAGTGGTAATTACGTTGTCGCTCAAAATTTTCGAATCAACCAGGGTTGATTCACTACTAAAAATACAAGATCATTTTATGTGATGATAGTCTTCTCTTCTTCGAGTCATTCACAATTCCTTCTTGCCATAAAAAGGAATTAAGTTGCCAACTCGATGAAATGTTGAAACTAGGCGTGATTAAAGAGAGTCGAACAGAATATGTAAGTCCGCTGGTATTGGTCCAGAAAAACAACGAATCAATGAGATATGCCTGGATGCACGGTTTTCAAACTCTCGAATGGCAAAAGACCACGTGATGCCTCCGAATCCTTTAGAGATAGTACATACTTTTTCGAAAAATCAAGTGTTATCCCCAGTTGATGAGTTGCAACGCTTTTCTCGGGGTTCGGCGGGCGTTACTTCTTGGCGCAGTCGGTTTCTCGGAAATTGGTTCTGTTTCAAGGCCAGAAACAGACTCCAATTTCAAAGAAAATTTCGGGCGCCAGTTTTTGTAGTGGTATGCTCCACTGCTTCCTCAAAAGTCGTTAGGGAGGCCCAGGTAGCAGCAGATGGAGATACGGTATCCCAGGGGTCTGATAGTGTGACCAGAAAAGACTTTTGTAATAGGGTGTAGGCTTTAATTACACCTATTACTTCCAACAGGAGTACCGGCTGCGAAATCCACTGAATATTCGGTATTGGACTATAAATATTCAACACCGATACATTCAGTAGATCAGAAAAATAAAATATACTAATTTCGGTTCGGTAACGGTTCGTAGAAAGTTCACTTAAACAGCCGTCCCTGGACGGTATCTCACTTGAAATTCAGAAAAGCACAAATTACCCTTAAATTGTTGTCGACATATAAACCTGAAAAAGTGAGGTGACTGAGGAAAACAAACTGAAATTTCAATCTAACAATTGTTGTTTTATTAAAACGAGTATGCTCACAAACAAAGCAGATAGAAATTTAACGGTAATAAGTACTCTATCGGAAAATCAACAAGTAAACGGGTGAGCAACTCGGTAAATGGAAGCCTTAAGAAAATAACTTTAAATAAAAATTGAACGTTTTCTCGGTCGGTAGAAAGTTATCTCGGTCGGTAGAACGTTACCGATTTCAGAGCTTGTACCAAATATAAACCTTTCAACTTAAAACTTTCACAAGTGTACCTCTGAAGTAAAAAAACAATAATCAAATACAACTTCAACTTAAGCAGAATGAGAACGGACTTTAGGAAGCATAAGACGGGAACCCTTTTTGTAATAAATTGTAAAAAAAAACAAAACGGTATCACTTTAAATGCAATTAGCTCCCGAGCCCGGACTTCTCAGCGACTTAGGGACCTAATATTTAGAGTGATTAACGGTACTGATCAATGGTGAACTCCGTCCCTGAGCCCGGACTTCTCAGCGACTAGGGGACTAAATTCGCAGTACCAAATGACTCGCGAAGGTTTGCCAGTCAGATCTTCCTAAAACAGCAGAATGAGAACGGACTTTGGAAAGCATAGGACGGGAAACCTTTTTGTACTAAATAAAAAAAAAGAGGAAAAAAAAACGGTATCACTATAAATGCAATTAGCTCCCGAGCCCGGAATTCGCAGCGGCTTAGGGACCTAATATTTAGAGTGATTAACGGCACTGATCAATGGTGAACTCCGTCCCTGAGCCCGGACTTCTCAGCGACTAGGGGACTAAATTCACAGTACCAAATGGCTCGCGAAAGTTTGCCAGTCAGATCTTCCCAAAACAGATTACTTATTAAACACTTCTCAGAACTCAGATCTGTCCACATAAAATTCCACAACCGCTTGTTGCTTACTAGAAATAATAAGTTCTGCCTGCCCGGTATGCTCAGCGGCTGGGGAACTAATATATTTATAGCAAAATCGGGAAAAGTACCGATCAACGGTGAACCCCGTTCCTACTACCCGGTTATACTCAGCGGCTTGAGGGAACTACAAGTTCACGGTACCAAAGTGATTCGCGACGGTTGTGTAATCGAGGGATCGGTGATCAAGAAAAGGATGTGAAAAAAATCTATATACCTTAGGTTCTTACTTCCGGGTGTCACTTGTGAACTCTGTTCAAGAAAATGAAATAAAACGGTAGCAGTCACTTACTCAAATCTGGCTCTGAAATCCGTACACGAAATACGAACGGAGATATGACAATTGAAACGGTATCAATGTCAACGTTGCACCAACACTGCAATTTACTGTCACTCTCACTCAAATGAAAATATTGAAAATTTGAAACCAAACAATACGGTGGAGAAATATTCTAAGTATCAAAATCAAATTTACTTAGGAAAATTCGGTCGGTAACTTCAAAAACTGAAAACTGGTTCGCAGGAAAAATTAAACTTGTCACTATCGCAGGTAAAGTTCAACTTCCCTTGATTTTTCGAATTCTCGTATTTATAGAAATCCTTTTCAGAAACAAAAAATGATGGAAAAACTGCCATAAAAACCAGGTGTCGTACCATGTTTTTCTACCTTCGAAAAACTCAAAGGCACAAAAACTCCAGAAATT
Organism: Zygogramma bicolorata; assembly: GCA_032362365.1. Taxonomy (NCBI): domain Eukaryota; kingdom Metazoa; phylum Arthropoda; class Insecta; order Coleoptera; family Chrysomelidae; genus Zygogramma; species Zygogramma bicolorata. Next base: position 50,279 of record JAVJAQ010001933.1, read on the forward strand.
TGGTTACTACTTTTTGTCTTTCATAAAAAAACCGTACCAAATCGAAACCTATATGAAAGTAAATATTTTTGGAACAAGAAACTTTCAGAAGCAAAAAGGGATCGGTGTCAGATTTACAGACCAAAATGGATGGTGTTTTAATGAAATGGTTCCAGAAAAATATTTACTAGGTTTCCTGACACTTCCGGATATTCCTCCACAGCGGTATCTCAGTCTTTAGCTTGCCATTTACCAGTAGAATTGCTCATTCAGGACAATTTATGACTTATGTTTATAGTACATAACCTCACTTCTCCCTAATTCACAGTTTAGGAAAATTATACTATCCCAATAAAACTGATCCAAATTATTCATACCAAGCAGCTGGGAGAAGTTTGGTATCTGAGAATTCAACGAAGCGTTTGGGTGTCGGAATGAATCGAAGGTGCTGATGGCACAAAGCAAGTGACATGGTATTGAGACTGTCCAACCTATACGGGAAAAGTGAGAGAACGGTCAGTTGTTTCTGGACAGGTTGAATTTGCAATAGATTGTTGAAAAGTTTTGACAAGCGAGATGATTCCGTTCTCTTCGATATCAAAATTGCAGGTAGGTAAAAAAACGCTTCGTTACAGAGTGCAAATTCCAATCTGTAGAGACCATCCGAAGTATACAGGACTTATGTACGAGGGTAGTACGTATGTTTTTCAAGTAATTCCGTCGGTTGCTAGCTCTTCATCCGCGCATTGAATAAAATATTGGGACCTAACGTAGAGGAGTTTGCGATTTCGTATATGGATGATCTACTAATATATTTCCCCACTCCAGATATGCACTTGAAGCATCTTGAGATTATATTTGAAAAATTCGAGCAAGTAGATGTTACGATTGAACTCAGAAAATCGTGGTTCGCGTGTAAAGGAGTAAATTATTTTGGGCATATAATATCAGGCATCCAGATGGATCTCGATCGGATAGCGGCATTCAAAAATTTCCTAGGCCTATAAAAGTTAGACAGCTAAATGCATTTCTTGCCGTGTTTAATTATGATGATCTATTTTGTGGAGATTTTGCAAACTGTACCGCGGTGTTGACGCGTCTTTTGAAAAAGAAATGAATCTTGGAAGTGAAGAGTTGAATAAAGTGAGGCATTTGATCAAATTAAGGATTTTTGTTCTAAGACATCGCTGCTTAAGCACCCTGATATGAATAAACGGTTTTATTTTTAAACCGATTCAAGTGGTTATGCCCTAGCCGCATATCTTTTTCAATTAGATAAAGAGAGGTAAGCCCATGGAAGTAGGACAATGCGAGGTTCGTGGGTTACATTATACAGTTACTGCAAAAGAGGCTGCTGTTGCTGTTGTAATTTTTGCTTTGGAAATGTAGAGAGTTTTCGTGTTGGGCCGTGACCTGACAATTATTACTGATCATAAATATTTATCGTTCATTGAATCTTGTAGACTTTTGTCAGCACGCCTAACAAGCTAGAATCTATATCCAAGAGTATAATTTTGGAATTTTTTATTGCAAAGCGTCAGATAATTTTTTTGTCAGTCAAAGTCTCATAGGATAGAATAGAAATTCCAGGAAATTCTGTACTCTCTATATTTTGATTTAAAAAATCTGAACTTTTTTTAAAAACTGCTGAATATGAAACAATTGAAATCAGACCAAGTGGCTGATTCCTTTTGTATGGAAATCATGAATAAACTAGATAGCAATAAACCTTTTCCGAAACTAGAAAAGTGGTGCTGTTTATATAAATCAATTTTGTTCCGATGTGGTTCGGAATCAATCCCTAATCATAAGGTGTGTGTATCTAATAACCAGATGAAGAATTCAATTTTTCAAGAACATTGTGACTAAAATCATCTTGGATCAGAAAAGTGTTTTGAAAAAACTTGCACTGGAATATTTTTGACCACAAAATGCGTAGAACATGTCGATTGATAAGAGCATCTTGTGAATTGTGTAAAAAAAACAAGATATCCAAACAGTGTTGTAGTGACATGGAAATGAAGTTCGTTGCCTACGTCCAGAGGGGGTTTAACCCAATTACTGGTATGTATTGATGTCGTTAGTTACTATGTGATGCTATTTCTGTTGAAAAAGGTAAATGCTTCAGTGATTTTGACTTGTTTATTAAATAAGTTTTTTTTTCTTGCGATGATTCATGGCCAAAACACTCGCGGAGAATAATAAAAGTATTTGACATACTCCTGTTTATTTTCCTCAGTTAGGTTTCGTTAAAACTAAATGTGTCATAGTAATAAATGTGGTCCAAGGATGGCTCATTCGAGTAACTCATAGCGGGTACAAACTTATCACCCGAAAGTTTACATTTCTTCAAACCACATGAAAATTCTTTTATTCGTGATATTCAATTTTCGTGTCCCATATACCCAAGGTTCGAGCGCGGATATTTGATAGAATTGGCCAACCGTAATTCAGTTAGTGAGGTGGAGAAGCGTCAAAATAATTACGATAATGAAAATCCTATAAAGTGCATCTTCAAGGTCGAGGACGAGTTTTTGGTAAGCACCCATCCTAAATCCTCTAGCGAATCACATGAAATTAAAAAAAAATCCTTCTACCTAAATTCAGGTCCTGCCAACGTTGTTGCGGTCAAGGGTAGTAATTCTCATGAAGTAGTAGATGAATAGGGATAATCAAGCATCCAAAATATTCATAACACAAAACCATATATTTCAATTTCCGCTCTTAATAAAATATAATCTTGATAATTTCAATGTATATCACTTGAGCTCCAGTTTATAATGTTACCATAAAGGTTGTTGTTATCGGTAACCAAATAGTTTTGTATTTTAAATCCCAAAATTGTCAATGTTTTCGAATTCAAAAGAAGGGTAATGTAGCACGCCGCCCCTGTACGACATGACTCAAATGTGGCGCAAACGTTGGGAAGCGCGTAAAACAGTGAACGGGGAAGTTCGGGAGAACTAAAGAATATTCACGTATACACGAACAAGAAGCGTCAGTTGCCGCTAATCCTGTGGTCCCCACCACTACAAAATTTCATGACCTCCAAACTATTTTTGTTGCGACTACGCATGACTACCAGCAATAAAGCAATAAACTACCAGACAAGAAACAGCAGTAGTTGGTTTTTGGTATGACTCACCAATGACCGACAGCCGAATGACATGGTTGGTAGACATGCGCATTCAGGGTGTATATTCGTCAAATTCGTGAGATTCGCTTCTTTTTCGTGTCTACGTTAATATTCTTTGGGGAGAACAAAGCAGACTAGCAGTCAGTCGGTTAGGTTCTGTTAACAAGAGGGGTTGTATATATATATGGTCTCTCAACAGTACACTGTAGTGTATTATTGTGTTAAATGAAGGCTTATGATATATCTACCATTGAATTCGCCAAACAGCAATTTTATTCTCCACCCACGCGGCTCTAAAGGCGAGCTGGCATATCACAAACTTCAACACCACTGTTTCTTGTATTGAAAATGCACGTCAGGGGTGCTTTTTGTCGCGAGATAGAGTCTCCGTATTTTTATTCATTCCTTCCTCGGCGCATGGAATGAAATTATTCGCATTTTTCAAAGAATATTGGCGAACGCCACTCGGCAGCTTCCTCTTTCCTTTAACAAATTTGATTTTGCGAATTGAAGACAGCTCCAAATTGGATTGCCGCATACACATGCGAATGCTAACAATAGAACGACAAAGCCTCGCATTGTTTACGCGGGCAACAATCGTGTTCAGCTGTTTCGGCTCTTCGTCTGTCAGAGTACCACCTCGTTGTGAGCGAAATATTGATGCAGGGCAGACAATATAAATGTGAGCTAGTGTTTTCTATGGTGAATATATAATCGGTAGTGAAATAAGCGCAGTAGGGTAATTAACCTTGAAGTCTATATCTGAGGTTATATGCTCTCAACTATCTAGTTTTTTTATAGAGGTTCAACTTCAATATTCCGCAGCTCCCTCTTTTCGCTGACAATTTGATTTTTCGAGTTGGTGACAGTTTGAGAATGCCAATGGGAATTCTTACAATGAAACTATGAATGCTTACATTGTTCACACAGGTAACAGTCGTGTTCAGCTGTTTCAGCTTCTAGTCTGTCGAAGCACCACCCTGTTGCTGTGAGCAAAAAGTTAACGGAAGAGTACAACCAATGCAACTTGGAATGGGTGTATTGAAATGGTTGGAATCATAGTTCACGAGAATGACGAGATATACTAAGGGCAAGCTGAATATTTTATGAAATTTTGTGTCGACATTTTGAATGTAAGCTCCCTCTTATCTCTAACAATAAAACAACAAAGCCTCCCGCAGCAAACAATCGTGTTCAGCTGTTTCGGCTTTGCGTATATCAAAGTATCACCTTATTGTGTGAGTAGGAAGTTGATGTGGGTCAGATGATATGAAAGCGAATTCATGTTCTCGAGTGTGACATTCAGCTATGGAGAAGAATATATTGAAACCTGTAATTTACCCAACGATTTGACTAGTACTGCAGTTTATGTAAGGATTCATTTATTCATTTATCTTACCTATCTTACCATTCACATCACCTATCTAAATTTTTCATATTTATAGTGTCGTATAAAAGGCCTTAATAAAAAACATTTCTCGGAATCAGGTCGCGACATTGACTTACATATACACATTCATTGCCATGGGTTGATGCACGTTCAATTATTTTGGCAAACATCATATCCAGCAGATCGAATGTGTTATATATAATATGTGTCATGGCTCTGTGGGGGAATCATTTAAATAAGTCTTCGAACGATTAAGATATGGAGAGATAAACAAAAATGTGGTCAGTAAAGCCATTCTGCCCTCGGGCATGTATATTCAGTGATGTTGAGTGTTTATTCCGTAAGTAAAGGTTTATAATGAATGATTGTCGTTTTGAGTGAATGTGTAAATCAATGAAGTTTGTATTTGCCTTTTCAAACAACTGATTTCATACCTGGTTTTCACAAAAGACCATCTGAGCTAATCAAACCCCAAGGAAGGACCAAATTCCTACCTTACTTCTCGACAATAGTTTTCTGGTTCTTATCTGATTTTTTGTCAACCATTTGAAACCTTTTCCAAAACTCTCAAATTATTTTTACATCCATACATTGATGGTTGAGATCTTGAATCGAGTTCTCTTTGAAGCTCAGTTGGACGGCGGATAGAATCTTGGATGGACCATCATTCTTAACTTCGATGAAGATTTGAATCGCACGTTGAAAGGTAAGACACTACTTTTCCCGCAGGAAAATATTGAAGAAGTGATTCATCAAATTCAGTATACTATACCCAGTGACATAGACTCATGGTACACCCCCGTTTTCTCCTTTGTTTTTCTAGCTATATTTTTGAAATTCGGAACATTGAATATGCTCACTGAACAGCATCTCTCGACATATCTGAAAGAAAAAAACAACTTCTAATTTTTCCGGAAATGACATCAACTTTTGATTATTGAATGGGACACCCTGTATATTTTCACATGATCGGCTAGGGGTGATCATGAGGAATCCAACAATACCAGGTTTGATGATATTATCTCCAATGACTGCGGAGACATCGCCATTTATATTATCCATAAGCTCAACGAGTAGGAGAGAGAAACTTTTTCTGGCGGGTCAATCCAATTCTCTCTCCCACTCATTGAGCTTATGAATAAAATAAATGGCGATATCTCCGTAGTCACCTGAGATGACACCATAAAACCTGGTATCGTTGGATTCCTCATGATCATCCCTAACCGATCATGTAACAATATACAGGGTGTCCCATTCAAGAATCGAAAGTTGATGTCATTTCCGGAAAAATTGAAAGTTGTTTTTTTCTTTCAGATATATAGAGAAATGCTGTTCAGTGAGCATATTCAATGTTCCGGATTCCAAAAATATAGCTAGAAAAACAAAGGAGAAAACAGGGGTGTACCATGAGTCTGTGTCACACGGTATATACCTCAAAACATCCGTAGGGACAGTAGTTTTAGGTGAGACGAGATATCCGTTTGAAACTTGTTAGTAGTTGTTTTTGCAGTATTTTGACATAAGAATAGCTTCTGCTATACAGTGTGTTTCAAAAATCAGTATCAAGATTTCAGGGGCGCATTTTTCAAGTCAAAGTGAGAAGACTTTTGTTTTCCATAAACGTGTCCGCAAACGCTTCGTTGCCGAACTACAGAGCGTTGAACCAGTTGCGAAGGTGAAAATTTCCATATTCGAATTGATTGCCTTCACGAATACAATATCAGCTAGATATTTCTACTCGCCATATACCTCATTAGTGACAATCGATGAGACTTGCAAATCTTTCACACTATTTGGAAAAAAAACCAAATATAGATTTGCATCTGTCGGCATTTGAAGTATGCCCAACTTATATCTACATTGGTTAAGAAGCAAGAGTTGCTTTTTATTCACATGAATTCCCATGGACTCCGTTCTCTACCTTTTCAAATCATCATACCATTATGTATCAGAGTTTACTAGGATCACGTAAAGTAGCCTTAGCTACAAAGAATATATAGTATCGTTCGCCCAACTCTTCAAATCACTTCATCATACTCCACCTTACCTTTATTTTCATACTTTACAAAAAGATTATTTCTCAAATACCACTATTTCGACAAAACCTCAACCGTTGATATATCAATTATTCTCATTCAGTAGCATGAACCAAAACCATACATGGACTCTCTCATATTTGCATTGAAATGGAAAAATGTTCATAGAAAATATCCACTTTTGTAATAGAGTTGATTGATGAAAATATCTCAAATATCACAATGCCGACGAAACCTCAACATTTGATATCAATTATTATGATGATTGCAAACACATCATCAATATATTCGTTTATTATTCAAAGTAATAATGATTTCACAATATATTTCTTCCTCTGGAATATCTTGAAGATTTATTTCTGTATTTATACAAGCAAATTTCAAAATATTATCGAAATTTTCTCTGCTATTTTATTGTCTTTACTTCGTCATTTGCTTGTTATCCTTCGAAACTCCTGGAAAAATAGTCATCAGATTGGAATATTTTCAGTTCTGCTATATGACTTGCCTCTCAATCAAAATTAAGCGATCAGAATTTTCTTTCGTATATTCGGAAATAGAAAAGAATAACTTATTCTTCTTTCATTTCTCTTATAGATTTTCCATAAATAATATGGAATATAGAGCATTTTTTCGTCTTCTTCGTATCCGTAAGTAAACTTGATCTCCCTTCAATCACTGTTTTGTATTTTTTCTCTCTTTAATGCTTCTTTCCAGTCGAAATACAGAATCCTGTGAAATGAGTCGAACTGACATGCGATATAATGAACAAATTTCGTAAGCGATTCCATCATTTACGAATAATATTAATCATCAAAATTGAAATAAATCTTTCGTGAAACCCAACAAAAAATTTTATTTTGTTGAACTACGCTCGTCATGCACGAATAGCAGAAATATTAATATTTTAGGACGATTTTCAAAAATTATTGATTCCTGCAACCAATGTCAATCAAATGAAATGAGTGGAAAATGAAATTTCCCAAAGCTCTTATATTTTTTCTATAGCTACTCAGAAAGTAGGGTACGCATGAGTTGAATAATTTATGTGAGTCATCATTAGGACCTTTTAATCCCACATGTGTTCGTCTATTTTTCCTGGAGATATAAATACTCCAAATGGATTCTCACGGACGACGATTTATCACCTGTCAAAATCAAACTATCAACAATTTCGAAGACTGTGGGCTATTATAGTCAACATATGAGGACAACAATGCTCGATATAATGAGCTACGTTCCGAAAATAGAACGCTGGTAGTTTATTTCTTTACGCCAATAAGTATGTTTGGATATCTGAGCATATCGAATGCGTTTTACTTTCTGTCGATGGAAATAGATTTGCTGTTTTGTTAGAATGATGGATGATGAATTGGAAAATTGATAGTTCGTGACGGAAAGCATGAAAATTTGAGTTACTGATTCGATGATGTTTGCCTGAAATATAATTTGGATGATGGTTTCTTTCAGCTGGGTATATTACTTGGAATCACCTCACTTCATGCCCTCGAATGGAAAGTAAGTTTTTTTTAAGATATGGAACTGAAAACTGAAATGGAAGTATTTGTAGCATTTTGACATCCATGAGACAAAACAATCCACTGCGCATTCTCTCTGATCCATCGCCTTATGTAATAAATTCAATCCGGTCAATAAGACAGGAATGGCAGCTGATACAATTTCTAGTTTTTTTTTCTATCAGGAATGAATATGAATGACACTATTCAATGTCCTCTTAAAACTCGTGATTTCAGCTCTATCGACTATTTTATGTGGGACTATTTGAGTTGCGTGATATTTATTCATGACTCAAGGCTGATATTGTGATTAGTCAAGACTAATAGTTTACCCGAGTCAGTTATTTAGGCGTATGTAAAAAGCTTGACTTCTCCTAACTCTCGTAGAGAGTGAGATATCAAGGTTGGACACTAATTTCGTGAAAAGGCTTCGTTTCGAAAGTGTAACATCTCTTACCATCGAGAAGGCGCCATCAACTCTTTTCACGAGTAGGAACAACATCGTATCGTTCTTGAAATGGGACTAGTTATTTCCAAGTTGAAATAAAATAGAGTTGATGATGATAATAATTATAATTAGTACTATCTCCATAACTGGAGTGTTAATCGCTATTAGTTTTTCATTTCGAAAGACAAAACTCCAAACCACTAATAGTTTCTTTCAATAGTTTATTATTATTATTATAAGGTGAAGTTGATGTCCACTTGCCGGAGGCTTCTTTATTCACGACTGAAAAAAATTGTTTTTGAAGTTTTATTTTATTATATCGAATGTTTCATACAATATATTATTGTTCATCTATACACATGACATAGTTATTAAAAATTATAATAATAATCGTATATAATTCAATAATAATTAACACAGAGATCTATGTATTCAGCTTAACAAATATCTGATCTCACAAGATGATATTTATATTACAAGATATTCATTTACAGTTGTTTACAATTATTGTTATATCTGAACAATTGGTGAAGTTATTCGCAAGGATAGAATTAACAAAATCAATGTAATATCATAGCTAAATCAAGGAAGCATTCGACAGAAGTGATTAATGAATGATTCATTGATCATTGCCATGATTAAAGGGTATTATTGAGGTCGAGCAACAAACAACAACAATGGGTACTTAATAGTCGAGGATGAACTTTTTTCAAACTGGTTCCAAATTTCAGGACAGAAGATTCCTTCAAAGCAAAATGGAAATGCAAACAGGTAACTATAATAATTTCGATTCGAATACATTTCATATACTCAGAAATTCGGAGAAACGATAGCTGTTGCACTTGATATTTCGAGAGCGATTGATCGAGTTTGGCATCGGGGTCTCCTTTCTAAACTACCGTCTTATGGTTTGCCTCCTCAGTTGTGTGCTTTGTTGAAGAGTTTCTTGTCTGATAGGTCTCTGTATGTGGTTGTTGATGGAGTATCATCTGTTATTCTCCCAATAAATGCAGGTGTTCCATAGGGTTCAGTTCTAGCTCCTACTTTGTTTCTGCTTTATATCAATGATTTGCTTGAGAAAACATCTTGTTCGATACATAGTTTTGCGGACGATAGTACTCTTCATACCAGTTTCTCTTCCAGAGTCCCCATACCAGCTCAAGAAACAAAAATTCAAAGAAACATTCACGTCAATAAAATTAACGACGACTTGGCAAAAATAGTAGAATGGGGTAGGATGAACTTGATGGAATTTAATGCTACGAAAACCCAGGCATGTCTTTTCTCAAGAAAAACTGATCTATCATCATCAAATATCCAGATGTCAGGAGTAACTATTCCTACAAAATCAAATATTTCGATGTTAGGAATTACGATCAGTGATAATCTCTCATGGGAAAACTATGTGAGATCGATCGCTAAAAGTGCTTCCCAGAAACTTGGATTTCTATTTCGTGCGAAGAAATACTTCACTTCTCGTCAGCTTCTACTGATCTACAAGGCTCATATACGACCTGTCATGGAATACAGTTCTCATATGTGGAGCTCGGCACCAAAACATTCATTGAGGCTTCTCGATTCCATTCAAAGAAAGGCAAATCGTCTTGTTGGTGATTCTTCGCCCACAGACTCGCTCACTTCATTGGAACATCGTAGAAGGGTTGGAGACTAGTCTCTCTTCTATAGATAGTTTCACGGTCGGTGCTCTTCCGAATTGTTGTCAATCGTTTCCCGCTTGGCGATATCCACACGGATGACTCGACGAGTACAGAATTCCCACCCCTTTGTTGTAAATTTGGAAACCTGTCGACCTCTCTTGCTCAGGGATCATTTTTCAATAGAACAGCTAAGGTTTGGAACTCCTTGCCAAGAGAGGTTTTTCCTGAGGCTTACAAACTTCAGAAATTCAAAGTAAATGTTAATTCGTATCTCCTGTCCCTTGATTCACGCGGTGTTCTTTGAACATCACAGGGCTTCCCTTTCGTGTGAATCTGCATATAAAAATAAGCATCGCATACAGTTGAGAAAAAATTGTGATTCGTCGAGAAAAGTGTTCTGGTTCACGATAATCAATTCAAATGAATGATAAAATTATATTCAAATGGAGTGCATTCGTTAACAAAAATATTTGTGAATGAAATATCACAATTTGAAATAGAACAATCTTTCCATCCTAATCTTTTTCTAATCTGAACTTCAACAAAAGAAAGCTCTAATCCAAACGGAACTGTCCAACCCCAAGACAGTGACTAAACAATTTCTCTTCTCCCTCATCACGATGCGTTTATTTTCAGCTAAAATCTCCCCGGATCAGAATTTAATATCCTTTATGTTTATGGAAATATATTATAATCCCCCAAACGAGGCAAGAAATTTAATATAAAAGTATTAGCAGATACTACTTGTTCTCTATGCTATATCCGGAAATCTCCATGAAATTATTACAGCAAAGATGCCGCTTCCTACAAAACACAGACAATTCCGGGTCGAATATATTGTACGTGACAGTTGTACTCAATAAAAGATTCAGTGGACCTTTGAATTTTCGTGAACTCTGGAACCAGTTCAAACTGAAATGAATATATTATGTGTTTCACTTGAAGATCATCATAATTGCCACATTATCTCGTTCTCCTGAAATAATACAAAGTCGTATGCTATTTCTGATGGAGTGTCGTGGCTCCAGCAACATATAGAGAATTAGAATAAATGAAAGTTTTTCGAAAAGACGACTTGCCCATATAGAAAGCTCAATCGGCACACGGCATTCAAGAAATTGATCGAAGTTTTACTTTGAATGAAATGAAGTGGGCGTTATAATTGAGTGTTTGATTTTTATTAACTATCGTCCATACTGAAACTTATGTATACCTGTATCGATCGACGAATCAAGATAACGCCATACGATCTCAGTGCAAATATTCCCTTCGTCGAGACGTTAATAGACGACTAGAAAAATCTTCTCTATTCGAAGAGACTATATGAGCGAGGTGTTTCATCCAGTTTTTAGTGGGATACTTGAGAATTTGGAAATTATTCAAGTTGAGTGCAGAAGTCTAGTAGAGAGTCAAAATTTTTTGATAAGACTCTTGGATGTTTCGAATAGTTGAGGAGTGTGTAAGCGAATTATAAGTCAGTGCAGTGGTTGTAATTTATAGTTCAGGTAATGAAAGTAGTTTACTGTTGTTCCTAGTATTATTATTGAGATAATCGAACCTAGAAATATCGTAACAATATAATATCCAATTAATAGATTCAGAGGAAAAAAAACCCTCATTGATTTTCCGGAAGAAGATCTAGACATGCAGCAGCCAATGCTCCCTCTCCCTCATTTTTTTCGAATGGAAGTGGATCCGCATGACTCAAGAATTAGGACCAGGGGCCTAATTACAAAATTTCTATGCGCTCTCATCAGTTGATGTCTTCCTTAAACCCATGATAAGAAGCAGCAACACAAATGATAAATTCCGTTTCGAAATGAAGAAAATAAAACATAGTAATTTATGCACCGACAATTCGAAATGTCGAGAGGCCCCGGCTAGAGATTTCATCTGTGTGTGGCCCGAAATATTCCAACAGAGAAATATTTATCGGGAGTAATTACAAGTGCTTCAAAATTACCGATAATTTTCCATGAAAGCATGTTGCCTAAAAACTGCATGTTTTTTTACTGACAACATGCTTGAATGGCAAATCATCAGGTTTCTTTTGAGACGAGTGTAATTCGGTAGAATATTTCTAGAGTTAAAACAACGACGTTTAAAATTCAGTATTTATGCCTGCCAAGATGACAAACGTACATTTTAACAATCGTTACTATAGATACACGGACCGAGCGGGTATTTTTCGATACCTACCGGGTATTTACCAGCCCGAAAATGTCCCGCCGGGAATTTATCGCTGTAATTGATCGAAAATGCCCCGCTTCATAAGAAATTTTTAACATACGATGGTAATATTCGTGAATATTGACTTTCAAAAACACATGAGATGACAGATTTTGCTGTGTCTATTTCGTTCTTTCTAATGGCAAAGAACTGATCTATTCAGTCAATTCGTAAAACGCATGTGTTGCATGGTATTCCGTAAATGGAAACAACTAGATTACTTTACGACAGTAAGGTTTGTGAAATTCGAGGTGAAATTGAAGGCTGGCGAATTGACCATACTCTACAGGCCGTCTCTTTTATCATGTGGTAATTTTGCTATATTCTCACCCTTAGCATGATTGGAAAAAATCATCAGGGACTCCCCCCCACCTCGAATTATACAGGGCAAACGAAAAATGCTTTTATTTCGAATTGATTTTTCAGGGATGTATAAAAATGGTTAGGGAACATTTCATTGTATTCGTAGTGTACTGTGACGATGATTGAACGTTTCGTGACCACAAGGCCACCCTCATTTTTTTCCAATAATGAACTCTCTCTCTTATCACAGATATTTATGAAGCATTGAATTCACAATTCACTGGTTTATCACACTATATTTTTCTGGAGTTTCATTTGAAATATCTATCATCATCAGTTACAGCAATTTCAAATTACGGTCCTGTCGTTAGTTGTTTCTTGAATTGTTTAGATTTCCTCAAAATGTATTGAACTATTGACAAACTCCACACATTATCTAATAATTCCGACAAGCACAACGAAAATTTCATAATACCGTTTTTTTCTTGATTAAAGGCTAATTTTCCCTAAATCAATTATGATTCGTAATACTTTTATAATTGTGAATTATGGGAGTAACGAAAATATCAGTTTTTGGTCAAATACGATTGTTGAAAATATTTGTTACAATCAAATAGCATCTTAATTCATCATCCATTTTCAAACGTGTACCTACCTATAGGCTTTTCTTTGTTTCTATAGATCGAGAAGTAAATGCGTTGTCGATATCTGTAGAGAAGTGTCAGGCGTTCATGAATATGTCGAAGATATTCGAGTGACGAAAATGACTGATATGCCAGGTGGATATGCAAATTGAAATAGAAATCTTCTTCATGCAAGAAATATATATATTGAGCAATACCTAGATTGTCATACTCATTCGTATATTTAGACGATCAGAACAAAATTTGGGTAAATAAACAAGAAAATATGTTGTAGCTAGGAGTGAAGATTAAGAATGCAAAAAAAAAATTTTTGTATTTCAATTTGGGATTGGCCAGTTACAAAAATATCATCAGAATAGTCCACAAAAAAAAAGATTCCTGTAAAATCTACGACAATTATTTCCAAAAAAAAAAGGCTACAGAATACGCAAAGTTCATCACCTCAATTGAAGGGATCACGGAAAATGAGAACTATTTCCGTAGTGGTTGAGAGGTAGGAATAGGAAAGTTGAAAATATTTGTAAAAAATGATATGGACGGACGAATTGAAATTCACCAACAATGGTTGGTTTAACAAAACATCCATTAGAGGTGGAATAATACAAATGAACATAGGGAAGCCAATTTTCAAGACAGGTCCGGAATACATGCTTGGTTTGGAATTTTGGGAACAAGCTACTTAGATGAATTGCCACTGAACATCCGCTATGGAAAACAAAATTTTCAAGAGGACAGTGTCCTTTCCATAATGCAGCAAGTGTGAATGAACATTTAGATGCAATATTCCGAACAAGATGGATTGGAAATAATCGAAAAATTATCTGAACGGCTCGATTCCCAGATGCTTTCTATCCTTTCGATTTTTTCATCAGGAAATACATAAAGAATGAGGTTTTTCAACACCTAGTATATATAGTGACCATCTCAAACATAAATAAGAGATTCACGTAATACTTTTACTATGATGCTAGAAAATTACCACAGAAATTGTATGGACAGACGAATTATGTGCGTTCAATATAGTTTATCATACATAATTGATTTTATTCATTGGTTTCATTTTCTCCCGAAATTCCATCATAACATAAATCGTTTTCCTGTTTGATTGCTGTCAGTGATGATGGTAGTTGATTCAAATGGAGCTCTATAAAAATATCGTGTGATGTACCACAGGTTTGTGAATTTATCGCTTCTTCAATAAATGTAGAGACGGGTCCGATTTGAGAAAAAGTGTTGACGATGGCCTTGTTGAAACGAAACGTTCGATCAAAAATTCATTGTTAGATTGTCATAGAACACTTCGAATACGATTTTTCTATTCTCTGAAATAACAATTCTATTTGAAAAAAAAATTGAAATAGCATTTTTGATTTTCCCTGTATAACTCAAGAAGGGAGAGAGTCCCTGGAAATTTTGTTCGACCATTGTATTGTTCCCCATGACAGTTACCTTTTTTTCCATTTGATCGTCTTTATATAGGTTACGATTGAGAATAAAACAATGTTATCACATAAAAAAACGGTCTGTATAATATTCCGTGCATTTTGATGTGATATATGAATATAAATAAATATAATATCATATATTCCAACAAATATTTTTTTTGACGTGTGGTTGAATACTTTATTCGTCACGATCAATAATCACTATCTCATTTATATTTCTTTGACTTCGTCAAGTTGCAAATCTTCAAACAAAAGGGTGTATTTTGATTTGATTCAGTGATTTATTGATCCCAAAAAACATTTTTGTTTATAGAGGAATAAAACATTTACAAGTACGATTGATAGAAACATTGTTATTGATACAATAGAAATCTTACTAAAGTGAACTGAACACTTTCTAAACTAAAAAGGGGAAGAGAATTAGAGGCTGAACAAAAAATTTAATATAAATTCAATTGGTTTATATTATTCATGTTATAAAGAAGTCAAATGTGAAGAAAAAAAAAACATAAAATTATCGACTGGGAATAGAATGAGCCCTTTTTTGAACTTAGATGTATTTTTTATTGTTCTCGGGATGTGTGGTATTTTGTTATATAGCTCTATTCCCTCATAAAAAATTTATATTTTTCCAAAGTTAGTTTCAAAAGGTAATGAATTAATATTATTTATATTCCTCGTTCAATGAGAATGTATATCTGAAACATGATTGAATATGAGAACTGATTGTTTTCGCCTGGTCCCGGGCGCTGCAAAACATTCCGTTTGCAATAACCGAGGACCTCATTCTGATTGATGATTTGAGTTGAGGAAGACTTAATGAATAATATTTTGGAGGTTGCCGGACGATATTATGGTGCAGTTTTTTTTTCGGTCCTTTAATAGGAGTTTTCGATTCCACCGCTGTAGTTGTGAAATAAAATGTTGTATAGAATGCAAAAACCATTGACCGCTATTTCTCGACTGAAATGTTCTTGCAAGATCCTTTCAAACCTGGAACTGAAAGTGCCCAGAAAAGCCCGTTGTCAGTTTTATTATAAACCTCCTTCCCAGCATTACATACTTTCTCTCGAGTTTTGGAGCGGGCCGCGCTCTTCTCAACAGCTTTTGTGACTTCTGTTATAGCTGACCGTCATCCATTATTATAACAAGTACATTTCCCACTATTTAAAATAACAGTGCTTCGAATTTCATGATATTTTTTTTACAGTGAAGAAATGTCGATACAATTATTAAATTGAAAAAAGAGGCGAACGAAAAATCATTGTGAACTGGTGAATGAACCAAAAGAAACTGTTCAAATGCAGCAAGTCGACGCAAAGACGAAATCTCAGACAAATTTGAGAAGTTGTTTGATTCGATTGCTGATGAAGAACACTTCTCGTGGTATGAAAGTTGCATGGCCAGCTATATCAGCGAAGAAAAAATTCGTTGTCGTCACTGCATAGAGCGCTGGAAGAAAGAGCTTCATCATCAACACAGGGCGTAGCTGGCCCATCAACTGACCCGCAAATCAAAAAGAAGCAACAGCGATTCGTCGAGTGACTCCTGCTGTTCCATTTGTGGTAAAACGACAAAAACCAAAATAAAAAAAGTCATCTTTCAACTGAAATTTCAGCAGCTTTGCTGTTTTTCAATACTTCGCGTCAAAAATGCGATTTTCACAAAAATTTGTATATATGTAACACCGGAAGACTTGTTTGGCAAAAATTTCCACTGATGATACCCGGATATATTTCTCCTTCAATTTCTCGGATTTGGGTACAGCCGTAAATTGTATTAACACTGATCTAGACTCCCTAGAAAAATTATCAACCGATCACGCTCTAAAAATAAATCCAAAAAAATCCGTGGCTATGATTTTTGGTAGAGAAAATATCTCAGTTTCCCCGAATAATCAAGTAGCTTTGAAAATAGGTGGCTCGGATATACCTATTAAATCGTCACATAAAAATTTGGGCTTGACAATAGATACATCTATTCGTTTCAAAGAACATATCACAAATAAACTGAAAAATGCATATTCTTCACTTAAGCTGATTTACACGCAAAGACAGTTTCTGTCAGTGGAGGTCAAAAAATTGCTATGTGACTCCTTGGTACTCTCACACTTCAACCATTGCGATGCAGTGTACGGTGTTTGTTTGAATGGAGCTGATGTTCGTCGAATACAGAAAGTGCAAAACTCTTGTGTTCGTCTTATTTATGGCATACGTAAATTTAGTCGAATATCTATTTCAGAGAAGCTCAAACAGTTAAAATGGCTCAATATGTACAATAGGCGACGTCACCATATGGCGTGTATGTTCCACAACATACTCAAATCGAAAACACCACCCTATCTTCATAAAAAACTAAAATTCAGGACAGACGTCCATAATCTAAACATTCGCCGTCGAACATTGCTTACTGTTCCTAAACACAACAAAGAAATATATAGACGTTCTTTCTCCTACAATGTCGCAGTCTGTATCAATAATATCCACAAACTAGATAGTACATTTCTAGAATTATCTCGACAAGCATTCCGTTTCAAGTTCAAACAATATTTATTCGATGCCCAGTGAACTTATAAATAAATTATAAATCTTTCTCTCTTTCGTTTTCCTCTTTTTTCTTATTTCTTCTTTCTCCTCTATTTGTTTTCCTCTTTTTTCTTATTTCTTCTTCTTCTATTTGTATCTCTTCTCAATAAAAAACATTGAAATCATAATAATTCATTACGCTGTCAAATCATTTTTTTTTTATTTCTATTGGCCGTGATGGAAGAACAGAAACAGTATCAGCTGTTATCTGAATCAATGTGCCTTTTACTCACTGTACTATCCTCATGCTCCGATATTATGTGTGTCGGTAAATTTTTGTGTTAACTGTTATTAAAATTATTATTAATATGTACACATTCAACTGTATTACATAGTGGGTAATAAAAATATTATTATTATTATTATTATTATTATTATTATCATACATCGTGTTACAGAAATTACGCTTTATTACCAAAATCTTCTAGTAACGAAAGAGGTCGACCAACAACAAACATCACAAAAACAGTTACTGGCTGCTTTTGACAAATTAATGGTGAATATAAAAGACAGTGTTTCGACGTCGGCTAGACTAGCAAAATCGTCATGTATGCCAAAGAATTACGGAAGGAATTATCAACTACTGAACTTATATCAAAGGACAAGTTGTGTGATGAAATTCTTATAGAAGATGCCGCGAAGAAATGCACATTCACGCCGAAATGGAAGACTTTCATACAAGCCTCTTTCAGTAGTCAAAATCTAAACTTGTCAGACAATACACTTCATGAAGCATAAGTGGTGTTTAGTGATATATATCAGTGTAACGAACAGAATGACACCCCAAAATACAGCTCTAGCAGAATTCATTCACCACCTACCTAACTAAATCGAAACATATTTTACACTGTTGAACAATCTTAGACACTGTGACAATGACTTTCAAGGAGACATCAAGTGGCGAAGATTCTACGCTCGTTACAGTCATGACAGTTTAGCAACAAAAGAATGATGAAAACAATACCTCACGGGCATGGCCTAGCTCTTCGGGTTTGACTGACAGTCATTCGATATCTGAAGCTAAGCAGCGCCGAGCGCGGTTAGTACTTGGATGGGTGACCTCATGCAGGGGAAGACCGCGTCGAAAGCTCATACAACTGCAGCAAAGTATCATATCATGGCTCGCAGGCAATATATCAATGAACAAAAGATATATAGGATATGCTGTCCTTCGGAGGAGACGTAAAGACGGCGGTCACCATAGGTAATTCCGTCCGGTAACCTCCACAATATCATTTATTAAGTCTTTCTCAACACAAATCATCAATCAGAATCGGGTCATCTGATATGTTGTGTTGCATACGGAATGTTTCGCAGCGCTTGCACTATGATGATCGTAGGTTCAATTAAAAATTATATGGTGCATATGAATTTCCAGAAAGTTCCGCAATAAATAATTTGTAAATGCATTTTATTGCTTTGTTCTGTATGATTCGTAAAGGTTTTGATACGAAAATATTGGCTTAGCCCCAGATGGAAATGACGTATTGTAATTTTGAAAAGATCAAACTGAAATATATTACTCTGAGATATTTGAGTGGTGTTAATGTGACAACTTGAATAAGATCCCAAAGCATTTGGATACCAGCAAATATTCCCGAGGAAATTCAAGAAATGGAACATTCCAATCTGAATGATGAGTTATTTTCTCCGAATATAATGTAGTTCCCGAGTTTTCAGATGATGATGAATGTTCACTGAATTCTGATGAAAAACACTCACATAAATATGCCTCACTCTACCACCAAACGACGATGCCAATTTTGCAGCACTAAGAGTGACCCACAACGTACAAAGTGAAGTTGAGCAACTCAAAAGGCCTTGTGTGTGAAAGAGAACAGAAATTGATTTTCTTTATTCCATTCAAAAATCAAGACTGGTCTGCGGGCCTGTTTCATGAAATTACAAGTCTTGTAGCTACTAGAGAAAGACAATGCAGGTACAAGTAAAAAACGAGTAAAAAACAATTATTTATCATCGTCTTTCTTTGTGTTTCTCTTGTAGCTACAAGACTTGTACGTTCTTGAAATAGGCCCGTGTGGTTCTCCATGTATACCACCGTCTTTTGTATACTTTTAATAAAAATTGATACATGTAACGTTGTTTTTCATTATGGGTTAGGTCTATTGATTAATTTTTATTGATCCCAAGAAACTACAGTAGTTTATGACAGGGATATATACATAAAGTAAAATAGTGATTTATAACTGGTCAAATATTCAAAACTTATATAACTCAAAATCAAATAAATGATAAAATCTGAAAAAAATTCAAAGAGATATAAAGAGTATTCTGATATTAGTTAGGTTAAAATTTATCTTTTCAAATGTATCTTGAATAAGTTTCCCTGTTCAATATTTTTGAGAGATTGTGGAAGAGAATTATACGTATTTACACCATTGTGTTATATTGATTTCTGAGCAAAGTTCATTTTAGAATTCAAAGGTCGCAAAGAATCGATTTGTCGGGTGTTGTGTGTATGAATGTTGTTTATTGTTTACACTAAAATTATAGCTGGAAATAAAGGGTTAAGAATTCCTTGGTTGACTGGTCTGCGAATAAACATGCTGCTCCTGAAATATGGCGTAGGAAGTTAGTAACAAGCCTACTTGTTGAAGGACTTCGGAAGAAGTCAATGTCGTTTAGTATATAATACCATAAATAACGTTATCTACTACTATTACTCCTGAATAGCTAATAGCCAAATACCGATGAATAACTACAGACCTATACGACATAAACCCATTGAAGGCAGATCACGTTAGGACTTGTCTGCAGCTCGGACAGGGGAACAGACAGAAAACGAAAACTGTTTATAATAATGTAATGAGATTCTGATCTTGATTCCGACCTCCTTTCGAACACCTCATCCCGCCTTCTTCAATGATTTTTCCAGAAACGTTTCAGTTCTTCGATGAAAAAAACCAGTATCTATCAATTCATAGCTTACAAAATCATCGGAAGGGATGAGTTATGTCCGTGATGACTTCAGTGTGGTTTCCATGAGCTCGTAATTTTTTCAATAAGCTTTTATCAAAATTCACCTGACGCTATTTCCAATTTCTTCACCCACGAACAACAAATACAAAAATTGTTCTCCCTCCCAGAGGAATTTTTTTTCTGCAAAAGCCCATCTCATTCAACAATTCCAATCAAAACTGTTTCCTGCGAAAGGTTTTGAATAGGGGAAAATGTTCCGCAGATTCAACAAGTTCGAGCCAACAACTCATTGTGTGTTTTCAAACACTTTTTCCTCGAATTTTGAAGAAGAGCATATCGTTCGGAAATTGGAACATTTGTTTTGCAGCAGCGCTAATGACTTGAATGAATTAGGCTATTGGAAACTGTGGCCGCAGGGATTTTCTTTGAAATACCCATTGAGGAGCTTTGAATGCGAAAGAGTTGCCGATAGGTATTATTAAGAATGATGAATCTCTGTGTTGGAGGAATTTGAATGCGACATAATGAGATAAAGAGCTTGTTTTGCATATTCAGGAGACTTTTCTTTCTCAATATTATAATCACATTCCTTTTTTTTCTCCGAGTTCACACTGAGGAAGGTAATCATTTCAGTTTTGAGATTCTGAAGGCCGGTATAAAGTTGGAGCAAATGCTCGCACTCGAATTTTTTGAGACAAACTTATACAGGTTGGTGGGAAATGACAAGGACGGATCTATAGTTTGAATTCATACTCACTTTTATTCACTTTACTCGATATAGCTTCAACAAACCAAAAACTGTTGTGAGAAGCTATCGGTTAATTCTGGTACGTCCACTACCAAGAAAATGATCGTTTGATAATGCATATACATATTTTCAAACTGCGGTTGGCGTTTGAAAAATGTTTTCCACTTGATGTTATCATGTAGAATAGATAAGATGCCACATCGGTGGAAATTCAGGGGGACAGACAGAAAACGAAAACTGTTTAAAATAATGTAATGGGATCCTGATCTCGATTCCGACCTCCTGAGTCATAGTTCCATAAATGAAAAGATTGGAACTCTTGGTGTGAAAGTTCATACTATTGGTAGAACTTTGATACAGAATCAATTTTTTCCTGAAGATGCTTACCTTGCTAGCGAAACTCCCGTCGAGTGCAGATAATATCAGTTCGGTGTAGGGTAATTGATCTCTACAAAAAGTTTGATAGTTTCATATTTCTAGTATTTCAGAACATTGTCGTTGAGTTAGAAAGTTACGAATTAGTCGATTCCACCTCAGTTTCGATTTCAATTAAAGTTAACGACAATGAAGACATAAACTTGAGTATGCACCTATTGGTTTGTTATTGTGAACCAAACTTCTATAATTAAGAGCTGTTAAAACTTTACTTCTGTGTTTAATGGCGCGATAATAAAGACGAAATGGTTCGTTAGATACGGACTGTTTTCGTGATTATATTTCTCTTTTAATTGGCGATTTTTTATTGTGTCTAGCCGGATGCGCCTTGATTGGGACATATCTCATTTCCACAAATGTATTTCCAGGAAAATCGAGATGATTCTCATATCAAAAAAACAAAAACTGGATATCATGAAGGTGCATAAGTTAACTCCATTTGATGAAGGTCATGGCTAGTTGTAAATCGATCAATCTTCACTTTTTTATGTATTGGTTTGAAATATATTGTCCAAACTATCTCATTTCGATGCGGTTTCAATTTGAATAGATAAAAATAAAACGATGAAACTCCTAACCATTGTAGTGTGAGCCCGTATGACCGCAGACACTGTCAATTTACTAGTATTCAATTTCTCTTTTGAAAGAAGACTTTTTGATTCTTGCCAATTTTTGGCTGAGTAATGTTACATTATTTTTCAAACAAAAAACTGGTTCATCAGATTGAATTTTCGAATCGTGAAAAAAAGTTGATTACACCAGGTTTTGAAAGTAAGTTCTATTTCATCGTATTGGATCTATAGCTTGGTATACATTACCTACATCAAGTACCAGATCATTTCCAGCTCACTCCTCCAAAGAGACACAAAAACGAATATTGTGTATCAGAAGTGCAATGAAAATATTTGTCCAAATCACTGAATTGTCATTTATCGAAATTGCTTGTGTTTATTTTTTTATATGCTGGGAATGTTGAAATGTTTGTCCGTCAATGTGGTTTCTGATTTTTTTTTCTGAGGTATCAGAGAAGCCCCTCTGGGGCCAACGTTCAATAATTTCAGTAGAGTACTTGAGAAGCAAAATGAGCAGATCGAAATTTTGAAAACATTTTGCTATCAGAAGCTCTTCCAGTTCACATTTAGAAATCGATAAGCGTCTACTAGCAACAATTGATGATTTTTATGTTAAATTTTATCAATCTATAATTTTTTTCTTTCATTTCTGGTATAATGACCGGGCTTATCGTTGTTTGCTGAAGTTTTCCTTTCTTTATACTAATATAATGTGAGTGAGTAGATATATCTACATATGAGATATTTTTTCAAAGTTTCTCTTCAGGAAGTCTCGTAGGAGAGTCTTTATATTTCGAATTGATAGCAGGATTCTGTATCGCATGTACATAAGAAATTACTTTGGTTTTCGAATTGATATTAGATGTGCCTGGATATTTTCAGGATGATTTTTTGTTTGCAAATGATAGTTTCTTGATCATTGATTCTTTTTTTTGGGGGGTTTCAACTAGTTGTTTGAACATTCTGCATTCTAGACTAACGGTTTGATAGGTACTGTACTTTTTTACTCATGCATCATTGCCGAAGGCACTTTTCTCTGGTGTGGGAGTCGTGAAAGGTTTCGATATATTTTTCTGACCTTTTGTAATAATCACGGATAAAGTCTTTCACGAGCTCGATTTCCGTAATCCTTTCGAACACCTCATCCCGCCCGCTTCAATGATTGACGTTTTAGTTCTTCAATGAAAAAACCAGTATCTGTTAACCCTCCGTTAGGCGCGCCACCTTATGTAACGTCGTTAGTCGCGCTGGGACTGCCAGTCCCATATCAACAACGCAGCCTAATTTTTGGTCATATGAATTATTTTGGTTAAAAATGTTTTTGGTAAATTAGTTTATTACTAAAGCGAGTTAAATTGCATTATAATTTTATTGTGTTTCATAACTAGTGTTTTTATTGTTTATGAATCATTTTTTACATTTATACCTCTTATAGTAGTATTTGTGGATACGCTTTTACACAATTCACGTGAAAATATTTAGGGAACAGAAAAGCAAGTAGGTAATAAATGGCATCATATTTTATTGTAGTTTGATTTATTCAGATTCCGGTGAATCTGAATAAATCAAACTGTTTCCTCTTCAGTTATATTTTTTAAGCAATTTTTACATATTACTTGGACATGTTTTTTCAAACATATATAGGTATCACACTTTTCGACATGTATAGGTTGTTCTGGCGTCCTTTTTAGATTCGTTACAACAAGGTTCGCAACGTTTTCTCTTGACCGCTCTTCGGCTCGTCCCAAGTTGAAAGCTAAACGATTCAATTCTTCCACGTCAGCGGGGTTATCAAAATTATAACGCTTTGTGTCCATAATTATGCACTTTGTTTCAAAAATACACGGCACAGTAACAAATGAACAAGAAAAAATAACCTACAAACAACGAAGCCTACAAATACGGTACTGAGACGCTTGTTCAATGTACGCAACAAAAATGAGTCGTAGGCAGTCGCGCTGGGACTATCAGTCCCAAAGCAGGTACCTGACGCACTCTTTGCAAATTTTCTGAGATATAAAACTATCCCTTTGCATGAAACTCAGGCAACTGGCTTCTGGAAGTTTACTGTGAGATGTCATAAAGTTACGACGCTGTAGCTATAATAGTTTTAATATAATTGAGAAAATTGTAAATCATGGGACTGCCAGTCCCATGCGCGACTAACGGAGGGTTAATTCATAGCTTTCAAAATCATCGCAAGGGGTGAGTTATGTCCGTGATGACTTCAGTGTGGTTTCCATAAGCTCGTTAGTTTTTCAATAAGTTGTTATCAAAATTTACCTATTACGCTATTTCCAATTTCCTCACCCACGAACCACAAATACAAAAATTGTTCTCCCTCTCCGCAAAAGCCCACCTCATTCAAAAGTTTCAATCACAACTGTTTCCTGCGAAAGATTTTAAATAGGGGAAAATGTTCCGCAGATTCAACAAGTTCGAGCCAACAACTCATTGTGTGTTTTCAAACACTTTTTCCTCGAATTTTGAAGAAGAGCATATCGTTCGGAAATTGGAACATTTGTTTTTCAGCATCGCTAATGACTTGAATGAATTAGGCTATTGGAAACTGTGGCCGCAGGGATTTTCTTTGAAATACCCATTGAGGAGCTTTGAATGCGAAAGAGTTGCCGATAGGTACTATTAAGAATGATGAATCTCTGTGTTGGAGGAATTTCAATGCGAAATAATGAGATAAAGAGCTTGTTTTGGATATTCAGGCAACTTTTCTCTTCTTCAATACAATAATCACATTCTTTTTTTTTTTCGAGTTCACACTAAGGAAGGAAATCATTTCAGTTCTGAGATTCTGAAGGCTGGTATATCCAAAAATGCCACGCCTACTATTGGCACTATTGCAAATTAACAAAATCACTTGCTTCAATAGGGAAATTAATTTTTTTTTTTTTTCAAAAATATCACAGTTTCCTGTACGATTCTCATTGACGATCAATTAAAGTCGTACAGAAAACTGTGATATATTTATATTAATATGGATTTTTATCAGGTATCGGCCAGTTCAATTCCTATAATAGTTCCTCTATCTTTAATGAGGTTTAAAAAAGCCGTTGCACGTTTTTTTCCATACAATGGCTTCAACAAACCAAGAACTGTTGTGAAAAGCTCTAGGTTAATTCTGGTACGACCACTACCAAGAAAATGATCGTTTGATAATACATATTACATATCTACGAACTGCGGTTGGCGTTTGAAATAGTATATTACAGATCGAGGTGAGAAGTGATTCATTTCTGTCGTAAGATAGTTAACCAAGACGCTATGATCTCGAGACAGGGATGAAACTTCCGACCGAGGTTTCTATGCTATTTCATTTTCAACCGTCATATTTCGATTAGAATTAATGAATCTCTGTCTCGTTCTGAACATTTCTATAATATTACATTCAACTAAAAATTACCAAGAACGCGTCCTTCTCAGAATAATCAAGTAGATATATTGTTACCGTGACTACGGGGTATACAATTGTCACCAATATAAATAAATGTCAGATAAAGTCAATAAATGACAGTCTGGAATAGATGAAATGAAAAGGTTTTTTTCCAACTATCAGTGGCGATAAACCAAAGCCTTAAATTATATTACTTATATGTTTTATGAAAATTTGAAAGAATGATTCAATAGTAACGTTCAACCATTGGAAATATTTATTGATCAAGATTCTTTGTCGTAGACATACGATTATCAAGTTGACAATTTACATCGATGAAGTTTTTGAATGGTTACATGGTGAACAACTAATCAGCATTCTGATTGATATAATTCGTATCCTACTTTCAATGGAGATGAGATTGCAAACGTATTATCAGTTCATAACTCGATTTGATACTGCAGTTGACAACTGACACTCCTGAAAACTTTCTATGAATAGAATAATTTGAGAGAACAAATCGTGCAGGTCAGTCTCATCTTATCTACACACTAGGTTAAGGACTAGCACTCTTCAGGATTCACCTATTTTTGTGGCTTATACTACGTGGGTAAAAGATTAATATTCGACAGGATTCTCCACAGCGATACATCTGACGGAATCAAATTTCAATTATTGGTACGGGTACACTTTTGTACTCACCGACTATTTGTGGAAATTACTATGCTGTTTCCTTTATATACCCATCTCTCCTGAATCGAACTGATTACGAAATATTCTGAAAAAAAATATTTTCATTTCCGGTTGGTATGTTTTTCGGGCTTTATTTATCTAGAATACAATATGTACGCAGGAATGATTTCCTTTTTACACATATATTTTAAAGAAAAACATGTCTCTTTAGAATGTATCTTCGTTATTAGAGTTGAGTGGAAGAGCGGAAAAGAGTAATCTTCGAATTCTTCGAGAGCTCATTGCCGAACTACTCCTTTTTGTCATATTCATCATTTTTCAATAGATTGACATGAAAAGTAATGTGGCATATGAAGTATATTATTATTTTATTCTTTCTTCTGAACACGTCAAGTCGGGTCCGTACTTCCCACTGCTCCGACCCGGTGAGCGAACGCGCTAGTAGTATCATCACAGTAAAATCCTTTACTGTGGTATCATTATTATTATACGAGAAACTATAGGTATATCGGATGTGTTTTTGGTTGTAACTCCGTCAATGGACAGATGGCGTGATGACGGCTCCCTTTGCTTGTTGTTAGCTATAGTTTTGTTCGAGATATAGTACTCTCGGAAGAATGCGATTTTCAATTCGGAAAACCATCGACTTTGAGTAGATAGTGGGAAATCCTTGTTCTGTCGTGAGGCCATATAACTCGAAACCATAACCGTCCTCCAGAATGGGGTCTTCTAGTGACACCGTTCCTTTCTCAACCTCTCTGGTTAACAGATTCGCTTCATCGTTTTCACCAAGGCTTAATTACACTAATAGAAAAACAGGGGATGAGGGAGATTTACATACCCACGAAAACAGTATATTATAGTCTCAATAGTCTTCTGTGGCTTCGCTATGGCACAAATCGACAGTTGCAGAACACGCTGTCTCAAAAACTATTCATAATTTTGCCTTTGATAAAAGGCAAGTTTTGGACAGGACCATAAAAATTCATAACAATAAGAACAACTTCAACCATAAAGAGTATGATTATGAATAGAATGGATACGGCACTACAGAATACACTAACTCTCCCAAAGTCGGATCTCTGATTTAACGTTCAATACAAAGAAAGTATCAGTGAACAGTGAAACTTATATTACGAATCTCCTCGGTCTTGACAATCGGGAAGTACACGTCACCACCATCAAATATGTTACATCATGTAAATTGAAAATATAGGGCTATATGCTCGTTTCAAAATTCTGTGGCAAAAGAAACACATGCCAATGCCAATTCCTCCCCTCACACTCACACACACTATCACCGAACGCAACAAGGCAGATAAGAACACTTCGTTCTCAACAAAAAAAATGTGATCATGACGGGCCACTCTCAAGGCATAAGAGGCTAGCAAACAATTCCAACTTGGATAGTTTTAGTTTTTAGTTTAGGAAATCACATTGAAAATTTTTCGTAGATCTTTGTAAATGCCTATTGATTCTCTATATTTGTTGCATACAAACGGTTGACTATTATTTCTTCCATTCAAATTTCACGAATGGTTGGTGAGCATACTAGATCTTACTGAAATTATTGGTTTACTGATGAATTTTCCCCACTTATTGAAAAGGCATCATGCAGTATCCTGGATGACGTGAACAGTTTTGGTTGAACTATGTATTTTAAAATTGGTGAGAATAATAACCAGCTTCTACTCAAACCAATAATCCGTAAGTTCATACTTTTTCCAGCAAATACCCAATTTGGTGTGAATTAGCACCGATAATGATTTTTTCAAGGCTCTGAAGTGGTTCTTGAAAAAAGCAGGGATGAATTTTGTAAACATTTTCCAATATATCCCAATCACACCATTCATTGAATGTTTTTCTTTCATTCAAGAAACAATCATATCGAATACATTACGTTTTTCAAAATTCTAGGGATGAACCGATACGAGTAAATTGCTTTCATCCGTTCGAAAATCTGGTGTATGCGAAATAAAAATCCGCATCGAGTTAGGATTTCAATACCAAACTCTTTAATCCACAAATATATCTCGAAAAAAAATATTTCACTTGTACAAACAACACAGATGATAAAACGTGGGGTGTTTATTCTCGTATCATAAACATAATCCCTCAAATTGAAATCCATTCTTGAACAAATGAAGTTTTTTGCAACATCCAATGATTCAGTAGGATTATTCGCAAAACAGTAGAGATTTTTGTGTATTCCCTACCCTGGGATATGTTACTTTCAAGAACGAATTCCCTTCGCCTCAAGGTGGTTCGTCGAGGGATATTCTTTCTTCGATGTGAAGTGTTTGTCATGTCTGTGATTCAATCGAGTACACTTTTTTCGAAAGAAAATATCGTCAGTAGTCGATGAGAACCAAGAAGAAATGGGAACAAGACAAATATAAGGAGGAGTTTTATGGAACGTTTTATGGAGTTTTATTGACGCTTGTCAATATTGAATTATTATTGGGGAATAGCTGATGGTTTGTTTCAAGAATTTGTACATTTGGACTTACATGCATCAGTCAGATTTGATTGGGAGTGATACTAAGGAATTTTATATCCACTTATAGCGGTATCTGTTGTTCAAAGCTGAGAGATCTTGTGAATATTGGATAAGGCTCGAATGAATGTAAAAGGGAATTGTATGTTTTTACTATGAATGCAAACTGATCCTCGCAATGATTCACCTCATCATTTACCTCGAAAACATATACTTAGAAATGGAAAGCTTCCGAATTGTAGACGCGATTTGCACGATCTTTTTGGCTGAGAAGTATATGGCGTATCTCGGAATTTATTGTCCGACTACGAATATCTTGAAAACGATAATAATACAAATACGGTTATTTTTTTGGGTTAACGTCGATTCATTCAAAACAATTTTCCTGTCCACTCTGGCTTCCATCATTTCCGATACGTCCTAATTTTCTATATTTTCTCTATAGTCTCACCTCCTTTCAATTGATACCATTACTTTCCATTTTACAATTCTTTTTGTAATTCTATATTCTGTTATCTCATGAAAAACAAAATGAAGTCTGTTGGGAAATAATAGAACAATAATCAACCCACAATGACTATCCCACCTAATTCCACAGCAACTGATCACAGAATGTATTTTCTGTGTTCATTAATTCTAAGGTATTTCAACGGAAACAGAATAGAAGTGGACGAATTACCAAACAAATGCGACAACTCTGATTCATTTGCAAGTGATACTCAGAAAACTGCTCTCTCAGCTTATATAATTTCGAGACCTACGGGTAGTGCAGAAGAACAACTTTCGAGCAGAGAATATAATGATTGGGAAGAGTTGAAAAATATTTTGATTAAGTTGTATGCCGATGAAAACTATTACAGCCAATTAATGGAAGAATTGTATAAAACAAGACAGAATTTCGAAGAATCAGTTGTTAATACCCATGCAAGACCAGATAAAGATGTAACCCAAATAATCAATATAATAAACAGTCGAAATCATACTGAAAGAACAGGATGTTTTGAAACAGTTCGGAAATATATTCGAATCGATTCATTTATCATCCTCTCCCAGGTATCTCAATATTTTTGGATTTCCCCAATATTACCATTTCCAGATTCCTCTAGAGCAGTGGTTCACAAAGTTGTATGGACTACGACCCATCTGAAACAATTTACCAAACTCGAGACCAATCTCTAGGAAATCAAACCGTTACAATTGTAACACTTATTCAAATAAGTACATCAAAAAGTCATTTCAATGGAAAGGGTGAATTTTTTTCTTTCGCCATTACAGTTTTGACATCAAGTTCAACTCGAGTTACTTTTACTGCATTTCATATGTCAATTCATTTCGGTATTTAGGGCCCACTATAATTTTGCTCGTGGCCCATAGATTGAGAAACCCTGCTCTAGAGAATTCATATTAAAAACAGATTCATAAAATTTTGCTTCAGGCGAGATTCTATCACACGGCGAAGTACATCTAGGACTTTGAATCGAACCGAAATGAATAATTCTACTGATAAAGGGAATTCTTGGATACCAATCATTCTCAACCTTATTTGTGTGGACGTAAGTTCATCATATATAGTGATCACAAATCCCTTACTGATCAAATATACCAGTTCTCGTCTGATGATATGAATATTGAAATAGATGAATATCAATACGAAATAGAATATAAACCAGGTAGAGTGAATTCAAGTGTCGATATACCCCCTCGAAACCCCGTTCACTCCATTGATCCACCAAAATCAGAAACAAATGACGCTTTCATAAATTATCATCATAATACCAAACTCCCTGAGGAAAAGTTTATAAATGAAGATATTCTGAATTATTCCTCAAATATGATTGTTTTTTCCAATGACTTCAATGAAAAAAGTTATAAATATGAAAACCTAGCATTTTTAGATTTCAGGAAAAAACCAGAAGATATTTTTCTGTATGGTAGAATAAACAAATCCAAAAACGCATTTATTGATGAAAATGTATCTGATGAACGCACATATCTTGAAGATAATCCCATCTGATTTTTTTTTCCTCTCCGTGGAAGCCGTCTGACCTGTCTTTCACAACCAGGTCTCCGGAAAGCACCTCAGCCTCTAGGGTTTATTGCGCTTTACTTCCCTATATTTCATGACACCCATTCCAACAGCCTTGTCCCCTGCACAAGTTTGTTCAGGTTGATTGCTGGGTGTTTGTCATATTCTTCTGGATCCAGAATTGGTTTTCCATATATTTGTTGCCTTTTGTGATCCAGAGCCTCACATTCGCAGAGTACGTGTCGAGCTGTCTCCGTCCCTTTGTTGCATTGTCTGCAGCTAAGGTCGCCGTTGTACAGCCCTATCTTCTTCAGGTGTCCTTTGAATGGACAGTGTCCAGTCAGTAGCCCTGTTATAATCCTTATCTGATTCCTGTTACATTGAAGCAGGTCTTCAGTCTTTTTCTTCAACGTTCCTTTTATGAAAGTTCTCCCGTGAGCACTACTAGGTACATTTTCCCAGTAATCTCTGTGTTTTGTTCTCACCCAATTCCTTATATGATTCCGTACCATCGTTTTGGGTACCCCCACTGCTGGTTCGGGTCCAGTATATAGTGTCGATGATCCTTGCCTTGCAAGCTCATCGGCTTTTTCATTGCCTGTGATACCTGAGTGACCTGGGACCCATTGTAGCGTAAGTCTATTATGGTCTGCCAGATTTTTCAGTTCCTCGCGGCATTCCCATACGTGTCTAGATGTCACTTTGGGGTTTTTCAATGCCCTAAGTGCAGCTTGGCTGTCCGTAAAAATATTGATCCTCCCATTTCGTTGGGACCTCAGATTGATTGTTCTCGCGCATTGGACTATAGCATACATTTCTGCTTGAAAAACAGATGTGTATTGTCCGAGCGGTTAGCTGTACTCTAGGTTCCTCCCCGCACAGTATACACCGGCCCCTGTACCCTGTTCCGTCTTGGATCCATCTGTGAACCAGTTGCTCCAGCCGGGCTTGATTTCAGGGGCATTGTCTTTTTGCCACTCTTCACGATCTCCTATCATTACTGAGAAGTTCGTGTTGAATGTATATTTGAGTACCATGTGGTCCGTATTCATGTCAAGTACATGTCCCTCCACATGTGCCACGATATCTGTTTTCACCGATCTTTTATATCCCGATGAATTTTTCAGCCTAAAATGGCCCATTCCTGCCTCTCCACCTATCAAAAGATGTAAAGAGGGAAGATCCAAGAGCACCTCCATTGCTGCTGTTGGTGTTGTTCTCATTGCATCTGTTATGCCCAGACAGGCAAGTCTTTGGACCTTGCTCAGTTTGCTCATAGCAGATATTTGTTTTGTCTTTGACCACCATGCCAGAGATGCATACGTTATCATGGGTCTAACTATCATTGTGTACAGCCAGTACAACATGCTTGGTTTTAATCCCCATTTCTTTCTAAAAGTGCGCCTGGCCACTATAAGTATCACCTCCGCCTTCCTTTTTATTCTGTCTACATGTTGGTTCCAGGTTAATCTTGAATCTAGAATAACTCCTAGATATTTAACCTCACCTGACAGATTTATTTCCTCACCTCGGAGTTTCAGAGGTCCAAGTCCCTCCAACTTGATTTTCCTGGTGAATGCCACTATCACTGATTTGGATGGGCTCATTTTGAGCCCCTCCTTATCGGTCCAACCAGTTACAGTATTCAAGGCCTGCTGCATGCGCTCTCTCACTATACTGTTATACTTGCCCTGTGCTAGGATGACTAGGTCGTCAGCATAGCCTAGTATTTCATGCCCGTTTCGGTTCAATAAGCATAGAAGCTCGTCCATAACAAGGTTCCACAGAAGTGGGGATAGAACTCCCCCCTACGGGCATCCCCTTGCCACCCGTGCCACTATGGATTCGCCCGAAATGGTTGTATATATTAGCCGTCCTCTAAGCATGCAGTCTATCCACCTGCAGCTTATTTCATCAATCCCTTTTCTCCTTG
Organism: Zygogramma bicolorata; assembly: GCA_032362365.1. Classification (NCBI taxonomy): domain Eukaryota; kingdom Metazoa; phylum Arthropoda; class Insecta; order Coleoptera; family Chrysomelidae; genus Zygogramma; species Zygogramma bicolorata. The sequence goes on from JAVJAQ010001933.1 coordinate 82,881, forward strand.
ACGCTCGGACGATCGATCCCAAAGAGGTATTATCGAAAGCGCCCTCTATGTCTAGGAAGGCCGCCAACAGCACCTCCTTGTTCCCAAGGGCATATTCTGCCCGTTCGGTTATTCGGCATAATGCCGTTTCTGTTGACATGCCTGATCTGTATGCATATTGGTTCTTGTGCAGTGGTCTGGTAGCCAAAACACTGTCCCTTATGTGTGTGTCAAGCATCTTTTCGAAAGTCTTAAGTATGAATGACATAAGACTTATTGGTCTTAGAGCTTTCGCCGATTCTTGTCCAGTTTTCCCAGGTTTCGGTATGAATGTGGCCCTTATCATTCTCCATGCCTTTGGTATATAGCCCATTGCCAAGCTGGCTCTGAGCAATATGCATAGTTTATGATACAAAAGCTCCGGTCCCTTTTGCATGAGTACGGGATAAATGCCCTCCGGACCCGGCAATTTATATGGTTTGAATGAGTCAATGGCCCACTTTGTCTTTTCCACATCTACCACTGTTTTCGCTGTCCTCCAATTCTCACTGGATGCCCTTTTGGGAGGCTACTGCTCCGAATTTGGCCAGGTCTCCAGTGTCAGATTTGTGGATACTGAGTCTGGAGAGTGCACCCGAAGCAGCTCTCTTTTCGTATCTGCTCCCGTTTTTGTGTATTCTCCAGATTCCAATTTAAGATTGCTTATCGGCACCTGAGTCTCTTTCGAGAGTATTTTATAGAGTCTGGAACATTCTGGAGTCTGTTCTATCTCCTCACAGTGTCTCCTCCATGAGTCTCTCTTAGATTTTCTCAGGGCTTTATTAAATTCAGTTAGGGACTTTTTGTAGTTGTCCCATCTTCCTGATCTTTTCGCGCTTTTGAAAGCTTTTCTTGTTTGTCGCCTCATGCGATCCAGATCTTCATTCCACCAGGGCACATTCCCGTTTGATTTCTGCATCGCTGTGGGACAATTTTCATTGAAAGTGGAGATTATAGCTTCCTGACTAATGCAGTTTTCCTACAACTTCGAGCCAAAGGGTTTTGAAAATTTCAAAAAATTTGTTTTTATTACTTCAATACCGTCCTTGAAATCTACATCGGATTTGACATGGACCAATTGAGCAACAATGGGCAATTTTTGGATGTGGATTTTTTTTAAATATTTCCACCACGGGATTTATATTGAAGATTTTTCTGAAAAAAATATGGCATGCCATTGTTTTCTCCAAAAATGAAAACCGTTTTTGAAATCCTCATTTATTTTGCAACAATCTCCTCTTTGTTTGATATTCATATTCATGCATTCGTAGTATAACGAAATTATTTCGAACTAGTAAGCTGCCCTATTTTGTTTTTAAAATAATAGCATTTGATCAATTACGTTGCGGTTTTGACATGTATTCATAAACGTGCGCTTATGGTTAGGTGGCTACATCGGGAGCGGTATAAAAATCGTATCATTCCTCATACCAGAATATTCTCTATGATATCACAGAAATCAGAACTATACAGAAGCAAAGGAAAGCCACATTGCTCCATCACAGCCACTATTTAATATGAATGATACTTGTCACTGTCACTTGTGAAATGTAGTTGTGTTGATTACTTCACCTAGAAGGTAAGGGTATTCCATTCATTATTGATTATTGGATGACTTGTAAAAAAAATATGGAATGCCTCTTTGAATTATGAATCAAAACATTCAACCATTTATAACTCCATGAAGTACTGATGCTGTCTTCAATTATTTTTTCGTGTAAAGCAAGTTTTTTTTTAAGACGAACATAGTACCTTTTCTCAGTGTGCGAAGCATGATTTCACCCAACATATGATTTCAAGGTTACTAAAATTTGCCCCCTCGACATCAATGGTGCTGAGTTCACTTTCGCTTCTGTGCAGTTCCGATATTCTGTGATGATATAGAGAAGACTACATGAAACATAGCATTACCAATAGTTCGAAAGGGGTACATCGCACGGTGAGATTACCAGAATTAGAGGAAGCTGTTTCAAACACAATTGAGGAACATACAGTATTCCATTTAATAATTTGGAAAATATTTGTTGGTACTTGACTATACCCCTATCATATTCAAAGGGTTCAAGTACTACTGCCGTGTGATTTCCCATTCCGTTTGAATTTCTGCCGATGGTTTTTACAAAAACTGTATGAATACCCTTTATCCGATAACAAAATACTTTTCATTGATGAGGCTAGTTTTTCACACGATTTCATTCGAAATTCTACACTAGTTTATACAGCAGAGGATCTTAGCCAGAAAAATTCACCTTGCCAAACCATTACAAGTACTCCTGGAATATTTTGAAAGTTTCGCCAATCCATGACGAAGAAAATGGCAGCCTGTATTTTAGCAGGATAACATATTCAACAATTCTTGTGCTTATGGAACTGGATAGTCTTAAGTTTATTTCATACACAGAAATTGTCGAAACTTTTTTTTTGGTTGTCATGCATTACAAAATCGCTATAATCTCATGTGGTAGTTTGTAGGTGGGATTTGTTTCTCTCTAATACTCATTCAACTCAAGTCCATTCATTGAAATAGCCAAAATTATTTTTTAACGTAAGAAAGGGGCGTCGGAAGGAGAAAATTCAAGAGGTCATACTATTGCATGTCAAATGAGGATTTCAAACATTATTCTCATCATCGGAAAAATCAATGGCGTTCAATATTTCCTTTAGAAAAATTTCCAATGTATGTCCCGTACGGACCCAGTGTGAAAATGTTAAGAAATCTTCTACATCAAAAAATGCACATGAATTTACTGAGTGGTGCGTGTAAAATTTCATAAGAATATCTTGAGCAGTACTGAATTTTTCCCTCTTATTTCTAATCCCTTTCCGCTCGAAAGTTAGGAGGTTCAGGAAATATGTTCATGTAATTTTTCTTCCTAAAATGGGCTGAGGAATCATATCCTCTATTTTGGTCATCAATTGAATCACACCCTGTACCTATATTTGGTAGCACTACTGTAGGCAATTATATACATTGCCCTAATGAATACTGACCAATTGATAAGTCATGCTGCCGAAGTGAGACACCCCTGAGATATGATGATAATATTTTCATATAAAGAAAAGACTGATTCGGAGTGAAAGTTCCTCTTATCAGAGTAAAATGGTCGAACAGTCATTATATGTGTCTCCAGAATTCTGGCATAGCTGACTGCAGTTTTATGCTGTACCAGAGTTGATCGACGCTCAAAATATAGATCACGTCTTGGGTTGTATCTATTTCCTTTCATCGTGCTACGATCCTTTCACGAAGTTCAAAGAACGATGTAATTCAACTAGACGCGGAGACACGTCATCCGTTTCATTGCATTTTCCGACTTTTTTCCTGCCACAGTTGATAAATGAAACATACACAATAGACTCTGGTTTCAAGATATTTTTATTAGAGCCGGCTTATTGCCGTATAAATCTCCGCTGCAAAAAAGTGCCATATTAAATTAATGTGTTGAAAATTAGAGTCATCAGTTCACAACACTGACAGATGGGAAACTTAACGAGATGAAAAAACATTTCGACCCGAGAAGGTTCTGGAAGGAAACGTCACAATTGGCTGGAAGTTTCGTCATTAAATTAGTTTTCCCCCGGGTGTTACGGTTTGAGTCTAGGAATGCTCTGACTGAAAAGGACAATACGCGTAGCGTTGTATGGTGTCAGGAATGTTTTGTTCCCAGTAAATTCAAGCAATTCGAATAATGAAGTATACTGATATTATTCGACAAAAAGACATAATGCATACTTCATCTCTTCGTCGTTGACCACAACTATCTACAGTTTTCTAGAAGTATAGTAGTTTTCACAATAAATGGTATTGACTGAAGGATTATAATAAAACCAATTCGACCCTTAAGTTGTAAAATCCGAGAAGCACGTCAAAAATGTAAAAGGACCGGATTCAGGTAATTTTGTTTCTCATGAATGACATTCCTACCGAGAGTTGGAAAAGTTCTGTTAGTCATGTTATAAATGTTGAAAACTCGTACCTTTCTGTTAAATCAATTGCGCCAATTATAATTAATTTAGATGAGGATAGCGATAGCGACACTGAACTAAATATAGAATAGAATTGTAACATTTAAATAAATTACTTGTATATCTCCTACATTATGCAAAATTCAAATTTCTTAAGTTCGACCCTTAGCACATTTGCATCTTTTACCAGATGATTTTCTACACAATGGGATTGAATCGGTTAGTTTATTGCAGTTAATAAGCCAATACCATTTACTGTGAAAAATACTATAACAGCGTTCAACTCATTTAAAAACATCAAATGAAATCCGATCTGAGTGCTGTACATAACTGGAAAATTAAAACGAAATCTGGTCGGCAGTCCTACTGAAATATTTGAATTGAATCAGTAGGAATTTTCAGTCCGAAGGGAGCTAGTTCATTTCCAAACTGTCCAAACTCCACAAGAATAATGCGAAAGCATATAAATATTCAGATCTGTCCTCTTCAATATGAACTTCATGAATAGAAAACCCTATATATTCCGAAAACAAAAAGTTATGAATTCATCAAGCAACTTCTGCAGAAGAACTCGATTCATTGGAACAGCATAACTTGACGATTTTTCATTGAAAACATTGAAGTAGGAGAGGTATTATTCGACTATTCAAATGAAATTTTTGGCAGTCTCAACTAATTTTCCTTCTTTCTATAGGCAGAATATACACATTCTATACTATCTTCTTCATCACTATTGGTATTATTCATTCACGTCTAATACATAATATAACTATTGTACTTATGGTTTCTGCAGTATAATGCTATAAATTATTTCCTTAGGAAATAATGGCGTGAAATTATCTCCAGTCATCGGAGTGAATTTCAAGATGAATGAGCCTCTGAAGAAGCTAGCCACTCGAGCCAGCGAAACGTCAGGAAGAAATTCCAAAAAACGACGGCCTTCAAACCCGAATAAAAGTAGTGATACTGAAAACCTCGGCCGCGAAAGCCCTAACTATTTTGTCATGGCGTGAAATTAATAATCTCTGTTTCCTCTTGTAGTCCTCTCACAATATTTCTCGAATTGAATATAGAGTATACAACTCGCAATAATGACAATATTTGACCTGAAAAGTCTACTGAATTGTATGACCCCCCCCCGTCCTAATGGATCTCATCATGAACGGATTGAAAATATGTATCGTTATGAAAAATCTGTATCATAACGGGTTTCATTATGAAACGGATTCTGGGCATGTAAGTATATTATTATAGTTCGTGGGTAGAAAAAGAGTTTTATATTCCACTTTCCTATTTACTTGTACGAAAATCTGTCCTAGTTTTCTGGTGCAGTGAGGTTCATGTGAAAATACTAAACTCATTTTCAACTCTAATCTCCCTGATGAGTCGAACATTCACGAAGCGTTTTGCTGAATTCATATTCTCAAATTATCAACCCATCCACTATCTTTTGGTTATAACTATTCACCTCAGCTACAAGTAACACCAATTATTTTTCATTGCTTTCATAGGCTTCAAAAATATCCTTTGTAGATTAACGAGTACGAAGATGAAAAAGAATGAGCAGGCATGAAATGATCGGTCATGACAAATATAGCAGAATAGTTTATTAAAATATGCAAATTGATGGAAACGATTTTTGATCGTCGACGTTTCAAAAACTTGAGAGTAGTGAAGAGTTTATAGTGAATCCATATAAACCTCAATACCCTAGAGTATTGAACAAATTTCCGAAAAAGTAAATATGAAACTTTTCATAGATCACAACAACTCCTTGGTTGTCCAGAAAATTGGAATTTCTTTGTAGATGATCGAATTGTAAGATATGAAAAATACTAACCCTTGTCTTCTGATTCACTTTAATTTTTCTTTTCCTGAAGACTCCTTCTTAGCGAAACGCACGACGAATATTAGTTACATCAGTTTAGTGTGGGTGTAATTGATCCCCAGGAAAAACTCAACAAATACAGTGCTTCAAACAAAACTAGAAGATATGGATACAACGCTTGAGTCAGAAATTTGTGCACCGATACCACAGATCAGACAAACAAGTAGAGATAGGCAACAGTATACCAGTGTACAGCAAACAGTAGTTGTGCCATGTCCTGCAGTTTTGGGAAAGTATAGAAATATCCTATATATGTTTGTTATCTATTTGATTCGATTTCCGTGTGCTCGACGAGGGATATATCATTTACGTGAAACAAGGGGTTTTATCGAGGATTCAAAGTGAGACTTCTAGATTTCGAAATGGGTTTTCCGACCATCTAATAAATTTCGAACCACAGATTTCCGAGATGAAACACCCCTCTGTTATCAATATAAGAATTGAACAAAAAAAAGTGACTTCTATGCGACTGAGCGCCCATTGCCCTATTTAGGTAAGGGAGATGCTGTCTAAGAATTTTTTCCTTATCACTGAATTAAAGGTCTGTCTGATATACATGGGTGTTATTTATCTAGGTGGCCGAACTGAAAAGGTTGATTCTTTGAGTAATTCTCAGACAAAAAGTTTATACAAACATAGGTCTGGCAATGCTTCGTTTTCAAGATACAGGATGTCAACATTAATTGTGAAAAAAATCTTTTTTCCAGAATATCTCAATGATCCTTCAGCCGAATTTTCTGGAATTTGGCGGTAGTATTTAGGGGCTGATTTGGTCATGAGTAGTTTCAGTTTTCTCTCGCATTGAGCTATTTAAACTACAACTTTTTCATCTTCATCATTTTCCCTATATCTTGCTCGGCTCTTGAGAAAAAATTTAAAATATCTTCATTGCATATCCTTGGTACAACAAAGTGAAACTAGCAAACCATCAAGAAATTTTTGATCAACTGTTTTCGATAAAACACAACTTTACCAAATGTTGTGAATGAAAACGAAGCATTACCGAACCTATGTTTATACAAAGTCTTTGTCTTAGAGTTACTCAAAGAATGACCCCTTTGAGTTTGGCCACGTGGTTAAATAACATCCTGTATAAAAAAGTGGTGTTTGCTGTTCATCATCATTCGATGTTACTTCTTTTATGGGATTTTATTCCTTTGGTATTGATATGGGGGAGAAAAGACACAAAAACTTTACTGTTTGTTGTCCCCCGCACATAAAACAATAATTCGATATCTTCATCATTCTTTCGGAAGTAGGCGAAATGTATTCACAATGCGAAACGTTACTGGATATGCAAGGAAAAACATATTTCAATTCACACACTTGTTAAGAGAGACAGAGAAAAAACAAACCTGACATGATGGGACTGGAACCGACCATAATAATCCACACTTGTAAAAGTTTCAGCAAACTAAAAGGCACTTTGCTCTGCACTGCGCTCATATTCAAACTGTTCAAACACTGTTTCCTGCACTCCGTAATGAGATTTTGTTAGCACTTCAGTTTAATATAACGCTCCGTCCAAAACGTAACTTATTTCCATCAGAACCGGTGTGGGTTTCTTCAAAGCACCATTAGAGATATGTGTAAATATTACCGGCCTGGAACATGGACTGAAGTTCCCTTTTATGAGGCAACAGTTCATAACGTCGTTTGTTATTGGGGGAAACAATGCTCTGGGGGTGAGGAACATATTATAGATGATAAAACGCTATTCAATCGATGCTGACCCATTTGCTTATGAAAAACTAATTTGAATTATGAGTGGCATACGAGGCGTGACATATAATCAGTCATTCATTGGAAGTGGAATGAAGTTCGGTCACCCACTTTTTATTTTATGATGAAAAGATATGGTTTCAAATTTTACGATATAGGACAAGCGCTTCGATATGGCGATAGTACTTAACCTAAACTGTTTAATTACCGGAGTTAGCAGAGGTTATTGCAAACTTGCAGAATTTATACCGTATACGTTATACGCTAGCGCTACGTACAGCTTATCCAATTCATCTTGGCACAAACTCAGATACTTTTCCAGTTGCACACTGGTTACGAAAGAAAAATACCTTCTAGAAATGAATCTCAACACAGTGAACACATAAAATAGGTATTTTATTATGTCAGTATAGTTCTCAGAAATTGCTGGGCATATACGTAATTAGTTCTGTGCCAAGATGGATTGAATAAGTTGTACGTACGATGTTAGAACTTAACAATTTTTTTTACGATTTCGCATGTGTAATCGTAAAAAATGTCATAATAACTCTCTAGCAACGTATGGAATCTTTCTTAATTATAAGAACTTGACTCAGTTCCTATTTCGATCTAGATGAAAAATGACGAAAAGTATATAATAACGTGGTCATATCTCAATATAACGGAAGAAGTTATTGGGGGAAGTTATTTGAATGCAATTTTCACCTCATGCATATGCAAATGTTCAGCTACATAAGGGTATTTTGACTTTAAACATATCAAGGTGATCTGCGATTGGTGCTTTTGATATTCGATCACCTGTGATGAGTCATGAAATATACATTTTTGAAAAGGAGTTTGTGTCTGAAGTGTGAGAGAGTTCTCTAAATGAAAACAAAAAGTGGTTATTCTACAACTCATAATTCAGAGGATATTTCTGATGCAGAGTGCATAAGAGAATAATTATTGATGTAGGTAACCAGTTGTAAAATCTTTCACAACCTTGAGAAGTTCGACAGGAACTGAATGTTTGCCAAAAAAAAAAGATACGAAAGAGTGATGAGAGAGAGGCCAGTTGCTGAATGACACAGAAAAGATAATAGGAAAAACGCTCTGCATATCTGTAACTCATGTGAGATTGCAGAAACGACAAATATCCCAACCTAATATAATAACAATTTTTTAAGGCGATTCAAAGCATAACAAGCAAATGACAAGGTAAAGACTGAAGTGCAAGAGTTGGAGCTGTAACATTATGAAATTAATTTTTTTTTGATGCAATAATTGTTTGGTGTGCTTGTAGAAGGGGAGAAATGAAAGGTATGCCACATCGGAATATTATAGGGAAAGGAACATTTTATGAAGATACCATGCCAAATACTATTGAATGAGGACAATACGTGTCTTCATAATAATCATAATTGAGAAATTCAAGGTTTAGGTTCTGTTATGATTATGGGATTTGTATTTCGATTGTTCAACAGGGAAAAATGTTTTGATGGAATAATCCTCCACTTCAATAAGGATATGAAAGATTCCAAGTTTGCTTTCATTGTACGAGTGAATGATTTTGTTTAACTTTTCTTAATGTAGTCAGTAGTGACTGAGTGATTCGAATTATTATATTTAGGAACTGTCACAATGGAAACTTGAAGAATTTCATATGCCAGAATAAAAAAAAAGGGTTCTATTCAAGCTATGGTGCATAATTTTTCTTCATGGAATTATGACAGCCATTGTTTGTTTACGGGGTTAACTTTGAATTTATAAATTTTCAACCATCCCAATGAACAAAAACAGAATCAAAAAAAAATAACATAACCTCAGTTAATAGCATTGTTTTTAGATAGTATACTTTGCCAAAGCCTGTCTTGGTAATATTCGAAACTAAGGTCACTGGAACGAGCGAGCTTTCCATTCCTAGGTAAGAACAATGGGTGGGGGTTGATCGTGGATAATACCCAAAATCGTCTTTGAAATTACACTGTGAAAAACAATCTGACGAAGAAGAAGAGGAAGTGTCGTTTTTCGAATTGACGTGACATTGACATTTTGATTTCGATGCAAAATGTGAACAAACAACATCGGTTATCCATTATTATTTAGGGTGTTTCCTAAAGATATTTCACTATATTCAGTTTTCTTCAAATTTTTTGAGTTGAGATTTTATAATTTTGCATGTGTACGAGTGTCCGACAATGCCTATTATGTGCCTAGTAGAAAGGGTCTAAACAATATCGTCATCTTTTTAGCAGATAATTTAGGTCGCTAGAAACCAGACTCAAGTAAATTCTAAGGAGTTTCGAAAGTGTTGAACCTAGATCATTCAAACAGTGAACTAAATACAATGACAAACAATAATACAACGCAATAAAATGTAAGAGTGGAGATCAACTTGGTGAAGAAGGCTTGGACACTTGGAAGGACGGGTACAACTGATATCAATTTAGAGAAAATGAAATTTTGGCGTGAATTGACTCCACCAGAATCAGCATCACTCAGAATAATGCAAAAAATATCTGCCTTCTATCTCATGATTAGAAAATCAACTATCTTTCCTCTATCTCTCGATATTCATACTTTTGATTTAATGATGCTTGATCAGATGAAATATCTGAATAATTGGCAATTCATATTATGGATTAACTACGAACAGACCTTCGCAGTTTTATAAAATAACTAGGATTGGAAGCACTTCATAACTCCGCTCAAAAATGCATAGGTATCCATTAACATTAGGGTAATTGAAATCAACTGACGTATTTTATATATTCAATGCAGCATTGGAATCCGCTGTATTTGGCATTCAATCAAAACAAATAGAAATAAAGAGGGGCAGTAATTTGAATATGTTTACGCAGTAATATTCAAAGAATCACTTTTCAATCATCGATTTCATCTATGAGTAATTAAATACAACATAAATATCATAGAAATAATATCGGTGCATCCTTTGAAATGATGAATTGGTTGACCTTAGCCGATATAAAGACACAAGTGTTCTGATCCATCATCGCTATATTCTTTAGGCAAGAGAACTCAAATGATTGATGATTTTACATGAACGCCTCTCGTTGAAGGGGCAAGAAAAGAAAACATGGTGCATTGTATATAATATGATCATAGAGAATATTGATAATTTTTTGTGCAACATTGGAGTATCCCAACGAAATCATCAGGTATCAAAAAAGATCAGAAAAGCACCAACATACAGGAAGTAAACATCTGTCAGGAGAGATAAAGCGGAAACAATGTAAATATCAAGATTGTAGTCTTCAGCTAAAATCGAGGCTAAAATACATATTAAAACCAACCAGAAAATGTCAGAACATAGAAAACAAAAGCCGTTCGAGGGTACCATAATGAGAATATTGTTTGGATATATCATGATTTCCAAACTGCAGTTCAGAAGTCTGTGAAAAACATGACATGATAACTTCAAACTTCAGAGATATAGCCTCGGTTAGAAATAGTTTCAGTGCAGCATTGAAACAAACATCAATAATTCGCAAAAAAAAAAAAATTTGGGTGATTTATCAGATATATCATATGTATTTTGAATAATGTTTTTATTTCGAAATTATTCTTGATAAAGGTGTATTTGTTCAGAAACTGTGTAAACTTTTTACTGAACACGATATCATTTAAAATGTATTTTTAAAACAAAACATGATTTTCCCTGAGGAATCTTTTACTTTCAAACCTTTATGATGAACAACAATTTCATATGTCCATATGATATTCCACGTTAACATCAAACAATATAAAATCGGAAATTTTCACATGCGTTTAGTGATTTATTATGTTAAGCAGTCTCCAAGCAGAACAAACATTAACCTGTACCTTCTTTTCATTCATAACTGTATGATTTTTGTTGAAAAAAAAATTATGATTTGAATTTTGAAAGTATTCCCAGTGTGATTATTACCAAACAAAAGATAATCTTTCACTACAGCATCACACATATATTATTATCGTTTTCAGTGTTTCAGCGAATAATCAAATGATACTCATTGAATATTGTCTTTACAATATCAACAAATATTCTGATAAATGAATATATTCCATGGAGACTCGCTCATCTACAGATAATGAATAAATGGCCAGCATTTCTTATTCCAACATTCATAATAGTGTTTATAATAGTAAATGATTTGAAACTTGGTTAATTTTTAATATAAAAATCAATCTGAGAGTGTCTATGAACATGTTTCATTTATTGACTTTCCAACATTGTCAATTGGTCATTTCAAGAAATAAATATATTCATTGATATCATTTGATTGGTTGCTTGATATGAGAGTTAAGGATATAATTTGTTTATTCCTTGATTCTATTATCTTTCTTCATATTCACATATTCGTTTTTGTGAAACTTCGATAGAAGTCAATACAAATTATATCGAATAACAAGAATGATAAATAATATGATATATGCTCAATTAGAATAACTGGGTTATCACGAACTTCATTTTCATTCTCATACATTTTGAGTAATAAAGTATTTTCTCCTAACAACAGAAAAACTCAATCTGTTGATTTTTGGTACTTTAATTGAATTCACCCCACTTTGTTGTGATGTTGATGAAATTCACATAGTTTTCCTACTTTTCAAAGTTCAATAAAAAACCTGTGGGTCAAATTTCAATTGAAACACGAGAAAGTTTTTTATCCTTTATCCCAATGGCATAAACGCACTCAACCGCATTTCGTGTATTCACGATCCTTATATCGGCATCTACGATCACGATATCACGGAAGAAAAACTCGTGAACCCGACGTCTAATTGTTTCATTTGGCACACTAGATGGGTTACCGTTTACGATGCGGGCAACACGTGCTCTGAGCGCGACTTTGTAACCGTCACTGCCTATTCTCTGACAGATCCTCCATACCTACATAGCAAGAGAAAATAGCTCAAGACGATGCTGCCTGTAGCTCACGACCTAACGAGAATAATTAAATATACTCGGTGGGGAAAAGACAATGCAGTCATTTGCGCGGAAATACACTGCTCGACAGTATTGATGTTAAATTACTATAAAATAATAGTAGTGGATCCAGCAATTAAAAAAAATGGAGTTGAATATACTATTGAAATATTTCGGTGAATTATAGCAGAAATTTTGAAGGAAAATATAAATTCAATAAAAATCAAGGAAGAAAACTTTAAAAAAATAGTAACAAACAATAATTAAATGAAATTGAAGTGGATTTCCCAGGATCATTACATAATTTATCGTGGTACCGTACCATATTAAATATTTTGTAACGAACATATTTTTTTTCAGGTAGACAAAAGATTTCAAACCGATTGGTCCTAACTGAATCCAAACGAACTATCTTCTGAAAAACTTCAGAGCATTGAAAGCGAGCACTCGTAGTTGAATACTGACGATATTCAAATTACCTGAGAACAATTTGTTTATATCAGTTTCAACTATTCATACAGTAGGTTAATGGGCTAATATCTGTTGTTGTTCTCCCTTAAGTTGTTGGTGGCACTGATGAGATGCCGAAAAGTCCAAAACCGGTTTTCAGATGTGCTCGTATCACCAAAAACATTTGCGGGAATTTTGTCCGATCATGATTTGATTTTTTCTGTTTATTTTTTATACCATATGTAAAATATAACGAAGGAGAAACTGGTCTAAGGAAGATGGTTATTACATTGCTGTCAGAGCTCCTGGAACTCATATAACATCGAGAATAAACTAGTAGATGGTGAAAAGCTAGGTACAAAGAAAATTGCTCTATTTGTTCCAAAATTGTTAACCCGTTAACCCTCAGAAGCCGAAACTTATGCGAGCAATGGATCAACGAGGCCTCACCTTTTAACGTACAACCCAGCACGGTGGCCTGGCGGGGATTTGAACCCCTGTCTTCCGCTTGAAAGGCGAACGTGCTAACAACTACACTACCGAGAACATATGGATACGATATTTATACAAATGAGACGTTTCTGAATGTTCCATGATTTCATTCAATGGGATTGATGAGTGTGTGTTAGTTAGTGATTTATGGATGACTGAATCATTCCTAGAAAGATCATAATATACAAACATCATATTATACAATAACCTTCCATGTTATCTAAAGAATCATGAAACTATAGCTTGATATCAACAAACTCCTTCACATATCTGAATAATCTTTTCTATATATGGATGAATGACTTTTGCTTCTCTGAAATGTCAGCCATCACCACTGCCGTTGAGCTACCGAGTGTAATTTTTTTCAATTCAATGTCAACATCCAGAGATCTATTGAACCACGCTCTCGAAATTTATTGTTTTATTGTATTCAGGAGAAGATCATGCGGATTTATTTTTTTCTTGCTTCACAGGATGTTCTCTGAACAATACAGGAATTATCTTGAACGTGATATCAGACAATCATTTCTGAAACAACATTCCGACATTTTCAATAATGATCATCTCAAAGAGTTGAAGGTTCTGTTCAAGGTGATTGCTCGTTGTATCACGAGGCAAATAAATTGATATTTCTGGTTTTATTCGCTTTATTTTTTCTTATCATTATAAATGGGAAAGAATAATAGTAATGGAAGATAATATTATCCACACGAATGAACGACCACAATGTCTGAGTGCGAAAGTAAGAGTTTTCTATAAAAAAATTGATCAAATGCATGATGAAATAAACGTTATGAAATAATACTAGACTCCCAAAAAATTTACACATGTACATTTTTGAAAAAGCTCTCTTCATCATGAAAGTGAGTATCATTTTGGTCCTTATTCTCATACCTCTTGGAATAGTTCTCCTTCATCTCATGAAATTGCGCTTCATATAACGTTTCCCCCAAAGCTAATATTTCAAATATGTATTTGAAAGCTTCTTAAATTATGTCGTAGAAAATTATGAAGATGGTCTTATGTTGAGCAGTTTATACTAACCTTGTTATTGGAACAGAGATAACAATGACAATTTGAAAGGGAAAAAAAGGGTGACAGGGCGAAGGGGATTTCTCGCAAGAGAAGGGTCAACGAGGATAAAAGTGTTGTGACAATGTGATTTTATTAGGGCTCTAATTGCTTTGAAAAATAATGGAAGATAAATTTGAATAACTGATTTATATGTGCGTAATGTAGTATATTGAATTTCGTCCCTTGAACTATTGCGAAATTTCGTTCATGTTTTATCAGGAGACCAATAAATCCAGGAGGGTTGGAAGTTTTTTTTTAGTAGTATTGTCGTATAAAAAGCCTTAATGAAAAACCTTTTTCGGAATCAGGTCGCGACATTGACTTACATATACACATTCATTGCCATGGGTTGATGCACGTTCAATTGTTTTGGCAAATATCATATCCAGCAAATCGAATGTGTTATATAGTAGGTGTCGTGGTTCTGATGGGGAAGAAGTAAATAAGTCTTCGAAGATTAAGATATGAAGAGATAAACAAAAATGTAATCAGTAAAGCCATTCTGCTCTCGGGCATGTATATTCAGTGATATTAAGTGTTTATTTTGTAAGTAATGGTTTATAATGACTGATTGTTGTTTTGAGTGAATGTGTAAATCAATATAGTTTGTATTTGTCTTTTTGAAAAACTGATTTCATACCTGGTTATCACAAAAGACCATCTGAGCTAATTTAACCCCAAAGAAGGACCAAATCTCTACCTCCCTTTCCGACATGGTGGAATTCCTACCTTCCTTCCCGACAGTATTTTTTATCTATTCTAAGCAGGATAATTATCCAATGCCTACTCAATAAATGAAAATGGTGAGTAATCAATGAATCTGAAAAACAAATGAAATATCCTGGAAGAATCTCTCAGTTTTCTGAGTATCGAGATGTTTTCATCATATAGTAGTGAGTGCTGGTTACAAGTAAAACAAGAAAGACGAACAAATTTGTGCATGAACGAACGAGGTTTATTTTAATTTTCTATTGTTATCACCGCGGCCAACATTAGAATCTCTAACCGGATACTTGAACAGACTTCCACTGCTCATTCTTGCTCTTGCATGACCGTAGGAGTCTTTGACCAGCTTTCATAGGTTTCAGCTATTGAGAATGGCCTTTTTCAGTGAGTCTGTTGGGTGAGAGATAAACCTGTTTCAAACTCGATTTCTTCAGTTCCGTTCAGGTTTCTCATTTAGCATTTAGCAGCCACTCGAGTCAGAATTGATTCCAAATTCAGATTCAGATACTCAAACAGCAACCACAGTTCAAACGAAACAAATTATAGTTTCACATGGAAATTTCACTGGAACACAAATTTGCAACAAGTCCTATAATGTATTTGACTATCTTGAGCAAGAATGATGAATAATTTCAAATACTGTCCTATTTTTGAAATGAAGAATTTTTTCGACATTTTTCTGGGGATATTGATTTGACTAAATGAATTCGTTGATTTATTTTTGGCGGAATAATTCTTAGCCAGATATCGCATATTTATTTGGTAGTTATGAGGAATAAGTATAATGTCTCCAAATTGACATAGCTTGAGTTTGGAATGCGAAATGGTAGTAGTAGGTAGAATCAGATAGGGACGTAGAAAATTTCGAACTAAGGTACTCCCATCCTAGGAATGTTCGATAGTTTCTGAAAGGACTCTGATGCTGGAATATTAATAATAATAATACACATAATAGGTCTTTATTTCCCAAAATGATATTACAAATACAAGTTTTCTGAAATCTTATGCGGGAAAAAGCCGAAGATCAGCTGGTTGTGTCCGAAGATACAACCTCTGTTTTTCATCTTAAGCTCTAGAGAAAACAAACAAACAAACAAACAAAAATACTACTACTAGGTAAACGATGTGATGAGTAAGCTGAACATAATTCATAAAAATAAGTTGAAATGAAAAAAAAAATCTAACGAGAGATATACTCATGCATACACCGGAATGCATACATATACACATACATGTGCGGTACATAATGGGCATTTCATGTGATGTGATTTCATGTGATGAGGTAGGGGGTTTCAGAAACAGTAAGCGATACGTCGAAAGCTAGTATGAGTTAAATTTCATTAAGAAACTTTTGTTTCAATACTTTTTTGAATTTGAACAGAGACATCAACTTCAAGTCACCGGAGATTGCGTTGTACACCTGTGCTATCTGGTATAAAAAGGATATTTTGAATAATTCGGTTCGGTGTGCGGGGGACGAGAGTCTTCCTTTGTGACGAATGTTGATATTATGAACGTCAGAACGGTAAGTCAATTTATTAAATAGATATCGTAAAGCTTTTTCTGTGGCGATTTTGTGATAGAGACAAGTGGTATGTAAAGATCGTCGTTTGGCCATGTTGAGCCAATTGGTGTCTTTGAGTTTGTGTGATATATGTTGACCACGTCTGATTCCATTTATTAGACGAAGACAGTTGTTTGCTTAAATTTTTCGCGTGCTCAACTGGAACAATCACATTTCCTTCAATAGTCATTTGAAAACCACTCACTGCACTCTTACCTTCGAAAACTAGAACTGAGCTCTTGCTAGGATTGATTTGTAGAGAATGTTGCCTAGACATTGTAATCAAAGACGCCACATCTTCATTTAGTGATTTTACTGCAGTATTTACGTCTGAGGGGTGAAAAGATAAATGAAGCTGAGTGTCGTCGGCGTACAAATTCATATTAGAGTGTTCGACTGCGTTTACAAAGTTTGAAGTATATAATATAAAAAGAAGAGGGCCTAGAATGGAACCTTGTGAAACACAACGATTCATTCTCGATTGACTGGATACAGCGATGTCCAGCTTAATCCTCTGCACTCGTTCACTCAAGTAACTTCTGAAAAGTTGTACAGCGATTTTCGAAAGGCCAATAGATTCCAGTATGGTTAGTAGAATTTTATGATTTATTGTATCGAAGGCTTTCGAAAAGTCAAGCATGACAAGTGCTGTGGCTTTCTTATTATCTAGTGCCTTGATAACATCATCAACGACATTTAGGATTGCTGTTTCGCAGCTATGAGATGGGCGGGAGCCAGATTGTGTTTCCGGTAAAAGATTCTGTTCACAAATATAAGGAAATAGTTGATTATAGACAATTCTTTCGAATACTTTCGAGATGGCTGCCAAAAAACTGATTGAACGTAAGTCTTTGAAACTTTCCGGGTTGTTCTTTTTTGGGAGTGGTAAAACTATTGCTTCCTTCCAATAAGTTGGAAATTCACCTGTTTGTGAGCAGAAATTAATGATATGTGTTATATATGGTATAATGAACGGGCAACACATGATCAGTAATCTGATATTTATACCATCAGAGCCTTGAGCATTGCTTTTTATATTGTATAAAGTTGTTTGTACATTGATTTCACTTACTCGTTGAGAATTGAAATGCGAACCGTTCTGCCTAACATTTTTTTTATAGTATTCTAGAATATTCGTATTTTTCGGCAGTTCAGGAATTGAATGAACAAAGTGGTCATTGAGTTCATTAGGTTTCTTAAGATCATCTGGAATATCAATATGTTTCTTTTTGTTGATATTGATCAGACCTGATTCTTTCCACACTTTATTGACCCCAGTTGTACGCATTATTTGCTGAAAGTAAGCTTTTTTTTCATTTTGACATGCCAAAGTGGTATAATTTCTCAGAGATTTGTAATATTCATAATGACTAGGTTCCTTTGTTCTTTTCCACCTTGTACGAGCCTTATCTCTAAGCTTCATAAGTAGTCTAATATTATCTGTAATCCACGGGGAGTACGGTTTTGTTATCTTGATAGTTCTCATTGGAGCATTACGATTGAAGACTGACAGAATACAATCGTTGAGAATTTTCACTTTTTCATTTATATCATTCGTACTGTAAATTTGATCGAATGGGGCATGTTGAATTTCTGCGTAAAAATGGCCAATGAGAAGAATCTGAAGTCCCTAACGGGTTTAGTAACTGCAAATAGGTCTCTTTGTCACTGATTATTTTATTTTAAATTCAAGTTACATTCAAATGTTGTATGGTGCGGCAAACTACATTAATATCACTCTTTACTTTTTCCAGATTGACAAAATATTCCGATATTCTGTTTGAGACCACTTGCCAAAAATAGGTCAATGAGATGATACCATCGATCTCGTTGGAGATTGCAGTAATTTCTGAAAACATAAAGTAAATAGTAATAGAGTAAAGATACTCTTCGACTTGAAATTTTAATATTTGGTAACTCAAGAAGTATTCATCCTGATGAATGATTGAGTATTTGTTGACGAAGTCCACAGAATAAATGTTGGCTTCCGATCCTGAACTGACTGTCCTGAAACCCAATTCTCTATACGAACGTAATGCCTATTGATCGGTTCAATTGTACGGAATCACCCCAACAATAGAACTTTTTTCGCCCATTCGAACATGAAAACCCAAACTCGCAGTTCTTCGTTCCTATCAGCCACCATTACATCAAATAGTCATGGCCTGATTCGGCAGTAATGATGCGGAATAATGAAGGTAATAACGTGAAAAATGAAACAGCGTTTTGACTTGATAAACCCCTGCGTGCTAGATGGCCATATACGATAAAGGTAGACGAACATCTGTGAAATTCGGGGTTCTTAAAAATATAATAAACCGTGAGTCACAGGGAGATGATTTACAACCTGTTTCGTTCCGAATTGCGGGAAGGGATCCACCGCATCAGATGTCATGTGTCAAGATAGAACTCGAATTCCATTCTTTTCCAGGCGATCGATGAAGAAATGTGATAAAATAGGCATTTTCAGCAGATGACTTCATAGTAATGCGAATAACAAGTAGGAATTATCATACCAACGCGTTGAGGATCTACAGCAAATGATCATGTGTACAGCTCATCCAATCTTTTCCAGTTGCACACTGCTAGTGAACACATATTATAGGTGTTTTTTATCTTACTATACTTCACAGAAATTTCTAAGCATATACTTGATTAGTTCTGTTCCAAGATGGATTTGACAATTTGTACTTATGTTTGACCTTCATAGACTGCGCACTTTGTGGTTGGAACCTCGATGTCAAAGTATAAATAATGTGCTGTGAAACAAGCGCGTCTAAAACAGGGCGATTGAAAGAAGCTTGTGTACTTTCGGTACAGAAACTGGACAGGATTGGCACTTTTTGCTTTATGCCTTCACGTTTATGAACTGGTTTTGGAATGTACGTTCGAAACAAAAATAAAACATGTCACAAGTAGCCCTGATACTCCAATGTTCAAATTATTTAGAGAAAACTGGAAAACTTTTAATCCTGTTGCTAATGAAACATACACTTATATCCTCACACTTTATTTCTGTAATACAGCAATAGAATATTTGTGGACATCAGAAATACATATTGATACATATCACCAAATCTTGTTGGAAAACCACAGCATTTGTTTTCGATTTTCTGAAGATATTCTTTCATCAATATCAAGAAGTAAACATGTGTACTTCATGAGATTTTTGAATTATAACGTTTCTCATATCTCCTGTTATTTCAATGTTGAAGAAATTCGACTGTAAGTCATTGTCTGATGGAAAGAAAAAATCGAATCAGTCATTGAGGGAGTCCAGGATTACCACTGAAAGACACCGAAAAGACGACAGAAAACGCGCTAAATGTTACAATCGAAGAGTCCATGGTGAAAAACGCTATTACTAGTGCATGGTTGGTAGGACGAAATCTTCTCCACATTAAGATATCTTTGAGGAAGGAAAATAGTTTGAAATTGCTATACCAAATATAAAGTGAACACAATGGGTGTGTTCACCACCGTTATGATAATTGGAATATTGAGAGTTGAACTAATTGGCTACTTAACACCAGATGATTGTTTCGAATGAGATATCATCTTCACCTCAATCAATTTTGAAAGATTCCATGTACATATCCATTGGATGACTGGATGACTGTTATATTTTTCGTAACTGAGTGATGAGAATTAATCTAATTCACAACTTGATATGAAAGGTAAGGCGTGTCATTCAGTTCAGAGACTTCATTATATAGAATACAATTTATTATATTGTGCAAGTTCTTGATTGATATCCCCAGATAATTATACTTTTCAGGTATTCGTTCGATACTTGAGTATGGGGAGAATCCATCCGTTTTCACCAAAGAGACGTTGGATTGTGAAAAATGTTTCCAACATAGGAAGAAACATCCTTCAGTTCCAAGTATTAACGTCAAATATTCTCTAAGGCAACTAGATAATATGGTTATTTACATATATGCATATGCATTTTCCAGTATATATGCAGTCGGTTGACTGAAGGTTTTCTACTCAATTGCGAATACTAATAACAACTAAAATCTAGCGTATTACACTCCGGCAAAATATATTTGTTTTGTGAACCCAACCTAAACAGAAACTAATCTTTGTACCTTTCACTATTATTTTATTTCTGCATGGACAGCAACAGTTACAATCCCCGCGTTGGATAAGATAATATTAAAGTTTTCACGTTTCAGAAAAACCTGGGAAATTGCGTCAAATACCAAAGGAGAGACGCTGGTATATGTTTTCTACAACGGAGTTTTTGTCTGGCGCCCCCTGTGGCATGCCGTTTCCCATCGTCACACCATAAATCATAACTGAAATATATTTCGTGTCTTACATGGAGGTGCGGTCAAGTTGACTCACGCTGAGGGTCGTTGAGTAAGGTGGATGGAATGATGCGGTGTTGAAATAATATAAATGACACTGACTTACAAGAAAAATCCTTTCATTTCACTTGACAATTTTTACTAGGTAAGATAGATAGATAGATAGACTTTATTGTATTTGGAGAATATTACATCTCATTACAAGAGGTTGGATATATGCAGTTAAATAGTATTTTTTTACAATTTCTCGATTTACAGCTAATTCATGAAAATAACAGGAACAAAATACTGAAGAGGTACAAATTTTTCAACACTTCATTCATTCAACGCAAAGGATCTCAGCTTCATAATATTAATAAGTGCATGAGCAAGAGTAGATGAAGCAGAAATGATTCCTGAGTCTAATAATGATACTAGGTCATTGAAAGGAATTAGACTGGAGAAAAAATTACAGTTTCTTATTCCATTGTACATAGGACATTCCAGAAGAAGGTGAAAAACAGACTCATTTTCATTCATATTGCAGATGGAACACATTTCTGTTGAATCTATAGAATGAGTTTCACCTTGGTACGTGATTTTCAACCGATTTAGTGCACACAGGCGGAGTTGAGCTATTATTCTCAAAATATATATTGGAGCCAATCTGCGTAGATAACTCGTACCATTCGAAGAAATGGATAGTTGTTTATATATAAGTGGATATGAAGAGATTGACAGTTTCTCTGAATCTTCACGAATGAGTTTCTCTCTATGGCAACTCAAGATTTTTCTGAGTAATACCTTTGAGTTGCTTTGCTTTGTAGTATAAATCGGAACAACCTGCAAAATCAAACTGGTGTCTTACTTGTAGCAAATAATTATATTTGATATTATTGTGTTGAAGCTGTTTTAAATGTAGGTAGCAAATTTTTGAAAGTTCCCATTCGTCCATTGTTTTCAACCTGTTTATCCAGGTCAATGCTGATTTGAATATGAGATGACTCTGTTTCTTAGAGCAAGTTTCCAACCTGATCATGTTGTTTGGGGTGCATTTTTGTAAACATAATAGTCTTTTGAAGAAACTCACTTGAGCGCATTCTAAAACATCTGAAGACAATTTTTACTAGGTAATTTGGAGAAGAAAAAACATACGAGTGAAATTTCATCTGTTCAAGTATTTGTGATATACATTGAGGAAGTTGACTTATTAACTGAAATATCTGACAGATCATGAAAGAGATTGTTAATGCTACTACAATGTTTGAAATAAAACAAAAATCCGTTAGAAAACCTAAAACTTATTAGGATCTTGGAATTGACTATCTACATTTCTCTGGTGAAACAGCGCGGCAGCAGTAACCCAAGGGCGGATTCAGGTCCATTTCTTATGAAGGGCTCAAAGTTATAGGAAGTAGTGAAAGGGGGAAAGAAACCTTCTGGTGATAGTAATGAAACATAATAATGAAAATGGCTGTCAATGATAGAATGATGAAAGGCTAAGGGTTCCTGCCAACAAGCCTTCTGGTCGTACACGAATCTGAAGTCGAAACGCGGCATTCATTTATTCGGAAGTTATGGCTATTGGAAGTTCGGAGAAATGGCAGATGATATCATCTGCTTGCACAAGAAAACGATCGGGTCGTACACAGTTTCATTCTTCAGGTGCTCATTACAACTTAATCTACTTCTCGAACACTTATTTCCGAATCATAATAATTTTTTTCTATAAGTTTTGAATAGATCCAATTTTGAAATTGGATAAAAATGGTCGCGCATCAGACTCTGCCTTCGTTAAGAAATAACGGTCCTTCGAAGATCAGAAAAAGACTTATTTTACCTTTTTTGCACTATTACGATCGAAATAAACACAGCTGCCATCTGCAGCTTTCTTATATTTTTTGTCCATTTTTATTTCAATTCCTAACCATTTTTCGTCATTGAACTCGATTTAGAATCCCAAATACGATTAAGGGGTTAGAAGAGGAGGTTTGAGAAAAGGATCCACTGGGGCCTAGTCGCTGACGCTTGCATCCCCCACCCTTTACCATAACCATTACCAAGGTGTTAGAAAAGGAACGTAGACACGCATCGCGTATTAGGAATTGCAATTCGAGTTTCACGATCAATGATGATTGTATTTTTGAAAAAAAAAAATTGAAGAAGGTGTGAGGGGTCCTGACGAATAAAAACTTGTGTAAAAAAAAGGCCCTATATATCCTTCCTGAACTTTGAAGAGCTATAGGAAGAGATAGGTAACCCATTGAAAAAGTCCATTAGGGGTTGCGTTTCTTAGAGGACGCATTTCAATTTTTTTATGTATGGGGTGGGTTAGGGTTAGCTTATATCCAAGTCTGTGGGATTGCAATCCTTGTCCCGCGGCCGCCATCTTGAAAAAAGGGTGCAACTGTTTTTCGCACTTCATCTGACAAACTATCCATCCTCCAGAAAATTCCTAAGGGGATGTTCTGTTAAAAATTTGATTTTCGTCGCCAAAATATATTCTTTAGTCATTTTACAATTGAAAGACATCAGAACATTTCCATAAGGGGGTTCCAAAGAATAATTTCCACTATGGATGTTTGCATTTCCGATGTTGACCATATTCTCAAATACTCCTTGGGATATATATGTGTGAAAATGGTTTTTGCGCTTCACCAATACATTCTATAGAAATTTTATGGAAACAGTTTCTTGTAAATTCAATTCTCTACAACTTCAATTCCCTTACTCTTTCTCGTGTAATCGAAAGTTGCAGAGTTATGAACAAAAATATTTAAAAAATTCGTAACATATTTCGGCAGCTTGATTTTTTCCTGCATTTTAACAATGAAATGACATCATAAAATTTTTCTAGAGGTGGTTTCATGAAATAATTTTCACTGAAGATTTTTCAATTCGTTCATTTGTCAGAGTGTTACAGCACTCCGTACTTGTCCAGAATCTCAAATACTTTCTAGGAACGAAGGCTTAGTTTTTTATTACCTTTTTATTTTTCATTTGAATTACAATTTTTTCAACATTTTTATTTCATTATCGATGAGTTATCGACAGTTTCCCCCACCATAGAACATGCCTACTTGATTGGTTTTTATAATGATCTCAGATCCGACTGGACATTTACAAGAATCCTATATATGCAGGTAAGAAAGGCAGAAGTAACCGTTTAGGCACGGAAACGGCTTTATCCGTTCCACTGTCACCATAATAATGGTGACATGCAATATGTATCTACAGTAACCTCCGGAGCAGTTCGTAATAATTGTTCATTATCCACATCTTCTTTTGCGATTGCTCGATCAAGCAAGATTTTCACTTTTTTCGCCACTACTCTCCCCATTTTAATTATACCTAGGTGTTCATTACCAATAAATTAATCACTCATGATTGAATATAACAATGGACACGCTAGAATGAGTCAAAATGCACATCACAAAATTGGAAATCTTGCCCACAGAACTCAAGCGTACCTGCAAAACTCAAAATACTTTTCACAATGAAATACCTCTGCACTTGGCGAAATACGTAGCACAACTGGAAGAATAAGTGAAGAAATAAATAGCTGCGCGTCCTAGGAACAATAATCATAATTATAATGATAGTCACAGCATGCAGATAATTTTTTTGTCCCTAAACGGTTACCTGGGTCTTTTTTTCTGCATATGAATCTCGTGAATTTGGATTAGAAATTATTGTAAAACTGATAAAATAAAATCAAAGGATCATGGCTGGTGGGGAAAAGGGTAGATCAGTGCTGTGTTATATTTCATTTGTTGAAAAAATATGAATCATATGGAGAATGAAAAGGTTATAAGAAACTAAGACTAATTAATCGTTTTCATAAATATCCTAAGGAGTATCTGAGAATACGACCAACCTCGGAGCGCTGTAAAACTGTAATGAATGAAAGAAATAATAAAAAATCATTGGAATTCATTCGCTGGAACGCTCTCTATAAAAACGTTCTGATGTCATTTCATTGTGAAATTACAAGAGAAAAAATTATTTCGCCGAAGAAAAAAATTGTAAATTTTTTTTAAAAATTTTGCGTCCTATTTGAAACGCACGCTCAGGCCTTGAAAGTAAATCTATTCAATGGCATAAGGAAAAAAAATCCGGGTATAGATTAAGATTCGTTTTCCTCACAACATCAAAATACATGATTACAACCAAATATTCAATCGAAACCTTCAGCTGATAGAATAACGGACTTTGACATGATGATGAATAACAATTAGGTTAGTTTGATAGGTTCAGTTCAAATATAATGTGGAGTTTAGAGCATGGATATGACAATAGATGCATGTAAGTTATGTCAGATTATTGCACTTTATCACTACCGGCAGTCTAATCTCAACCTACGGAACTGGCCTATAAATATTCCAAACGGTTCCCTTGTTTTGGGATAACTCTTCTTTTCTTATCCAGGTAGTTGAAAGTTGAAGGGAGAAAGGCCAAATAAACTATGAAGAGAGATCTGTTTTTACACTATCATGCACATTACATCTTGGAACAATTTTATGTTGAGATTTGCGAAAATTTATGGGGCAAACTTTTTGAAACTCTAGAGTACGTGAACAGTATAACAAAAAATATCTGAATCTGAACGTATGATCATTCTCGCTTCGTGGCATTCTGAATTGATGAGAATACCTTCCACGTGATTCCATCTAAACATAATTTATTAATGGCTCCATGAAGTTGCCGTCTTTCGGCTTCTCAATTCTTAGTTTTGCATCGTATGTACACACATACCGATAGTATTCTGCAGACATTTATTCCTAATGTATTTTTGCAGCTCATTCAATTGATAATGGATTTCGAACCAGTCTAAGACTAATAAGGACTGATACCACGACTGATGAAGCTTTCAAAAATCAACTCCGTATAAATTCATTGAGCCGTTGGTATGCATATATTTGTGAACTCTAAATACATTGTCCGAACACACCACAGCTGGATTTAATTACCTAGAAACCCATGACGTGGCAACGTCGAACATAAAAGGGCTTTCATTTTGTAATACCTGTTAACACGACCTTTTGACCATAGTGGTGAAATATAATACAACTAGTTAAATTCAACAATGACTTGAATTTAAATTATCCCTTGCTTTGTGCTCCTCGGTTGTTTTGTATAATTCCGCCGTAAATTTCAGCACTCAACAAAACAGTTTCGTTTGCTGGGCGCGTATTCATCATAAAGAAGTTGAGCGCATATTTACGTTCGTTATTGCGACTAATTTCGGGGATTATTGTTTCGACTGGGTGCTGCTCCCTCAGGATTACTTGGGTCCCGTGACTTTTTTCGAAAATTGTCGAGGGATCTAATATTTTTAGCGGAATACCGGTCTGTGATGAATTTTTTATGGATTATACGAAACGAATCTCTTCTCCGTGAATCAGTAGTTAATATGTTCCATTCAATTCCGTTTCTCACCTTTGTTGAATTCGAGTTAGCGATCGAGTATGACGGATAATTCTCATTGCCATTTTTCTCAATGGGCCTTTTAGTTTAAAAAAAAAGTTGGAATTGAAATTATTAAAAGATAGATCAAATTCTGATTTCGATGATTAAGTAATCAGTCTTCATACACCCATTCTCAAATTCATTATGGCTTAGTGGAATATTGCTATGAAGTGGAATTTGTGGGAGAGAAAAATGTCCAATACTATAACAACCATACAGTAACACCATCCACTAATTATATTACTTCTCCAACACTCTTGTCCAATACTGATTCATAAGTTTTTTTTAATATGAAGATTCACACGAAAGGAAAGCTCTGTAATGTTCAAAGAACACCGCGTGAATCGAGGGACGAGAGATACAAATTAACATTCACATTGAATTTTTGTAGTTTGTAAACCTCAGGAAACACCTCTTTAGGAAAGGAGTTCCAAAGCTTAGCTGTTCTATTGAAAAAAGATCCCTGAGCAAAAGAAGTTCGACAGGTCTCCAAATTCTCAACAAAGGATATTGCCAAGGGTGGAACGATTGACAACAGTTCAGAAGAGCACCGACCGTGAAAATATCTATAGAAGGGAGACAAGTCTCCGACCCTTCTACGATTATCCAATGAAGGGAGCGAGTCTGTGAGCGAAGAATCACCAACAAGACGGATTAACTTTTTCTGAATAGAATCGAGAAGCCTCCATAAGTGTTTTGGTGCCGAACTCCACACATGAGAACTATAATCCGAGACAGGTTGAATCTGAGCCTTGTAGATCATTAGAAGCTGACGAGAAGTGAAGTATTTCTTCGCCGAAACAGAAATCCAAGCTCCTAGGAAGCACCTTTAGAGATCGATCTCACATGGTTTTCCTATGAAAGATCATAACTGATCGTAATTCCCAGCATCGAGATACTTGACTTTGTGATAGTCACTCCTGACATCTGAACACTAGATGAAGATAAATCGGCTTTCCTTGAGAAGAGACATGCCTAGCATTAAATTCCACCAAGTTCATGTTACCCCATTCTATTTATTGTTTGAACGTCATTGTTTTGTAGTGGATCAATATTTGTTCCGTAGTTTTTTGGGTTTGTAACCTACCACAATCTGAAAAAATGAGAATCAATATTGGAATCTATACAAGTGTAGAAGGGCAGATTTTCAATCTGCCCCGAAAAGTTGCTGCGTCTATTGAACAACAGTTCTTTATGGATAGAACAAGTCCAATCAGTCAGCAACTTCTCGTATTACTCAAATATTGCCTATCAAAAAAATAATAAGAACTGATATATATGAAAATACTTATATGTAAACGTTTCAGAAACTAAATCTGCTTCCATTCTCAAAACTTCTAGGTAAATTCCTTTTCAAATGCAAATATCTCGTATAGACAATTTGTCAAATTATTTACCTAGAAGTTTTGAGAACGGAAGCAGATTTAGTTTCCGAAACGTTAACATATAAGTATTTTCATATATATCAGTTCTTATTATTTTTTTGATAGTCAAAATTTGAGTTATACGAGAAGTTGCTGACTAATTGGACTTGTTCTATCCGAAAAGAAGTGTTTTTCAATAGACGCAGCATCTTTTCGGGGCAGATTGAAAATCTGCCCTTCTACACTTGTATAGATTCCAATATTAATTCTTATTTTTTCAGATTGTGGTAGGTTACAAACCCAAAAAACTACGGAACCCATTCTTTTATTTTTACCAAGGCATTGTTAATTTTATTGACGTGAATGCTTCTTTGAATTTTAGTGTTTTGAGCTGGTATGGGGACTCTGGAAGAGAAACTAGTATGAAGAGTACCGTCGTCCGCAAAACTATGTACTAAACAAGATGTTTACTCGAGCAAATCATTGATATAAAGCAGAAACAAAGTGGGCGCCAGAACTGAACCCTGTGGAATACCTGCATTTATTGAGAGAATATCAGATAATACTCCATCAACAACTACATACAGAGACCTATCAGACAAAAAACTCTTCAACAGAGCACACAACTGAGGAGGCAAACCATAAGACGGCAGTATAGAAAGGAGACCTCGATGCCAAACTCGATCAAACGCTTTCAAAATATCGAGTGTAACAGCTATCGTTCTCCGAATTTTCCGATTGAATGCTGTCAAATATGAAAAACATAAGCCAATAAGTCACTGGTTGATCTTTAATGGCAAAATCCGTATTTTCGGTCATTAATTATCCCTGATTTCTCTAGATATTTCATAAGCTTCATATTGATTGCCTTTTCCATGACTTTGGGAATGATATAATAAGTATGCTTTGCTATTCATTATCAACGCAATTCTGTAGGAATTTCCAGTTGTACACAACTACATTGTGGTTGTTTTATACTCGCATAATAATTAGAAAATGGAAAAGATTCCAAACCAATTTCTGTTGGATTTTTACAGAAAAAGCACATGTGCCATCTGTATGCAAACCATTGTGAGGTTTCTCAATAAAAGTATACCTACTGAAAAAAATCAATCAGATTGAGATCCCGACTTTCATCTCGAAATTATTCGTTTGACAAAAGCGAAACCAAAGCAATGAGCAGCAAAATCTACTGACATTATTCTGTTCGTTCATTCCGATGAGAGTAAATAAGTCTGGAGTTTATGAAGTACTTACTAATATTGAAGGAATGAAAGTCAGAATATGTGATGAAATTCAACGAATAACAGCGTAAATAAACTCATACGACAATTTGATCCTTTTTTAATTATATTCAAAGATTTTCTGACAATGGGTGTACCTATTGATTTGTTTTTCCATAATTTTTACTAGTCTATACCTATGGATTTGGATTCGTGAAATATGTATACATTTTCTCGGATCCACATTATATTATAGTCAAATTATATTCAAAATGTATTTAATATCATATGAAAATTATATGAAATGTGAAAAATTAGGGAGGGAAATCCAGACTTGAAACACGCGTCACCACTGGTTCAAATGAAATGTGATGTCAAATGACACAACATTAAAAATAGATGAAACCTGAAGTCGTGTGTTAATTTCAAGTAAATCCATATTTGTAGTGAATCTAGGACGATGACTGAAACTGGTTTCGTCCAAGCATAATCGAAAAATTAAACAAAAATACATGTATTTTCGATCACATAATATTTCTCATCAATTCTAGATTTTACGTAGACAGAGATCAACGGAGTGGAAACTGCATTATATGATAGATTTTAGTCCGAAATAACCTATATGTAACTATAACTCATCGATTTGCATCCTACTCTACTTCTTTATCATATTAATATATACTTGAACTGTATAACTGAACTGAACTGAGAACTGATTAAAACTGAAAATATGTATCAGTTAACTGAAATGTTTGAAACAAACAAACACGGAACCTTCGACTTCATTGAAAGCGTGCGATACATGGTGGTGGTTGCTTTTAGAATTTCTTCAAGCCTTTTCTTTGTACGTCATGAAGATGTGAATAAGTGAATTCGAACCTATAACAAAATATCGAGTATATTCCGTATTAATGTGGGATTCGAAAAAGCTAATAAAATACAGGGCGTACCAAATTGTCACCAGTCGTTACTATGACACATTTCGAAAGAGATTATTTTTCAATGAAGGAAAAGATCTATCTGTGATTTTTTGAAAATGAAATTGTCTGGAAATGGTTTGATTCCAACTTAAGGAGCATCTAAAGACATTAATAACTACCCGAATCAAATAATGAACATCAAATGGATATGAAATATGTCGAAAAGTAGACTTTGAATGATCATTTCACATTTTTGTATGGCAGAACAAATAGAGAAAATAATCTAGGAGTATATTCGAGCGTACAGGAATCCGACTCATGTAATTCTGTGTTGATTTTAATTATATGCTCTAATAATTTCAGTTTTTTTTTGTTGTGAGTATTGAGACAAGAAAGATATCCATCGATGTCATTTGCTATTTAAAGAGGAAACGATTCCCTTACAATGAGGGTGAGTGAGCCTGTGACAACGTGTTAACTGCTACATTAAAAGGGGAAGTTCTCAAATTTCAATGTCAGTTGCTCGCACGTCAAACTGAATATTGTCGCATTCCCTTGCCTCGAAGCATTTCTCATGTTTTTATAGCCGCAAAGATCTTTATTAGGAACACTCCACGTTAAATGGTTTGTTACTCACTTCCCTGACAAGCGACAAGAAATTTCAGACCACATGCTCCCGTCTGTTACTTTCAAATTGCCCATAACCATAACTTCTTACCCTGCCCATTAAAAACATATTCGTTTTATAGAGTCTCTCCAAAAGGGGACTGAGGTGTTGATAATTCTGTCGTTTTAATAATGAATCCTGTTTTCCCATAAAAAAATTGAACCAAGTGTTGCACTAGACCAGAATAAATGTAGTGAAAACTCCTGTTGAATTCATATCCAAGTGAGAACACATTATTCAGAATAGAATATATACAAAACCGAGTACAAAACAAATAATTATATTATACGACAAAATGTTAAAAATAATCGAATATGGTTATGTAGCAATGGATACGATAGTTATACTTAACCAATGCAAAAAATTGAAATAAACCTCTAAAGTAAATATTCTGATCAATCTTTGGTCTTTATATTGAGTTGGTTTTATATTCATCCGTGCTACCAGGCCCATTCGAATATGAGGAGAAAATACTTTGTTTTGGGAATTTGTTGAGGATATTTCATCTTGATACTGTTCGTAAGCGCACAACAAACTTCATACGATATATCGAGAACAAATTATCAACGTTGGGTATTTTTGCGTGCTCTTCATTGAGAGGTCACACATCCAGTGATTCCATATTTATATATAGAGGATAATATTGTATCACGAATAAAATCCTAATGAAAATCACAAGGTGCAATCACTATGAAAAAACTACTGGATGTGAACATTATCTCAAAACCCGTTAATTAGAATACAAGAGGATCAAGATTTACCGAAAAAAAAAAATATATCGGGACAATGAGTCAAAATTCACGAGGAAGAAATGGTATACTCATTAGACACAGTATCCGTTACTGATAACTGGAGAAATAATTTCTCATCTGACAGAAATATTTCCAAGCTTAATGTGCCTTCAATGAATTATGTGATTCGAAAATAGTAGGATATTTTTATTCAAAGGAGTAGCTGTCTGGACATTGAAGAAAAAGACTCCGATTCTTATCATTCCAGAAAGTTGCCTGAAGCTTTTATTGAGAAGTTCAACATTTTTTTCTACTATTTCTGATGTAATTATCAAAACGCTGAGTGTATTTCCATTTAGTCTTATATTTTCAAAGAACCTTCTTCAACAACAAAAAATTGTCATGACAAAATGTCCTCTAACTGCGTATCTGCTGAGTATTGTTCAGGATTGCTTTTCAACATGCTTCTGAGCATAACTTCAGATTCGCTCGGTATAAAACTCTTTACTGTTCGAAGATCTTCTTAAGAGGAATCTGAATGTGGAAGGCAGAATGTGTTGTTCCATTTGAAAAAGCAACTTTCACACGCTACGCTTTCAATCAGTATCCTGTTTACTAGTGAATTGAATATGAAAGCCAAATTCTTTGATATCTTAAGCTTTCATTCGAAATATCTTTCTGTAATTCCACCTCCCCACCTCAAAGTTTGACTTTCGTTACCAATAATTATCAAGAGATTGCACTGTGTAGTAACTGCGCAATCTGGATATCAGATTTGTTCACCAATTAGTTGAGAAGTCATAATTGAAAAAGGTTGCGAGTAATTGTGGACTGGTCTATATTCCATCTGGTTGGCAAATATCAATTTAAAAACGAGTCATAACCAAGAAAAAAAACTCAGTGTCCTGAACTATTCTCTCCAACAACGGGTTGTATTATCAATACCATTTTATAACATTTTATAGGCTTTTCGATGATGTATAAAAAAAGGAAATGGATTTCTATTTGAGTTTTTCACGTAAGTAGGGCCCAGACAGTTAATGTCATTTCATTTTCCCCTTGCTATCTCAGGAACGGTGATGAGCATTTTTGGATATAATCTTCTGATTGTGTTATATAGCCCATCGTTTTTGAAAAGACACACACTATACCGTGTCCTTCTTCCCCATGAGAAATGTGTTTGGAACGATACGTCTTGGTCGGTCTCGGATACCCACACAGTGGATTTATGGGCTGACATCTATCAGAAAACATTTACTTTCCTGGCAACTACAACGGAGGGCGTTGAATCCTAACTGACAAGTGTCACTGCAGGAATCAGGATTAACAGAAGAAATTCTTGCATGTTGTTGATACAAATCCGAAATTTATTCTCAATTATTGATAGGGCTGTCATGCGTTTATTTTATCAAGTTCTTTATTTTTTTCTTGAATAATTTCACCGCCCAACCCAACATATATGTAAGAAGAGTAAGAAGATTACTCGGTGATGAACTTACATTTGAACTCGGGATAAGGAGATATCCAATTGGAAATCAAGAAAAGCAAGTACTTTAGAGTCGGAACTTGAATAATTCTGGTAACTCTTTTTTTTTAATTCACACTGGTATAAATAAATTGACTACTACTAACAGTTGTATATTAAAACAATAACTGAGTACTCACGAAAGTGAGGATACGAAGAAAGCTAGCAACATTTAGGTGAACACAATTTCTTATAAAAGGCATCATAAGGCGGAAGGAATTGATTATTTCAGTCATTGAATGAAATTTGGTAAAATTTTGAGCTCTTGTAGTTAGCAAAAGCACATGTCTGATAAAAGCGTGTATTATATAAAAATTGACATTAGACAGTGCAATTCTGACAATGCTGGAATTTGACAGTTGTGACCTCGGACATAAAATGTGAAAAGGGGGTTATTACTAAGGGTATGGTTCGAAAGTAACCGAAATCTCGGCTTTTCGATCCAAAACTAACCGCTGGTGTCATATGTTAAAAAGTGGTGACTTTTGGAATGCGGTTTGCTGAAAAATCGTCAACCGCTGTCACTGTCGAATATTGGGTGTTCACCAAATTTCAACTGTCATGTTCCATTAAGGCGAAATTTTAGGACATTTATATCTGCTGTTGCATAGCGAAACATGTATTGCGAATTACTGAATCCACAATTGGTGTGAATCGTTCAAGAAACAGTATTCTGTTATACTCCCTAGGATATACTCCATCTGACAGTTACCAAAATCTTGGTCATGCATTCCGAAACTAACCGGCTGCTGTCATAGT
The DNA here is from genome assembly GCA_032362365.1 of Zygogramma bicolorata. Lineage (NCBI taxonomy): Eukaryota > Metazoa > Arthropoda > Insecta > Coleoptera > Chrysomelidae > Zygogramma > Zygogramma bicolorata. The sequence goes on from JAVJAQ010001933.1 coordinate 116,643, forward strand.
CCTGAAAAAGAAAAGACATACGAGCTCTAGTTTTCTGAAAAATAGTTGTCAAAATGTCAACCTAGTCACCGATATATTTCGGTCGGTTAGAAACGCCAACTATCAGTTCTTGTAAAAAAAAATTATTCTCAATTATTGATAGGGCTGTCGTGCGTTCATTCTATCAAGTTTGTCATTTTTTTCCTGAATAATTTCACCGCCCAACCCAACATATATGTAAGTAGATCACTGTCTCAACTTTTGAGGAAGATGTTTAGTTGTTTCTTGTTTGCTGTATATCGCCAATCCATTCCTACACTTATCTGCCAAGTTTTTTCACAATCCCCTACCTATCCTGTCCAGGAATCTGCCCCAGAGATGAAACCCACTTTCTTCAGGGCTCCGCTACATAGTACTGGCCCCCTTTTTGCTTTATCACCTCATTAAAATACGTTTCTCTGGAGACCTCTTTGTGCTTCGCCCCAGCGGGGTTGGCATAACCTACCAGCCAGACCTGGCTTCTCCGTGCGATGGGCAATTCTTAGTTAACCTAGAGTACCCATATATAGTATAAAATGTGCTACGGTAAGGATGGAACACTGATACTAGTGCCATAGTTGTCCGTTAATATAACTTCTGGAGTTGAAAATACTGTGGCTATTATCGGGTTCACCCAGAGAGCAATGGATAATGGTTATTGAGCAACGACCAAGTATTTTCTTTTCATACCTCAATTGAAAATATCATATTTTTCAACATTTTAATGTAAAATAATCATATTCATTATAACTAACGAAATATTAAATTTTGAAGCGAAACTTGAATAGAAAATACTTTGCCATTGCCCAATAACCATCATTCGATGCTCTCTTTAATGAGAAGTAACAAGGTGAAAATGAATATGAATCAAAAACTGCCAATTGAAGCTAAAACGCATCAGTTCTGTTTGAAAGTTCGTTTCAGAACTGAGCTAAACAAAATTTTATATAAAGTTAACAAAAGCAAAAGTATTGTGATGTACATAATCAATTGGATTAGAATTGATATTTTGTTTCAAAATGTCTCTAACTCAACACTTATATTTTTCAATTGGCAAATGTTGTTGAGGAATATTTTCTTGCTTGTATGAAAGCATCTTTCTTTGACTCGTTCCTCGAGTGTTCATTGTGAGCTGTCAGACTTTGTCTACAATCGGAGCATGTCAAAATTTTCAAAAATCGTGATTTTTAGGATGCTAATTGGTATTATCAGAGGTAATTCTTCAGTTTCTGAGATGCTGCGGTTGAGTCGCACTGTAGAAAGAACCTAAGCGAGATTCGCAAAGTTCCAACCACCTCTGACGAAATTATCGAGTGATGCTCGAACCAGATTAAGCCTAACATGAACCAAACCAAAGTAATTTTCAAGCCGCTGCCGTCGCAGTCGACAGAACTCAAGCACTAGTTGTTGATCGAAGTCTTCACCTCTCGATAAACTTGCATCATGCTGGAATTGTGGAGCCAGTGTTCATTACTTTCGAGCGTTTCCCGAAACGAAGCCAAAATATTGTTTCGAGTGTGGCATATATAAGTTTGTTAATAGTGGTTGCCCAAAAGCCATTTGGCACGACCCAATCCTGATTGAAAACCGGTTGATTATGATTCACAAGTACTCACGCCAAGGAAGATGGAATTGATGATAACAGTTATACAGATGCAGAATATACACCGAAGTATGCATACACCAAAGTTCACACTGATAGCAGGTCAGTGAAATGCAATATTTCTCACTCGAATATCTTATTGAAAACCATTCTACTAGGTGCTCTGTATCGTGAATTATCAATGAGTAAGACTTTGTGGTTCGAACTTACAAGCATGAATAAGCTTATCTGTTAGCAGATTGATCTTGGGATTGCTGATAAGAGTAATGAAATAGGTGAAGCAATTAATGAATGGAAAGTGCTCTCCTGGTATGTCGGTTGCTAATATATCAGATCAGGTCTTTGAAGAATTGTCAACTTTTTGTGATAGACTCTTGTAGCAGAACAATGTGGATAAACACAAAGTATCGTAGATTACAAAAAGTTATGTCATAGAGCTTCGTTTCTGTACGAAGTCAAGTTTGGTTGACGATTGATCAGAATAGTTCTTGAGGAGTAGGCGACGTAGCTGAAGATGGCGGGTAGCCTGATATGTATTTTCATGGTCACGGAAAGATTAGGAGATGAAATGATTCAGATCCTGAACAATCATCAGGTGAGTGAGACTCTTCCGTTTCCCAAGATGAAATCAACTCTATTATTGTACTCTTAATGCTTTCAAACTATGACAAATCCATCAAAGATGCGAGAAAAAATTATTGAAATAGTCTCAACATCTACCCTGACGTTCAAAAAAAGTATCCTTTCATATTCCTGTCACGCTCTTTTTCATTTTCTATCAATCAGTCTTCATCTGTCGAATGATTCTGAACTTGAACGATGCGACACAGATTGATATCATTACTCAGCTAATATGTGATATCAAACTTTTGTTGAACTTCGATGATAATATATTTCTGGTTTGATTGTAATTATTCACTTTTCATAAACCTCATCATTCAAGAAGCAATCATGGATCTATACAAGTGAGGAATCATTGCAGATAAGTGGTTGAATATAATTCAATATCAAAAATACATAATATCATTTTCAGGGTATGGAGATCTGCACTGCAATCTTCAGTACTGAAATAAGTATTTCGGATCAAATATATAATTCAATAAAATAATAATACTCGATCGATAAAGATACACTAATATGTTCTATACCTTTTCCAATAGAAATATTTCAGTTCAAAAAAAGTAAGACCTTTCAGGAAGGGATACTCTCAAACTAGTTTCGAAATCATTGTAAAATCATCAGTAAAAGGTGAGTCGCAAAACGCAAAAGTTGTTGATTTCCCAAAATTAGAAATGAAATTTCACATCCATATCAATACTCGAAAAAGGGTGGAGAGCAAGTGAATCCATCATCACGCCATCTGCTATGGAGGACAACGTTCGTACACATCAATAATATTTTTTGTACTTTAATGCTTGACAGGCGTCATATGCATAAAGCTACCACTTTTCGTACGTCTTAGGTAAATAACGATTGTGGATCATTTCATTTTGTCTTTTTCTCTTTGAGAAACCATACTTGATTGTAACTTTTATATGTAGAGTTCAGTTGTCCTAGAACTTGCATTTAAGCGTATTTAGTCAATCAAGGTGGTACTTCAATAACTTCATCTTTAAATTATCATTCAATCACATCAACGATTATCGATCTCACTGCATATTTCTTGTCTTCTTCTTCTGAAAATGCCAAAATAATTGTTCAAGTAATTATACTTTGCGCGCTACTCGAACCATAGTATATAATTCAACATGCAGTTTTATCAGAAGTTACAGAATTATTTCTCTGAAAAGCTGTTACTGGTTCAAGTTCCTCAAGTATTACTTTTTTGTTTTGATAAACTTCCGGAATGAATGTCCGAGTAAATCTTCGTCAGACATCGAAACTTCCAGAGCGAGCTCCAAACATCGAATATGAAATATCAAACATTGTAACATGATGAATGACTCCATGCCTGACAGTTTCATCACTGAACAGTTCAACCAATATTTAACTTTTCCCATTTCACAAACAGGGTTGTTTGGTATGCAGGACAGCTGTTTATGGAGAATGTATCTGTACAAAACGTATTATTTTCAGTACACTGAAATTCTGATAACTTCAGTAGTAGACACGCCAATTCACTACGCTTTAGAACTCTCGTATTTATTGGATTTTGGATCGATTGAGAGAAATGATTTATTCCATTCGTCTTTTGTTTTCTAGCGTACAACGAAAACAGCTATTCACGTAATCAATTGAAAAATATTTGATTTTGTGTAAGGAAGTCTTTTTTTGTGGGATGAGTCTGAAAAGATGCCGAAAATTAAGGTGGATTGAGCCTAATGACATTTTTTATTAAACAAGAGTATTTCTATTTCGATGAAAAATCATGTTCAATAATTTTCACAAGTATTAGATAAGAGGTACAAGATGAAGAGAATCTCTGGTGAGATCACTGATCCGATATTGTTTTGTCCTAAATCTATTCCGTCAACTTTTGTATAAAGATTTACTTGAATTTTACGTGGCTTGGTACCTGGAAACACATTTCAGGAATGTCAAGTTCCGCCAATGTTTATAATCAAGTGAGCCGTAGGTATAGATTTCTTGACGAAAACATTAACATTGTAACGGTATTCAAGTTAATTCATGAGGATTTCTATGTGTTCTATCTTTTTTCGGTCATATCGACTATCAGTTTGACATCTTTCGCAAAGCTTGAATGTGGTTGCAAATATTCCTTGCTGGGTGGTATTGGTTCGGAATTCCATTTTCTATATTATTAATTCTATAAAAACCTGTTGCTGAGAACAAAAGGATAAAAACATAAAAGTGCATATCAAATAATGTAATCAAATCCAAACAAAAAAGGGTGATTTGGATATTTTGGTAGAAATTAAATAGAAGTTTTTATTGAAGAGAATAATATATAATAAATATCAAGTATAAAATATTAGTAAAAATTGACTTATCGAATATGAAATATTGGTAAAAAATGTGAATAAGGAAATAAATGGAATAATATAAACAAATATTGAATCAAAGTGTCAAGTGTAATCACGACTTTTCGATTGCTAGTATCCGCAATCGTCTTCGGGTGATGACTGACAACATTTCGAGGAATGATCGGTTGTAAAGACCCGATATACCTATGGTGGGTGCCTAACAATGGGGCGCACGGGTGCTACTAGAAGTGCGCTGATCGGTTGTTAGCGCTTTTCCTGATTTCGTGGTTTCTCCTCGTTGTATATTTTTCTTATGTTCGCCCATTCTCACTTCCAATGGTCTTCTGGTTTTTTCGATGTATAATTTTCCGCACTCGCTTGGTAGCCGGTAAATTAGTTGTTGGTGTCGCTGATATGGTTCGGTAGTCAAATTTTTGTGAGCTGGCTGCGTATTGTGTTCCGTAATCGAAAACAGACTCTGACGTTGTATATCCCTCCTACAATTTCTTTCCATTCCGTTTCAGAAAAGATCAAAAGGATTAGAGGGAAATACAACGTCAGAGTCTGTTTTCGATCAAGGAACACAATACGCAGTCACCTCACAAAAATTCGAGAACCGAACAAAAACAGCGACACCAACAACTGCTTTTAGCGGATACCATGTGCGGCTTATTCTACATCGGAGAAACCAGAACACCATTAGAAGTGAGAAAGGTCGAGCACAAGAAAAACATAAAACGAACAAAAACCACGAAATCTGGAATGGCGGAGCATAATTGGACAAACCATCCCAACATTATATGGTCTGAAGCCGTGGTCATACGAAAGAAGAAGCACTAATTCAAGACGAAATTCAAGGAAGCCGCCCACATTCTCAGCAACTATGCATTCGGTCACCCCAGCGTGGAGATCCGGAATATGCAGAGACTGAATTCGGCTCGATTAGAGAGAATCTTGCGCCAATAAATCCATTTCCCGCTGAACATCGATCATCACACTTCTAGTAGTAGTACTCGTGCATCTCATTGTTGGTACCGCCCTTTCCCCCACCATGGGGACATCGGGGCTTTATCACCGACCATACCTCAAAATATTGTCAGTCACCACCCGCGAAGACGATTGCGGATACCAGCAATCGAAACGTCATGAGCACACTCAACTTGAAACCTGGTTTTATCTTTCGTTCATATCATTTCATTTATTTCTCTATTCACATTTTTCTGATTCGATATCTCAATTTTTTTGACTGATAATTCATATTTGAAATTCCATTTATTGACACTACATTATTTTCTGTGATCAATCAAAACTTTAATTTAACTTCGACCATAAAATCCATTTCAACACTTTTTGTTTGGATTTGATTACATAATTCGATTCGTATTTTTACATTTTTATTCTTTCGTTCTCTGCAAAAAGGTTTCAATATAGTTAATAATATAGACAATGGAAGTCCGAACCAAAACCACCCATCTTTCACAGTGTTTGTAAATTCCGCCTGGCTTCTGGCGTAGAATATAGAGTTGGATCCATTAATTGTGCAATATCAGATGCACTTAATATGGCTTCAAGGTGAACAGCATAACAGGGGTGGTCGTACAATACTCAATTCAGTAAAAATAAAGTATTTTCAATTCGAGAATTACGACATTACTTCCTTAGAGCAGTTATGCAGAACGGTCAGTTAGGATTGAACTCGATGCTGAGAATTACGACCAGTATTAATCTCTCATGAAAAAAAAATGTGAATTCGATCGCTGAAGTTGCTTCCCAGGAGAATTACTAAACTTTTCGTCACCTTCTAATGATCAACAAGGCACAGATACGGCCTGTCTTGGGATATATATAGTTCTGATGTATGAGGCTCGGCACCAAAACATTCATTGAAACTTCTTGATTCTATTCATAGAAGAGCATTCCCCCCTGTTGATGATTCTTCGCTTACAGACTCGCTCACTTCATTGGAGCATCGTAGAAGGGCCGTAGACTTGTCTCTCTTGATATTTTCACAGTCGGTGCTCTTCTGAGTCGTCGTCAATCGTTCCACCCTTGGCAGTATCAACGCGGATGATCCTACGCAAGCAGAATTCCCATCCCTTTGTTGTGAGCTTGGAGAACTGTCCAACCTCTCTTGGTCCAGAATTTCTTGCCAGCACTCGGGCTGAATGATCTGTAACAACCGTCACTACCTCTATCCGTGTCACAGATGATATTCTCGTGGCTTTATGCTGTTGTACGATAAGTATCCGTCATGGTCCATGTAATCCAAATGACATATAGCAGTTTACCATACTTAGTTGAAGTCGACCAAACTTACACATCAACTAAAAATATAATATATAGCAATTCAAATAGCATTTTCTAGTACCCATAGTGTGATTCGATTTAAAGTGTTTCAAAAGTACCTGGATCGACTGGAATAGTATATCACGTAACGAGGAGCAAGAGGTGTCAGCCGAATGCGGCAATTATTGAGTGCACGTAACTAGCCTCATCATCGAATTGCGTGCCGTAATTTTTCTACTCACACCAAGCTTGTGCGGTAATTACTGCTAGTATAGCAAACACTTTTTCGTTATCCCTCATTTTCAACGATCAACAAGACACTGGATCACAGCAAGTAGATGAAAAAATTGCTTGCTTCATGGATATAACTAGACCATACTATACAACTATACCAATCCACAAACTGTGGAACAATAAATAACAGATTTCATGAAAATATCATTTCGAATTCAATTTGAGAATTTGAAACAAACATTTGCTGAATTTGGTTTTCGGGCAATTGAATGAGGTCGAATGTTACATATCCCATCATTTAAAAACACAATTCCGAAAGCGGCCTCTATGAATTTATAATACACGTGTTTTCTAAATTAGCCATTAACTAACAGCTGTCAAACACATAATGTGGGGTTCAAAATAGCAGGAGTAGAAAAAAATAGACATTGCGAACACATTTTAGACTAAAGCGTCGGCGTCAGCTCGCTATTTTCATTTTTGAATTTTTGTCCTCGTGTCTTATTATTCTGTTGGATCCCATGATGCCATCAGGAAAAATGTATGATAGTTCACATGTTCCAATAACGAATCACGGAAATGGAATCCACGGGTATCATTTTGTCAGAAATTCCAATCAACCCGTCCCGAATTATTCATGTTAATTATCATTGCCAGACAAGGGTATCCAGGAAACGCTTATAATTGCGACCATCCTTCTGGCCGCAGGCACTTTGGCAATCACCTCCTCGACATAATTGAATACTGAAGTTATATGAATTATTGAAAACGAAGTTGATGATGAAATATCTTTCATATCATGCCAAGGACTTTCGGGGGTAGGTACCTCATGTGAAACTCCGAATTTGCATTAGTCAAGGTTACCAATAATTCTGATGTAGAAGTTTTCACATGTGGCACTGCCCGTTCAGGTATGGTGCAAGGTTGGATGTTTTTTGCGGATGCTAGGACATAGAAAATAGTCCTTTCAGGATTTGATTAGTGTAAAATTGTTGTCATCCCCAACATTTAGACTCCCATGCTGGAGTCATTATGAAGAACTTATAGACATATCTCTATCAACACCACAATCTAACTAATCAACCCGTTTACGAGTTGACCAGCCACACCACAATACTTACTTAGACAGCCTGTTCCGCCTTTGAGCTACTGGTACATAATTACAATTATGTCCGACTCTTGATAAAATTTTCCAGCAATTTGAACTCAAAGAATTTTTGAAGATGAAGAAAAAGAAGAAGCTGATGATTATGATGAGGAAGCAAATTTCGACACGATGGTCCCGAGTTCCATTCAATATTATTCGTCGATTTCATATATCGTGTGAATGTTATCTGAAGAGAATTCTTGAATTGCGCAACATGAAAACAAACATAATTTCATGCTTGAACAGTATCTGTGAGCATTCACTAAGCTCAAAAATGGTCAATTTACAGATAAAAATTTAAATTAAACTTGCTTTCAACTATATTTCATCATATTAATCCTTAAAACTCATAGCAACTCTAGCACGTCATCTCTCTTGCATACAGTCATTCAGAGTGTGAGAAATTCGAATGATACCAACATCTAATTGCGATACTTATTCTAAAGGAAACCCTGTATTATAGTGTAAAGGAATAAATGAACTTGATAGCATGTGAGCTTGAATGATATACAATAATATACCTGTTTGGCTAGCAACCTTCATATTCCGTAAACTGAAATCTGACAGACATTAATTTCAATTCTCCACGTCATTTCCTCTCGAATGACTTGTTAGCGATACGCGCATCGAGTGCAAAAAATATCAATTTGGTGTTAGGGTAATTTTTTCTCTAGAAAAAGTATCAACTTTTACACCTGAGGTTCCAATCAAACAGATGTTTGCATAGTCAGACAGCCTAATCTTGGACTGAGATGACAACTTGTAGGATGTTCTAAAATTTGTCACGTCATTTCAAAAAATTTTCAATAATCGTTTCATACTCCAATTTACCTCTCGCTTGAATCCAACTCTGTCGTTTATTCAGATCGTATGGATTCAGATCACTTTTAAATAATATGTAGAAAAACTCGTTATCCGTTGCCATCGATTTCGGTTCTGGGATTCTTGAGAATATCTTCTTTCCTTGAAATATATGATGGCGAGTTCATACATTTTCTAACATAATCATTCATCTGCGTTAGCTACTTTGATTATGGATATTGGATTATGCACTGACACCACAAATCATACGAAAATGCTCCTTTCTCAAACTACTTACTTGTCACTATTCGAACTCAACAACAAAATCAGTATCAAAAATGAGGTAAAAAGGAACAGAAAGGAAAAGTGAAGTAGAACTGATTGGAAACTATGTAATAACAATTTGAATGTTGACGAAATTTCCAAAAGCATTCAAAATGTCTAACTTGTATGAAAGGAGTTAGCTTTCCATTAGTTGGCTATATATAGGCGGAATTTGTGTACATAATTCAAGTAGTGAACGAAAGTTCCCGCAAGGTTTCAGCTAATAGGATGGACGGTAGAAACCGAGATTTACTGATTGGAGTTGCTTCTTTATGGGTCACATCTGCATCAGCACCTACCGTCAGAAATGTGATCTTTCACTACAATTTCTCACATCTACATAAATTGGATTAAACGAAAGTGTTTCAGTTGACGCACCAGAGTATTTTACATACATATTTTCTACCAATTTCATAAGTTGTTGTGAAATGACCATTGGAATCAACAATAACTGTTAATGAATAATTTGCTCATTATCTCGACTGAAATGAGATACCAATCATTAATGACTAATTTTCAAATGAACAATTACGGTGTTTCTCATGTCCTCCTTGACGAAATCATCAGAGGAACATTCCCTTTTCAAGACAATTTTTCCGTTGAATTCGATGTCAGGTCTAAGGAGAGACAAAGCGTCAGATTTATTTTCACTTGAATAAAAATGTTCGACTCCAACATTGGAGAATTGACCTCCTTTGTTTTTGCGGCCAAGGCATTGGTGAATCCTCACGACAGGCAATCTCTTTGATAAATCCTGAAATGAGAGCGAATTTACATGGAATTCGTGATCAAGATCCTTCAGAAATGCGAAAATAAGATTTGGAAAATTATGAGGGAAGTAAATGTACGAACCACAGGACATATTACCCACGTCGAAGGCAATCCAATTTGTTACCTCATTTTCCCTCAAATGTTGATCATAGTGTTCGATATATCTGCTGAAGTGGAAACAGTGCTCTCAATAATTCTTTACGTAAGGCACGAGCGAAAAATTGTGAGCACAAGGCGTTAACCGAGTGCGGTAATTGGCCTTATCCTCGAGTCGCGTACGGTACTTTTTTTACTCTCACCATGCATATGCGTCAATTTCTTCTGGTGTAGAATAAATTCCTTCGTTATCACTCATTTTCTATGATTGACGAGACACTGAATGACAGCAAGTGGATAGAACAATTGCTTGTCGATTCATGAATATAACTAGATTCAGTGCCAATCTACAAACTGCTGATCAATACATTTTCTGAAAATATGACTTCTGATTCGATTTTATCAAGAATTTATTGTGAAAAATCGCTGCTTTTTGTTTTCGGATAATTTACTGTAGTAATGAGATCAAATTCATCAGATTTAAAGTTATATCATTTTTTTCCGGAAGATGCTGCCATTCATTTCAAATACATGTGTAGTTCGAATGAGACATAACCTAACAGCTGTCAAATACGTAATGAACGGTTCGAAAGAGTGGAAGTAGAAAAATTATACATATTTCGAGATTATCATCAACATAGTCATACAAAGTGAGTCACGAGGAACTAGAACACTTATTCAAAGCTACAATTTTCCACTGACCCAGTTACAGAACATGAGATGAGGACAAAAACATCAGTGCGTACGAAAGCAGTTCTTTCTATTTTGCACTCTTCTCACTATAAACACAGACAAGATATCTTTCGTGAAGAATTTCGCAGTGGCACCGACATTTGTTAGATATAACTTTATGTCCGTCGTGGTATTTGCTGGAAAGTGGTCGTTTTCAGACAGATGTTACCCAGCTAAACTACTGCCTAGTCTATCGTACAAATTCCACAATTCAGTGATGTTCCGCCAGTTTTCGAATAAGTTAACCGACGGAGTATTTTTTTTTTTCAGATCTTCCATGTTAGACAGTGAAAATAAAATGAAAAGATGAGGTGGTAGTTTGGATGGTGTGAGAAAGTACCAGAAAGGAATATCAGGAGAAGGTTCATATAACTTGGTTAACTCATTGTATAGAAAGAAATGTTGATCAGAGGTTGTCCAGCCTAGAAATGATATGAAATCTTTCAGTTCGACGGTACAACACTCCTCGAAATAAGCGATTTCAAATTCTCGAAAACTCAATACGGATCTATAGATATTCATTTTCTTTCTGGTTAATTCAGTTGTTGAATATATTACCTCGAAAGTTGCAAAATGATCATTGAACTTTCTCCGATTTTCATATTTCGTCAGTTGCACGTCATTGCGAGAAATTACTGATAGATGGCGCCAGGGAGAACGTTTCTGAGTCATGTCATCTCTTTAAATTTCACGAACGTCCTAGCTTCAATACCTAGTAGATTTTCTCAATCACTTACACAAGATATCATGAGATGGCAATCCATTTGAAAAAAAAGCTGGATTTTTTCCGCACTATCGTGAATCCTTCTTATAATAATGGTTATTCAGGATCTTGAATAGTCATTTCCTGTAAAAATTTTAATTGTCAACACTATCCTGAAGCTTTCTGTCAACATTGTAGTCAATTCGAGAAACGAAAATATGCTTCTAATCTGACCTTCAGAAGGGGAAACTTTGCCGTGCATTGTCGAGTAAACGGAAATATCGATATGATAGTCTAGGTGGTTCCACAATAATGCTCCTATGGGGCAGAGGAAGGTTCGCTTGTTCAGATACATACAAAAGACTTGTTCTGGCCACGATACCCAAAAATTGGACAATCGCAATGTGCGCCTTCTCGTGCAAAAATATTGAGAGTCTTTTATTCATAACTGTTTACGACAGACCTCTTTCAATGTCTGTCTGAGAAAGCGGAACTTACTCTGATCCAGTGACCTCAGCTTCAAATGCAGTGCACATAGGTATTGGTAAGATGCTTAAAAACCCTGGTGCATCAACTGTCTTCACTGACAATGGGGCCAGACGATTCATAGTATTCTTTTTCTCTCTCTCTTTCACAGAGAATCCATACATATTTTCATTTATATTTGCCATCAATGATTCAATATAAAAGCCTTCCAATCACATTCATTGAAAGTGATAGAAAAATGGTATCATTTGTATGCTTCATAAATTTTAAATTTTCAACTTGAGCGAAAGTCCAAAGTTATGTCGAGGATGAAACATATATACCTTGAATCTTATCAGTGGAAGATTGAAAACGAAGTTATCCGTATTTTGAACCATTTAACCAAGACACTGTCTCTATCACTTTCAGTATTCTAGCATATTAAAAAAAAAGGAAACTTTTTCTTACATTCTTAAGTGAACGGATAAAGTATAATAATATTTTCTCCGGATTAAAGTCTAGTGTAACAAACGAAAATTGAACATTGAAAAGTAGCAGTTGATAGTGACAGGATAATAAAGATACATTCCCACGTTTCATACGCATTTACTGAAATGCATTCGATTGGCTGTCATGGCTGTCAAAATCTCACTAGCTAAATAATAAACAGTACTGCAAAATTCGCTCGCACATTCCTGTCTAGTGGAAATAAAGCTTCATATTATACATGACAGAACGCCATCTACAATAGCGATCTGAAGTTTTCATGATCTCAGAAATCATGCAATCAGTTTTCGACAAGTTGATCCCAAAATTATACAGGAATAAGTCGAAACACCAGGGTTTCTAGACATATCAGGTATTGCCAACGGATGTAAATTCTATTTTGTCAAAATTTAATATTATTCGAAATGAAATGATTTTGATAATACTACTCAATTCATGTTTTTTCGTAAGTAATGTGACATGTACAAAAACGGTATACAGGGTGTTCCTTAAACACATTCTTATATTTAAGGAGGTAATTCTTAGACCCATTTTAAGAAAAAAACTTCCTATGGACTTATGTCCTGAACGCCTTAACTTTTGAGATACAGGGTGGCAAAGTTTTCAAAAATAATCAGTTTTTTAATAATAACTGAGATAATTTGGTAGACATCTTTGGCATATTTGGTACATATGTTTCATGCTTCAAGGCGCATTTTTTGATGTACACAAATTTGTATTTTTTCAAACAGTGGCGTCCCTACGGGTTTCGCATTGAATATTTTTGGGGAAAAAGTACTACGCCAATGCTTCCTTTTCAAAATAGAATCATTTTTAAAATCTTTATTTATTTTTGAGAAAATTTGATCTCCTGGTATTTCTTTGTCCAACGCATGATTTTCACTCAAAAAAAAAAATCGACAGAAAGCAAATTAAGAAATAAGATACATTCTAAAATGAATGAGAATCTGAAAATTTTAATAACGCATCACCAATTCCCTAATAATATTTGAAAACATAATCTGCAAGAAAATAAATTTTTCAAAAAAACGAGTTTTATTTTATTTTGTGACTAATTCTAAACGAATAGCATAAATTTGTTAATTAGTAATAATACCAAAACCGATTATAAAAATTGTTGGAAGTGGCCACCTGCACTTAGTATGCATGCTTCCGCCCTTCTACGCATGGAATTACGCACCCGTTCAAATATTCCCGGCGTATTTCGTATAGTGTCACACGAGGCAACTATTCGCTCTCTTAAATCTTCTAAAGTATTAACGGGAGTTTTATAGACAAGAGTTTTAAGGTGACCCCATAAAAAAAATCTAAACTGTTGAGATCGGGGGATCTTGCTGGCCATTGCTGAGGTCCTCCGCGACCTATCCAACGTTCAGGATAAACTGTATTTAAATGGTTTCGGACAATTACACTGAAATGAGCAGGGGCGCCATCGTGTATGTACCATATTCGATTCCTTAACGCAAGTGGCACATCTTCCAATAACCCAGGTAAGTCTTCTTCGAGAAAGTGTAAATAAGAACGACCATCAAGGCGTCCTGGTAGAAAAAATGGGCCTATTAGATGATCACCTATAATTCCTACCCATACATTAACCGAAAATTGGTGTTGGAAATGGGTTTCGGTTATTGCATGGGGATTTTCTGCAGCTTACACATGATTGTTATGGAAATTTTGAATGGCATTCCGAGAAAAATTTGCTTCATCTGTGAACAAAATTTGTGTCTCAAACTGCGGATTTAGTGCAATACTTTGTAGATACCACTGACTGAAGTTCACACGCTGTGGAAAATCTCTGGGGAGTAATGCCTGCACTCTTGAAATATGGTATGGGTATAAGAAAAAATCAACCAAAATACGCCAAACAGTTTGATGACAAATATCCAGAGTTCTAGCGATCTTCCTCGTACTCATCTCAGGATGTTCCTCAATTTCTTGCAGCACCGCTTCCTCAATTTCAGGAGTTCTCACTACACGAGGTTTACCTTCTGGAGTCCCTTTCTTGAAACTACCAGTTTCCCCAAGTCGACGATGAATATTTGAAAAGGTTCTGCTATTCTGGTAAGGCACGATTAGGATATCTTTCCTGATAAATGCGCCTGGCTTCTGTTGCATTACCATCGGCAAGGCCATATACATAATGCATTTGCGCCATTTCCGCATTCGTATAATTTACCATATTTACTGATATTCAGAAAAACAGCGGACTACCAAAATAACTTCAATAACACTTCAAAATCAATTAAAACGCGCTGTGATAGTTTTTAACACTTACACCTTACTTTAAACCAGCATCAATATTAGCTACTGAGGTTTGTACATACATACAGAGAATTCGTTTTTTTATTGCTATGGTGGGTACGCTTTTTTTTCTGCTTTTCATATTTAAAAGAAATCACATATCGACAAACTCCATATTTCCAAGAGGTGCAGTAAATAAATTCTGCTACACGTCATTTATTCCAGGATACTTAACTAAATTTATGTTTTCAAAAATTATCAAGCGGTGCTGCGTTATGACGTAATTTTAATTGAGAACAGTGCATCTGACAACAAACAAATACCTTTCAGATCCTCAATTATTTCGCAACAAATCTGATCTCTTAGTTTGCCTTCAGTCGATGCACGATACCGCATCAGATTTTTAAGGAATTTATCCTTAAGTAAAGCGATTTTTAATTTTTTCAGCGAAAACCATGCGTCGGACAAAGAAAACCCAGCAAATCAAATGTGCTCAAAAATGTATGGAGATTTTAAAAATAATTTTTATTTTAAGATAAAGCAGTGGCGTAGTATTTTTTTCGCCAAAAATATACATTTCAAAACTCGTACATACGCCACTGGCAGAGAAAATTAGGAAAATTGTACATCAGAAAATGCGCCTTGAGGCACGGAACATATGTACCAAATATGCCAAAGATGTCTACAAAATTATCTCCGTTATTATTAAAAAACTGATTATTTTTGAAAACTTTGCCACCCTGTATCTCAAAAGTTAAGGTGTTTAGGACATACGTCCATAGGAAGTTTTTTTCTTGAAATGGGTCTAAGAATTACCTCCTTGAATATTAGCATGTGTTTAAGGAACACCCTGTATAGCGTTTCAAACAGAGATTTAAAAACAACTTGGAATTTCGTTCCATTATGATCATCATTCACTCAACTACTGTTCCAGCTGAAATAACATTCAATATTGCCAACAAATTGATGATGAAAACTATAATGATAGATCCACACTCAATACAAATCGAGTATCTTTCTCAATAACGAATTTCCGGAGGCTTTTTTCTCGTTTCATCAACTCGTTCAGTTCCTTTTTGACTACCCTCGATTTCATTCGGTATTTGTTTTTCATCATAGCCAGTCGTTCGTAACTAAATCCCTGGGGCTTCTCTCTTAACAACCACCTTGCGGATTCTGGAAGATAAAGACAATTCGAACGGATATGTGACCAGGGAATCTAGGAGATAGCGGCAGAAATCCGATTCATGATGTTCAAATTAAACGTCCGAAACGATGGTGCAAATTCTTTATTTTTTTGAAGAATATTAACCTTTCATAGTCGATTTTCGCGTAGGTAAAATATTTTTCGATGATGAAAATCATAAATATTTGAACAGACATATGTTATGTTCCTGAACAGTACTGTCCAGTTGATTCAGTCGTTCCGATTTTACTGACATTCACTGGCAATTATTTCGCGCCAATTTTTGAGGTACTCTGTTAGAGACTAAAAAGTTACTGGTGCTACTGCTGCAGAAGTGTAGTCCCAGTTATCCCCAAACTGAGTTAGGTTAGATTGTGTTCGAATAAACGTCAACGGATAACAGATTAAATTTGTTGTCAGATCATTGCGATTGCAAAATTATCAAAAATTTTTCGAGTTCTACTGGAAGATATTTTGCGTAGAAGTTGATGCTGAATTGAAATGAATCCAGCAGATCAATAAAATCTGCGGGAACCCCATTTTTCAAGATTGCAAGCCTTTCTCACTTACCTGAAATGTTTGAAGATCTTAGGGGTGTAAAAACCCACTACATTTTGAATGTACCCTTCTATTCTTGGTATTTTTTCTATGGGACCTATAATTTTGTCGGGGATTATAATTTCAGTCATTATATTCTCTAAAGACTCATTATCAGAGCTTGAGTTCTCTGAATTTTCTGTTTCCGTATCGCTATTGCCCAATATTTCTTCCAATATTAAATTCAATTTGAAATTAAATAAGGTACGTCACACCTGTTCGATAATCGAATTGTTTAGAATATACGTATATTTTATACAGTCACAGTCTGAGCTACTCGACAATCGAATTCGTGAAATAGAATCTGGGGGCAGCAGTAGATTACTAGCACTTAAGATGTCTAGAAGGATGGTGCTGGGACCGATGCGATATTGTTTAGAATTTTATGGCGACACTTTTCTGTCATTAGTGTCATTTTTACAACCGATCGATCGACAAACTATATTCTTTAATTCGAGCAGTCAACAGAGTGAGCAAAATCTAATGTCATACTCATAAAAAACAGAATCGAATGAAAGGAACACAATTATAGGGAATTTGGCCAGTATTCTAAACAAATAATATAGGTTGTTGACCAGTCAGCGTCCAAAAGTTAAAGTATAGCCAGCCGTTAGGTCGGCCGTTTATACATTTCCTGGGAAATCTGTAACTCTTTTCGTTGCAAACGCCATCTGAACTGATTTGATGTCGAAAAGCCATGATGCTTATTATCAAAGTAGGCATGTGTCGCCAAGTATACCCCAAACATGCCCAGGTATAACTCAGTACACCATTCTTCTAGACGCATCTTACTAGCACTGCAAAAAGCGTTCCGAAAAAGCCTACTGTGGCCAGTAATATCAGCAATATCGGAACATGACAATAATGTGTTCGAGTTTGGGGACATCACACTGTTGCCTAAGCTGATTGAGTATCGCCAAACCTGACAAATTTCACACTAAGTATTATGGTTTCCTGTAAGATTCTCACTAACAATATTACAAAACTTGCTGAAGAAAGCTATTGTTTAGCGAAACACGTGTCGTGTTTTTTGAGTGAGATTCATACAGCAAACTGTGATATTTTTGGTTGAATATGGATTTTGAAGTATCAAGCAGTTGAATTCAATTCATGACATTTCTCATATTTTTGTGAAATGAATGGAAGCTCGAATGAAGTCGGTGCCATTCATAGCTCCTTCTGAATATTTTCATGGAACACATTGAGTTATTACGACCGACCAGTATATTCATTTGATTTTATTGAATTTTACTATTTCCAAATGAACGTAAAGGTTGAAATACACGAAAAACTATAATTATTTTTGTGCAGAGAAGGAAGTTCTCAGGAAGTGATCTTTGACTTTTTCTTCTCTAATTCAATGTGAAAAAATAAAAGACTGCTGTGAAAGAAGTAACATCAAATATGTGTCAAACATTTCCTGTTGGTGTAAGTAAATTATTCAAAGCAGTTTCATTTATTCACAAAAAAAGTTTATCGACATCAGCTACTTTCCTGTTTATATGGCTTGTCGGGCTCTGAATCACATAGAAGTCATTTTTTCTTGATCGATTTGTATACCAATCACTTGAAACATATTATTCACTGGATATTTCATCGAAAATACAGAGTAGTTTGTAGAATATTCATTCGTTGTCATAATGTTTCACTCCAAACCCAGACAAGCTTGTTTCGCTAAGTAAAAATATCCCTTCTGCTCATCAGCAGGAATATGTATGAATTAACTTTCTCACCAGATACACCAATCATCATAACAATTCTAAGACACATACATTCACATGACTATAAACCGAGCTTTAAGAACCCGATAATACTATAAAGACAGAATCCGTCCACCACAAAGGATGACATTCAAATAGTACTTGACATGGATTGATTCTGAACTGTATTCCTTCGAAATATTTGATAATGTTACTCGTACATTCAGCTACAATCTCGGCTACAATATAGCAGAATCACTAATTCGAAGTTGATTATAAAAATTGTTTCTCACAGTGAGCATAACGAACGCCATATAAAGGAATTGGGACTGAACAGATCCATAATTTATTTAATGTTGTTGAATACTTGAAAATGAGTAATATACCTACCTACCCCGCGAAATCCAGGAAAATATTATAATAAAATCGACACAAGAAAACTTTTCGATGAATTCAAAACTCGAAACTGGAACGAAATATACACTTCTGATTATCTGAGCACAACAGTAGGTAAATAAGTTTATTTCAATATTACAGGATACTGTAAAAACTCATAAAGATCGAATGTAAAGCACCGCATCTAAAGTCGTGCTTCTGTCGGCGTTTCGGCTCCCACTTTGGAGCCATTATCAAGACTTCTTTGCGACTTGGTGCCGAGGTCTAAGTCTCCTCAACCTCCAACTCCTATCTTGCCAAAGTGAGGACTTTTGGTTTTGTGGATTGTATTCATAACTATATTTAACTCCGACGATGTTGAACATGTGGTCGGACCCGATGAAAATGATTTATTGAAGGATTTGTTCGATGGGATAGTGATGGTTTCCAGGAATTGGGAAGCCTTGGTGAGTCGTCTCGTTTGCTGAGGCATTGAGGACGTTTTTAAATGTCAATGGCTTTGCGAAATATTCTGGAGTAGGTTGTTTTTGCTGGCAATGGTCTTCGTGTTGTTGAAGTCAATTTTTTGTCCGGTTTCGTGGTGATGTTTGAAGAGACTCGAGGTCATGTCCGAATTGCGTACTGCAAGTTCGTGCCTGTAGGACCTGTTGGATACTCGTCGGTTCGTCTGTCCTTTGTATGTCGGACAGTAGTGACAAGGAATTTCATATATTTCTTATAATTCGTTGGGTATTATATCTTTATGTGAGCGCAGGAAAGAGGAGGTTTCTGTGAAAACTGTCTTGATGTCGTGTGTTGAGCCCAATCTTCCGGTGGTTTGGGGTGCGAGGAGTGGATTTATTGGCATTGGTGGTGAATGGTTATCTGGATCTGGGGGTAGGAATAATCGTTTTAGAGATGGGCGGATGAGAGCTTTTCCAGCTCACTGGGTCTATTGTGGTATAAAATGGGTGGGTAGATGAGTTTTGAATGTTGGTTTGGGTTGGTAGTATCCAAAAATTTCAAAACTTTTCTGAATATCTGGCATTGGAGACTTCAATTTCATTGAAGTGATCTGATGCAATTAAATATTTCACACTCGGTCTCATTTTTCAGAAAATCTATAACGTATGAAATAACCAATAACGACAAGAACACCAAGGAACAAAATCATCAACAACAGTTTAATAATTGCAAAAAGCGAAATAACATAACACATTAAAAATAAAAGGAACACAAAAATGTTCGTGGGCAATTCTTTGACATTTTTAAACACTATTTGGACCATAGACATTATAAATAATGGACTGGCCTTTATGACAGTTTTTCATATTACCAGATGCGAAATACAATAGAGAGAAAGACTATGCAAATTGAAGTGATATTGTGAAAGACGGAATGATAATTCTAGAATTCAATTACTCTATCCTTCTTAACTTCTCTTCATCTGGTATAGGAAGAAATTCGCTTAGAGGTTATACTTGAAGTATTCTATCTTGCTCTGCAATCCTCTTTCAGTTAGGGCCAGTCCAAGGTATAATGTCTATGATTTGGACTGATCGCAGCGACAATTCTAAATCGTGATTTTCATTAATCATTAATCGCTCACATGAATATTTAGCACTATAGGTATCTTCGATATTTCATACTCGAGTTCATTATGTTATCGTTAGATGTCAGTAGTATCCGAGTGATGGATCACTTGAATGATCATTCGGTTATTGTAATAACTCGAGAAGTCATCACTCAATTATGAAAATAATTCGATAACGCCCACCACTAAACAATGGTTTCTCTCGACTGGAGTCTTGAGGACTAATAATTTGCACTATTTTCAATCCATGCCAAAACAGGTCAAAATTATCGAGAAGATAAATTAGAGGTTATTGATTATGAATTATAGAGATTTCTCGGTATGTCTCGATTTTCCACCAGTATCTCGCAAGATATCCGACATCTCTCACTATTCGAGGATATTTTTTCACACCCACAATTCAGCCATAATTGAACTCTGTTCAGAAAAAAATACCTAGCAAATATAGATTCATTGCGTTGTCATTTGTTATTCTGAAGGTTCTGGAAGAAAGGAATACATATTGATCGTATGTGTTTGAAATTGTCGGTATAATCAGACAAATATCAACAATACGGTACTAATGAATTGTTATTTCAACAGGTCGGAGTACTACCGGTTTCTCTTCCAGATATAATATGTCTGCTCAGGCAGACATATCTAGAAGAGGAGGTGTAATGTGGTAGTGGATGTGAACGTGACGAAGATTTCACATTTACAATCATTTCAAACTTACTGTCAGCTTGGAAAGTGGCCAATTGTTCATAGTAAAGGGGCAAAGGTCGAATACTGACCTCTGATCAAACGTTTTCTGATATCCTATTCGGCTTTTATCGAAAACGGGATTCTGCTTATCGGAATCAGTGAAGTGTCTATATCCCCCTTAATGTGTTCACACCTCAAATGATAACCAAGTTCGCTTTGACAGGCACGATATCACACACTGTCTCAGTACCGAATAGATAGGAAAGATGAAGGTATTCAGATTTTTCTTTCGACTTCGTTGATAACTACGAAATCATAGCAGTTTCCTGAAAATAAAAACGTTACTTGTTTCCAGTCATTTTGTCAATCACATCATCCACATATTCCTTCTTGAGGTAGGTCATGTTTTTTGGAGTATATGAAACCCACTTAGGAAAAATGCCGTTTTCATTTCAGTAACTAATTTGTGAAAATAATCGTGACATATAACTGAGATATACAGATTCATGTAACTATGAGATATGATTGGCATGTCAAATGTATTAATGAAACCAAGCTGAATGCAAACCAAAAATTGATAACTGTCTTTTATGGTAGACGGATGGCATAAAAATTATGTGGGAGCTTGTTGTAGTTCGTCTATTATTAATGCCCAGGTGGAAAACAAAATCTAATGGAACCAACCCTGCATATATATAATTATTATTATTATTACTTTTATATTTTTTGAAACTATTGTGAATGACTTTTTATACAAAACTCGGCAAATGTTTCATTCGCTTAGGAAACTCAGTAAGTTCTTCTCCACGGAAAAAATATTTTCTCTCGAGATAGAAATGATGCACTTTCCTATTATTGTAATGAACTGAATATTGTTGATTCGTTGATCGTTCTAAAACGTAAAGTTCTGGTTTCTTCCTCAGTACTGTTTTCATTTATGATTGGCTTCTGTAAGCACTCACAAGACATCATACTCTATAGAATTATTCGACCAGAAGAAAAATTCAGTTTTTTCTTCTCCTATATTTCTGAAGATCGAAACAGAAAACTCAGTGAAAGTATTGAAATGATTTCGATTTCAGACTTTTTTATGTTTTCCATATCAAACACGGCATTCCGAGCCTTGTTCAGGAAACTGATGATATTGATTTATGTGATGTTCTGTGTGTTTTCTTCTGATTTTCGTTAGTGCATTTTTACCATTCAGTTTGCTAAGGAATATTCACTTTTTTCAAGAACTAAATTGATGCAATTCAATTTGGTTATCGTACGATCTGTATCACCAGTTGAAGCACTGGAGGCGGTTGTACTTCTTTCAATTATTGTTGGAATATTCCTAGCACACATTCCTGTTGAAATAAATCATATAATCACCAAAACTTTTGGACAACCACCTTCAATAACTTACTATCTAAAGGCGGAAATCCAACAAAACGACGTTGTTCTTGGCATTAGCTCGAATTCTATATGGAAATTACAACTTCTAGTTGATAAACCCTGTACTTGTTCCATCTACCAAGTTTATGATTGTTTATCAATGAACCTCAAATAATTGAAAGGTTTCATTCATTTCACTTTATTTCTGAATGAACAAGTTATTTATCTACTTGTATCAAAATGTTGTGAATGGTTGTTTTCCATACTCCTCGAACAATTGAACCCACTTCTGATAAGAGAACTGTCGGGGATTCTTCTTCACTTCCAAGTCTTTCCTTATATCCAGATAGTACATATTGTTGTGAGTCATTTTAGGTAATATGACATTGAAAAGTGCGTCTTTTTTCGGTATAGGATTCCTGAAATATCAGAAATATTGAAATTTTCCATGAGTTGAAAGGAAACAAGATCTCAGGAGGAATAGACATAAATATAATATTTTGGTGAGCTTTATCTACTCACCAAAAATAATCATAGGTATGGTTGTCAAGATACACGATGTCAATCTTAAGAAATGTCACTTTCGGATGTATTGCAAATTATAATAGAGAATTTTATAATATAATAGTATATTGTTTTATTAGGAGTAAAAGTATAACTTTTTGTGGCGAGTCTGAATGTTTGATGGCCGAACGTTAGTGAGGCCGACAATTTCAGACGAGCCACAAAAAGTGCTTTTGCTCCGAATGAAACATGCTATTTTTTCCGCAAACGGCATCCAGACTATAGAACTAATTAATATTTAAATAAAAATTCAAAACGATTACAACGAAGTTGATACATTCAGAGAATAATAATTATAAAATTGCGCACTACATTTCCGTGGTTACTGGTTTTGTGATTGCCAAGTCAAAAACAAATTTGACAGTTCAATAATATTTTATAATGTCAGAAATATTGTAAGTGATTTAAAGCAACAATTGGACTGTGCATTTTTGGTGAGTACTTGAGCATCAAAATTTCGTTTGTTGTAGTAAAGTGTACTGAAATTTTCTTTTAGATTATATTATGTCGGATTCAGAACCCAACTGTACACCGCCCGACGTTGTTGACATTGCTAAGGCAGCTACGAATGATTTAATTCCAACTGAGTCAAGTAGAGTTTATAATCATGCTTACGAAAGATTTCTCACATGGTGCAATGATAAAAACATTTCAAACTATTCGGAAAATGTGCTACTAGCTTAATTCTACTTTTTTTTACGGCCGTCAGCGTACAAAAAAGTACTTTTTTGTCCGCTCACGGCGGTACAAAAAAGTGGCGTCTGTGAAATCATACTTCAACATCATGAATTGACGTTAATAATGTCTACTTTTTTGACGTTTGCGGAAAAAAAAATTACTGTTCAGTTCTCCAACGAATATTCTTGATATGTAATTTATTGATTTTCAATGATGAATAGTTTCAATCTTCATCGATTCTGGGTGAAAAAATTTAGAAACCATTGAAATCGGTAGTCAGAAGCATGAAAGTGAGAAGGTTAACGACCAAAAACAGCTCCAACCTTGCATTAATAATTGAGGAACGTCACTTTTTACGAAGGTTCTATGGACCCCTCTAGTTATTTTCAGGGCGGTTGCCACTCAATCACCCTGTGCAGTCACACCTCCTCCCCCCTTCAAAAATATTCTATTCTTCAACCTGGAAATAGCTGTATCTCGGCACCAAAGCCGGAATCATCCGGCTTTATTTCATTCGCCTTGTCTAGCAGTTCGTCTAGCGCCTGGATTCCGTTTGCCTTGCCGTTTCAAGGGGCGCATGGGTTCTGTAGAGCATGGTAGCCAGATCTCAGGAACGGGATGTGGCAGCGGCACCGGACATTCTGCGGTCATATGATTGCCTAAAAGGCTTGCTAACAAGTGTGCTCTCTCTTTCTCACTTCCACTCTATCTCTATTACAAATGCAAATTAACGAAGCTCACCAGAAAAAAAAATTAATGTGAACCTGGATACTCAAAAAAATTTATTGCATAAGCTTCTGCTCAGAATAAGATATTCATTTCAGTATATACATCACATGGGCTCATGAAAATCACACATATATAAACATTACGCATCACAGCTAGCTACTCGAATCATATTCTGCTTCTTTCTTGACTATTCTGACATATTTCTCACATTTATATTCAAATTTGAGAAGACTAAAAAAAATAACGTATAGAATGTGGTAGAGACAAAGTGGTTAAGGCTTACGCGGCCGAGGTTTTCAGTATCGGAGTCAAACTCAAGATGTATGAGCCTCTGGAGAAGCTAGCCACTTGCGCCACCGAAACGTCAGGAAGAAATTCCAAAAAACGACGGCTTTCAAACCCGAACAAAAGTATTGTTACTGAGAATGTGGTAGAGTCATTCATCAATTGATGTAATTGGCCGATACCAAATGAGAATCCGTGATGACGTAATTGAAAATGTTATGGTATTATACGTCTGAAGAAGCTGTTGTATAGTGAAACAAGTGTTCAGGTTTTGTTAACTCTATAGTGAAAATCACATGTTTTCGTGCCATTTGAAAACTATATGAAAAACACAAAGGAGGCATGTACAATATCACAACCTCGTATGAATTCCTTCAATTTAATATTCTCTATTATAATTTTTCATATGAGTCATTTGATAAACGCCTCAAGGGGACGTTTTTCTTTTAGAGCCTGTTACTTGAAAACTATAGAAACAAACTGAAATTTATTTACACATTTTTGCGGAAACCTTCAAGCAAGACGTATGAAATACCAAATGCTTTGACACTCTTGTGAAAGATTGGTCCAACACACTCGACCAACGGTTCACTTGTTTTTTACCCAGCAGGACGAGTTCGATATTCTAATCCGTAGAGAAAGCGATTTTTTTTATTTTATTCAATATTTATTCATACTCTCCCTTTATCATGCGCCCAGAAGGCAGAGCCTAGTGCGGGCAAAGGTCGATTCCGAAGCCAATGAGACAGCTCTCAAAATATTTTCAATTTGACCAAAAATATATTAAATCGGTGCAACTACCAGGTTTTCTATACTTTTTGTCTATCAGTCACACAGTATTATGATTCATTGACGTTTGGAAAAAGTGTCTACTTACAAATACTTGGCGAAGTTGGTTACAAGACCAACATAGCGATCCAACGTTTTCACATCAGCTTCTGGATGTTTGCTTGTGACATGTGTCCAGATATACGGCATATCTTCGCCATGAGCAACACCGCTAACACCTATAGAAAAAAAAATCATGAAACCCATTCATAATGAGGTTATTTATGTTCTTGAAATGAATATACCAACAAATATTCTCGAAATTTCCCTCAATGAGAATCGTCTATCGAAAAATATTGTATTCATGAGTGAACATTAATTCGTGATTGAGAAGGCTAGGGAGATAGTGCAGGTGGTTGTACACCTAGCTCATGATCGAGAGGTCATGGGTCCGATACCCAACTGGAACAAACAACTTTTCTCTGTCTCATCAGAAGATGAGTCTGTCATATTCCATGGCTTCTGAGGTATGGTGTAGGGGGTTAGTGACAAAACCTACTTGCCTAAGGAGTTCGATCGATTGGCATGGAAATATCATAAGTATCATAAACTACTACAATTGAGATTGAAAATTGAAAAGAAAAAATTGGCAGACAATTGCAAAGTATGCAAATAATTAAAAATTCCGAAAGGATTACGTTCTGAAACATAGGCTTGGACAGGTCAATTTTCAAATTTGATTTGTGGTATCAACGATGATACCCCTACTGAAAAAAAATATACCCAGCAGAATGACGGCCATTCATTCCAAATGGCACACCAAGCATATAAGATCGGATCTTTGACTTACCCATGAAAGCAAATTTTAGACATATATCACTCATACGTATATAATTCATTTAGGGTGGTGAGAATTAACAAAAGCAGATTGATGCAACTATTGCGTGAATTTCCGAATAAATGAAATGAAATGGATGTATTGAATGTTCATATTTTCTGCCATTACGTGTGTATTGATTTTATTCATCACATAATCTAATGTTCATTGCTTCAATATCGCTCAACCTATCCCAATAAACTTCGAACTCTACTCCTACCAAAATCATAACGGGTTGAGGTTTGGAGATCTTGCTGGCCATTTCATTGTTCCGCGTCTACCAAAAAATTTCGAGAATAAATATAATAAAGATGTTCTTCCGCAAAAGATGTATGTTCTATTCCTCTAAAATTTCAACAAATATGTTTCAGAAATTTCCCATTCGAAAATTCGGATGTGATTGTATAACAAACAGAGTTATTTTTGCTTTGTGAATCCAGAAGCATTAGTCAATTGGGATAAGGCAGATGTGATAATGAAAGTGATTCTTGACTCTTCGCTATTCAATTTGAAAGCTTCCATAAAGAAAGTCGAATCAAATATTCAGCAAACTGAGATTATTTTCTTTCATAAGTATCGTATTCTTTTTTTAACCAGTCCCTCTTTGCTGAATGTTAGATGTTACTCCCTCTAAAGAAGTTTACATGTTTCTTGGTGATGATGGTAAATGATCAAAAAGCTTGAGTGGTAGTATATATAAGCTGTTAGCAGTTTTTGCCTGACGGACACTAGGTACTTTGCTTGCCTAGTTGAGTATTTATTAACTTCGTAGCATTTCGAGAAGTTACATATATATTTGTGGACAAACAATAGATTTACAAGAATATATATTTAATATACAGTGAGAACATTCAGGTTTCTAATCGGATGATGTTTTTCTGTTGAACAAATATATCTCTAGTAAGTTTTCAGCACATTGAAATGTATCGACTTTCTTAGTTGAAACAGAACGTAATTATATGAGGATATTTTTTTCCTTATAGATTTTATCTGACCATTCCAAGTCAACCCTGTATCCAAATGAAGACCCAAAAACTTTGCACTTTTTGTTAGCTTGATGGCATCATCATTCATACGGTTCTCGATGTTGGTATGTTTTTTTTGTGGAAAAAATCATGATCTGAGTTTTAGCAGCATTTGGTACGAGACCATCATTCCGTGACCAGTTTAATAACGAGGCGTTGCATACATTGAGCTGGGTGGTCATATATTCTGGATAGTTTGAATTTACGAGTATGGAGTTGTCATCAGCGTACAAAATCAACAAGTTACAGGGCATGTGATGGACAATATACTTTAAAAAAATGACAAATGAAAGTTCTCCCAGTATACTTCCTTGTAGAACTCCCATATATATTAATTATGTTTCTGAGGAAGATAAAATATTGTTTCTTTTCACTGAAACGAAATTTCGTCTCCCGGAGAGGTACGGCTCCACTCAGGCGAGAGGCTTTCCTCGAACAACGTATCGCTCTAATTTCGCTAGAAGCAAACTATGACTTATGGTATCAAATGCCTTACTGGAATTATATGAGACATATGCACAAATTCCTCTATTTCCAAGCGATTTCAAAATATGTAAATATAGCATGCTTATTGCTTCCTGAGTAGAAAATTCCGCTTTGGAACTAAATATGAATTTTGTTAATACATTGTTTCGTTCCAACAAGACACTGAGACGTTTGAAGTAGGAAGTAGAGTAGAAAAGCGACAGGTCTTTAATTAGCAATTGCTTGCTAATCTCCTTTCTTAATGCACTGGAATTATCGGTTATAATTGCACGAGTGCATAAAAATTACCGATAATTTTGCAAGAAAGCGTGATATCTAAAAATTGCAAGTTTATTTTCATATTTTGGCGAAAGTGCCCGAGTCCGAAGGACGAGGGCTCTTTCACAAAATATGAAAATAACCGAATGCAATTTGTATTATTTATCACGCCTGAATGCAAAATTATCTGGTCATTTTTATGCATGAATGTAATTCATTGGAATATTTCACCAATAAAGAAATTCTCAAGGAAATATTATTTTTTGTTCATTTATACTTTCCTCTATAGATTGAATGGAGTACTCACCTAAACGCGAAATGTTTTTCTATTTCTGAAGTCCATCTGACATTTATTTGTGTTGTTTACTAACGTCTAGCGATACGGTTTCAAATGTGTTGTTATGGTGACTTGATACAATGCAATTACCGCTGTAAGTTTTCGATAATTGCATTGCTCTTATGGGACATTTTATATATGAGGGAAATATTCTCTGCAATTTTCAATTCCTCTGGATATTTGCCTTTCAAAAATAATTGGTTCACCAATACGGTGAGGAGTTTAAGTTTGCCGTTTGATGAAATACTGTTCCGATAAGTTATTCGAAAACAAAAATGTTCAATGAGAAGAATATTTTAATTTGAAGAAAATATAATGGAGTTGCATGGAATAGATGACAGCTCAGATGAAATTGATAACTAGAAATGATCTAGTTATAGACGAGTGATGGAGGACAAGAAGGAAAAATCAAAAAGCGATAACAACTTTCTATTTGTATGTTATCCCGAGACTTCGATTCATGATCGTCTTCAGCTGAATTTTGAATAGCACCTACTGTAACGTTCATTGCTCCCAAGAAATAACAGGTACTTAGAGAAGGATATATCTTGATTTCAAGCTGATAATTTCAGTGGTTCATTAACAACAACAAAATCACCCATTCACGCTGTAGTCATAAGTGAGATGAAGTAAAAATGATAATGAATAAAGTGAATGAATTCCAAGATAATAAGTATTTTTTCAAGTTTTTTATGAATTATCATTTTCAGAATTCATTGATAAGCAGGAGATATGATCCGCATTATGTTTACCTTCGTAGGATAATCCATTGTGTGATATCTTTCCTTGAAAAGAGAACTGATAAAAATAGACGTCTGTGTGTTGAGATGCAAGCTCTGCGAATCTTATAATTGATCTTATGAAGACGATGTCACTGTAATACTAAAAACACTCAAATCAGTAAATTAAATTATATACCTTTATCAGGGCATAAGACATTATGATAAAAATTATACTGAGGGTGGGTCATTTGTAATAAATATGTTCACAATCCGGAGCAACAATATACAAAATCGGGAATCTGCGACCGGCTTGGGATTTGCTCAGAATCATATGCAGAGTTATGACCTTGATGCAAATATTGTCGAAAAACACATATTCGACAACTGGTTGAAAACAGTTCCGTTGAAACTATCAGGAGAAGATCCAGGAATTAATTGAAAAATAAATTCAATTGTTTGTTTATTGAATCTTTTATGATTATGAGAATTCGTCGTAGGCTCGCTTTTTTTGAATGTATCATAGTTCAAGATAGAATAGCTGTACGGTCACGCATCACCATCAATAATAATAAGGACAGTGAAAATAGAAACAATTGTACATTATTGGAATAATAATAATTTCAAGTTTCTGAATATTTTTTTTTTCATCTCACCTGAACTGCTTTTCCCAAATGCTGTTCGAATGTCGCATTCGTATAGATATCCTTTATTTTTTCACCAACCAACGATGATTTACTTCTATCCTTCAAATTCATTCCTGGTTCCACTAGATTTTGAGGTATCATACGCTTGACCGAGTTTTTCCAGGATGGCAAGTCTGAAATGATAGGAAACTCATATGCAGGAAAAGTCACTGATTTTTATCAGACTTTTCATTAGAGAATATTCATAATTCAATCTATTCAATCGAAAAATCTAAAACAATTCTCGAAATCCAGAATCTCTCGTATTTCTGAGAATGAAAGTTCCAACTGAAAGTTCATCCAAATAAGCTGATATAGACCATTTTCGGTTATAATTGCACGAGTGCATAAAAATTACCGATAATTTTGCAAGAAAGCGTGATATCTAAAAATTGCAAGTTTATTTTCATATTTTGGCGAAAGTGCCCGAGTCCGAAGGACGAGGGCTCTCTTACAAAATATGAAAATAACCTAATGCAATTTTTATAAGATATCACGCTTGAATGCAAAATTATCTGGTCATTTTTATGCACGAATGTAATTCATTGGAATATTTTACCAATAGGGAAATTCTCAAGGAAATGTTATTTTTTGTTCATTTATATTTTCCTCTATAGATTGTATGGAGCACTCACCAAAAAGCGAAATGTTTTTCTATTTTTGAAGTCTATCTGACATTCATTTGTGTTGTTTACTGACGTCTAGCAATACGGTTTCAAATGTGTTGTTATGGTGACTTGATACAAAGCAATTACCGCTGTGAGTTTGCGATAATTGCATTGCTCTTATGGGACATTTTATATATTAGGGATATATTCGTCTGAAATGTATAGAAAAATTGGAATCCCTTATATCTTCAGAAATAAGAATCTAATATTTTTCCTTAATCGTTATCTTATCAAATCGATGGAAGAGACTGGATTGTATGCACCTATAATATATTTTGTAAAATTGGTGATGTGTCACTCATTTTCTTGTATCAAGATGTGCACAGGAGCATCGATAGTAAATGAGGTTCAAAGAGTTTTCTTCAATGGGTACCGAGCCCAGAGAAATAGCATGAATCGACTCTAGGTATTTTCTTATTGAACTTTTTCCATATTTTGGTTTTATATTCTGGTGAGTATATTGAATCATCTCACGAAATGCGAATGATACGTCATATTATTCTAATGAAGTAGAAAATTTGCCAATTTTCTTCGATGAAATCTACTTTTTTATAGAGAGATCGATTAGGCTTAGAAATATCCAGCAAATCTAAAACATCGATTGAAAGTCCCCACTATTTGACGAGTCGCTAGTTGACCTCAGCATATAGTCAATCATTTATTATCTCTCAAGTATGTACTCATATTATTTTGGTAATTTTTGCTGGCAAACGTCTCAGCAAATGAATCCGATTTTTATTTTATCAGCTAAAAGTGCCATTACACGGCTTGTGGAGTGACGCGACAGTCGTGTGAACTGGCACTTCATACGTCGTGAGAATTGTGCGGCGTGACAATTTCCGCACAGAGTGCCAGACACGCATCGGCGCGTAAAATGGCATCCTAACACGAGCATTGTACGTATCAATAATATCGTGTGATATATTTCGCATGCCCGCTGCAAAGATTGTTGTAGATACCAAATACGCATTTGAAGCGACATGACGAATGGTTTCTTGTTGTATTGAATATATTACCTGCTAGCTGAGAAATTTCTTCTTCCGAAGCGTAACCAATGAATAGAGGGACTTTATTGATCAATCCTTCCTTCGTCATCTCATGCATTGGCTTTGTTATGAAGGCACCTGGATGTGAGACTTCGATAACGGGGGAAAATTTCTGAAACACGGAAATACGTGAAAATCAATTGGTGAAAGTTTTCATTAGCCGCATTCAGCTTTCAAACATCCGTGATACCTACAAACGTTCGAATCATCACGATGAAGAGCATTTCTGATGAACATGTTTAGGAAATTGAAAACTATAGGTTGGTACCAAATATCCACTTTGAATAATTCATTATATTTGCAGAAGCGAATTGGAGAAGCATTCAAAACAATTGTTCAAATGGCTCAAAATGCAGCTGACGAAAGTCAACCCTTAAAAGTCGAAATTTTTGAGAGCAATTATTAGTTAGAGCAAAGTATTTGAAATCGTACATGCAAGGAGCATTCCATGTAACAAGCACTCAACAAAAGTTTTTTACCTAATTCGACCCCGCTGAATGTGAATCTGCCTGTTGCCAAACCTAAATTTTGATCGGGAAATGGAAGCCGTTTGCAATATTCGCGCTATTTTCGTCCATATCGATCTATTTGTGCATTATTGGAGACTATTCCCATGGGTAAACCAATACGAGAAAGAGAATAAGAAGTCGATCGGAGCTGACAAATAAACAAGACTTCACTATGCCGGCAAAAAAAGTATATTTCATTACTTTTCTCAAGTTCAAATGATTTTGATCGATTTTAAGTACCAGAAGTACGAAACTCAAGATGGCAGGCGGCCAAAATGACTGCTATCTCACATTTGCCCACTGCATGTAGGAGTCGTTCTCTTTTATTATTTGTGGGTCTTTTCGGTACATTTGAGGGAGAAAGCAGCATGAAAAAGTGCATTCAGTAGAAGAATGAAATTATTCGAAACAATGCACCAGCCGGGCCGGACCACAAATTGCATTGGAAATCACTGCAGATGGAGGTTATATCACCTTATGTACACTGTACCTTGAACAAATGCTGAAGAAAGAACTTCTCTGCATTGATGAGGGCAAGTTCCTGAAGGGGCACACAGGAAACAGGAATACGAACATGACATTGTGTGAAAGCTTAGTGCCATCTCTGCTCAACTTTTGTGACGTTGTGTATAACGCATTTTTGAGAAGCTTCGAGAAAATGCGCATTCAAAAACTGCTACCTCAGATTGATATTTGGGATAAGGAAATATTAACATATCAACCATACCTTCAAAATAATCGACTGGATCAACATGGAAAAAAGGCGGTATCCACACTCTATCTGCTTGTATACGTCATTTTTCACAAAATCATCATTCACAAAATCCCTTTCTATCTCTATGCAAACATTTGGTATCGGTCTGATGTTCATACCCTCAATTTTCGCTCAAAGGGGACACTCACCTCTCCTCTGAACAGTTTAAGCGATCGTTTTCCTATAATTTTGCCAAATGTATGAACAATCATAAAAACATTCGAGGCCAATTTAACAGAAATGTTACTGAATGAATAGGTATTTCGTATCATACATCAGATATAATGATTCGAACACTCATGTTCATTCAATTTTCATCTTCATTTTATTTTCAATTCCATTTTCCGACTTGTGTATCGTATTCTTTTTTTGAGGTTAGGTGGAAGAGTCGACCTCTGACTGTTGTTGACAACATTCGGTGGTGCTGAATTTCGCCCGAATCTGTTGAAATATTATTTTGTTGGTTATCTATCTAATTAATAAAGGAATTAATTATTATTATAACTATCGATAAATAAAATTATTATAATCTCCCTAAGGCCGCTCAGAAAAGTGCAGGAAGAGCCTTGGCATGCTTTTAGTGAAGTGGGCTTCGTAATAGAGACAATTTTTGACGTCCAATCACTGCCGGCTGAAGCGTGAAAGGTCTGTATATCTTGGACTCATGATTGATATCATGGATCGGTGTGATTTTCTTTTTCTTCATCTGTTCCACTCATCAGCCAGCATGAAGTAGCTTCCATGCGCTCGAAGTGACCAAGTAGAAGAGCAACGTCAGTGTCCCATGCTGCTACATCTACGTTCTCAGCATCCACATTCAAAGCATGAAGGATCATTCCTATGTCGGCTTCTTCGTGAGTGGTGTCCAGGTAAGAGGGATCTCTTTCAGTACAGGATCTAATTTCAGCTTTCTCTGCAAAACCTCCGGATACAATCACCTCTACCAGTGCAAAATCACATTTCAGAGCCTGTTTTGTTTACTGACAAATTTTGCTGAGGCCGCCTGGTTCAAGGACAAGGAAGGAATGAGCTCATTTTGGCCAGTAACGGTGGGCCAATCACGCGACGAACAGGGGCGAAGCCTCTTACCAGCTTAGTCCTTGTAACCTCTTCGATTGAGAGATGGCGATATCGGTCAAGGAGGATGTGGGTTTCGCGTTACTCTGCACTCCCCTTGCTGACTCGCTCACCAAACGTTGTAGCATTTGCTGATCTACCTAGGGTGATGATGATTGAACTTAAATCTATAACTAATACACAGAAAGCCTTGCTGATGCTAAGGGTAGCAGGCCACTTCAAACCACGCATTAGCTCTCGTACTAGACAGGCTTTGTCGCCAGATTTGAATCCACCGCTCATGTTTGCCAGGCTGACAGGGACACAAACTTTCTATTTGAGGACTCCAGATACCAGGTGTGTCACTTTTTTTCCAGCATCATAGGCGCCTACCAACGTATCCACGAAATCTCAGCTCGGTTTCTATGCAACAGTTGTAGTAATTGCAGGTTTTTTGTATACCTATGTTCCAGGCTCAACGTCTTGATTTTCGGTATGGCCCCTCCCCTTCGTGACGCACCTTACCTTTCCGTGTATACAGTGGAAAACGTGATCACTGGTTTCTCCCTTCCCCTAGAATGTCTCGAGCTCACTGATCATTCCCTTAGTTTTTTATTTCGACAAAAGGGCCCCACGTAAGTAGCATGATATCCGCTATTTCTGCCGCCATCTTGTATTCGTCACTTCTGGTCGAATTCTATTCTCTATTTCGAATTTGTTGACCGCTGAAACAATGCCATAGACTCCAATATAACACAAAGAGGCTGATATGAACGAAACTTGCGCCAATATAGCATATGGCCGCTATTCTGAATATCATATTTCCAGTCAAAATTTATGTTTGGCAACAGGCAGATTCGGATACAATAAGGTCAAATTAGGGAAAAAACACTTGTTACCCGCTTATTATATGGAATGCTCCTTTCTCCGAAACCTTGCTCCGTCTAAATGGATTGCACAGAGCGCCCCGTCAGGTACGATGCTCTGAAAGGCACTGGACTTGTTTATAATGATTTTACGTCGACACAATAAACCCCAGTACAATAAAAACAGTAGGAGTAAACACGTTTCTATCAGTCAGATGTCATACACAAGCGTCCTCAATCTTTTAACTGAATTATGAGCCCTCTTACTATGAGAGTCGAAAAAATAAAGCGATGAGTTCAATCTGTGATCTGAAACGCACTGTTGTGTCGGCATGAAATCATTAAAAGCAGAGTCCAGTGCGTTTCGGAGCAACCATTCTGAGGGTTAACTCTGTACTGTACACGAGAGTGGCTATACGCGCCCGGCGGGGAAATGCCCCAGGACTTCTGATTGATAGGCAGGCGTGCTTACATTTTCAGTACCATAACCACAAACAAATACATTGTAATAAATCCCCTTTCTGAAAAACTCTCATGAGAATCCCTTTCATATCCCACTATTTCATTATTGTTTTTTCATTGCCTAAATATCAACTACCTACGTTAGTTGCGTAGAGTTCACTTTATGGCCTGTACGGTGCATAAAGATGCAAAATTTTTCTGCATTTTGAAGCATAACGTTCATTGTTTTTTGGAATTATTCACTTTCATAACAAAAAAATATCATTTTTATATATTCAATGCACCACGGGTAGTAATCGGAGGACATACAAACCCTAAGGCTGGAAGCCACCGTCCTTGTAAAATCGTCCCTTCAGGATTTTACAACCAATATATCCAAATGATTGGTGAACTAGTAGATTCAACTGAATAGAATAGTAGTCATTAAGGTTAGTATAACTACTTATCTTCGGGCTTGAAGGCCGTCGTTCTTTGGAATTTCTTCCAAAATTCCAAAGAAATTCCAAAGAACGACGGCCTTCAAGCCCGAAGAAAAGTAGTTATACTAATTACCTCGGCCGCGAAAGCCTTAACCATTTTGTCAGTCATTAAGGTTTCCAGGAAAAACAGTTCATTATTTTCAAACACATTTGACATGAATGTATTCCAAGATTTTCAAATACAAACAGATAATCATATTTTAAGATTACTTGATCGGCTTTCATCAATCTCCTTGTAATGAAATTTTTCAGTATCTTCAGTTAAATATGAGACTTCAAATTTTGATTTTCATAGTTTTAATGTTATAACTTAACAAACAATATCGCTGAACTCCCATATTAGAGTCAACAGAATGCTTCTGAAAATGTTTAGGTTGAAGTAGAAGGAGAGGGTCAAGGAAAATTTCATTGAATCTTTGAAGTCTTCTCTAGGAAATTCAGAAAATTCTTGAGGACTTTGTGGTACTTCATATTTTGTATTGGAAGAGCTACTCACTCCGAATTTGGCACCAGTCGCTACGATAGCGGAAGCTGGTACTTTCAGCAAGAAGTTGAGGAGTTCCTTTGTTGAATGTTTCCTGGTGAATGTGTGATCGATTTCAGCAGCAATTCCATAGGCTACGTTACTAGGATTACTTTCATAGGCGTAGCTGCTCAATGCTGATGAGCTATGAGCAATCGCGGCTCTGAAGAGACCTTGAAATAATAAAGATAATTCAGAAGATTTTTTTTTCTGAGGAAAGAACGAGGCTACTCCTATGTGAATTATAGCATTATACTCAGTGGAGTAGCTGTTTCCAATAGATTCAATTTGTCTTTGTGAATGAATCAAACGTCGATAAAAGATATATAAGTATCAACTGAGAGTGTTTATAAAGATTTCACATCATTCATTCCAGAAAAAAAATATGGAATTGTATAATGTACCTAATTCAAAATCTATTCGAGAGATATTTGATCCTTGTGAACTGGCTGACTGATGGTTATCTTTCAGAATTCCATAAAAAAATTCCTATACATAAGTCAGTAATAAAGTAATTGTCTTCAAGTTCGTGAACAGAAATGTTCTCAACAGGAAATAATTGATGTAAGAAATTTTGTGAAGGAACAAATTTCATATATTACAATGGAGAGCCAATTATATTCATAATATCAAAAATTTTGTGAAAACTTATTTTATTTTATGTAAAAATTACTTTTGCTACTCCGCGATAGAAGTGACAGATTCTGAAGAGAATTACGTGAACTCAATTATTCATTCGTGAAACAATATTTTCCACTCGAATCTTCTGGAGATATATGAGAGACAGAAGAATACAAAAACTACCATTTCTCCTGATATTTCATTGAATGTGTTGAGATTTGAATAAAAAAAGGGTTTTCAATCCGAACCCCTTAACAAAAAGTGAAATATGTTTTTGGGAAATGTTCTTCAAGGAATATTACAACAAATCTCCTCTCTTAATTGTACTCCAGGAACATCTCAAATAAATCAATTATCTTTAAAAACGACTATATTACATCACAAGTGGTGGTTTAGTTTCCAGGTATATTTTTAATACTGACTTTTTTTATCACAATGGAAGGTATGGATTTTCTCAGAAGCAGGATCGATAATACTCTGGTTTTGTGAAAATCAGCATCCCCAACTACCTATTATGTGATATGTGTGATGTGGCAAAGTTATCAAAGTGAACTCACTTCTTGAGTTCGATTTTTTCTCCTGATGCTAAGAAATTGAAAACTCATTATATGAAATTTCAAGTGCCCTCGGCCATTATTCTGTTTTTCATGTTCATGACTGTTATTAGTTTATTGTAATTGAATTACTTGAAAAATCTTCGTTATTGAAATGAACGTTTTCATAATATACCACTCACACCATGTTGTTGTTATTGCTGGTGACAGAAATCTCACTCGAAGAGGACCTGAAATGTTTGTTCGAATCCTTAGCATATACTAAATTCTCTTATTTTATTTGATTCCTGGTCTTCACGTAGAATCAAACCCAGTCAGAAATCATGATATGCGTCTAAGCGTAATTGTATATATAGTGTTGGTTGTATATATATATATATATATATATATATATATATATATATATATATCGATTCTGGTTTGAATTGTGTATCGAATACAATACTTCGTAGATCAATCCGGAGTGCTACGACAGTTATCCCTTGCCAGCACAGGCTCGTAATCGCTGGCGTGTTAAAGAAAGTGAGAATGAATACATATTAATTAAAGTTTTAATGTGGGTGTGAATTGAAAAATCATCTCGAGATGTGCATGAATAATTCGCATATATGACAGAACCGAACTGATAGAACTTTTTATGAGGTCACAAAACAATGAATCATTGACACAATGGAACTCAAAACAATTACACTCAATACTGAATATTGGATACTCGATTATTTCAACTATTTTTTCCAATTATTCGAATCTATTCTCATGCTGAAATAGTTACCTGCTGATCCAGGACTCAACATGTGATAACTGACAGAAGCACTACCAGCACTTTGCCCCATTATGGTTACTTTCTTTGGATCCCCTCCGAACAAATGAATATTTTGTTGAACCCACTTCAGAGCAAACTGTTGATCTTTCAGCCCCATGTTGCCTGGTATAACTGTATCTCCAGTAGAAAGGAAGCCTGTGAATACGTTCACATCGTTAACGAATATAAGCCATTTCATTAGGATATAAGTTATGATTCCTCCTAGTTTTTATAAATGAAGTGGATGAAAGTGGCAGATTTCCAATTCTAACCAAAAAAGTTGCTGGGTTGTTTGAGTATATATATATACATATATATATATATATATATATATATATATATATATATATATATATATATATATATATATATATATACATATATATCGTTTTCAATTTCGAGACTAATCATAATTGCTTCTCTTCTGTGAATATTTCTGAAGAATCTTTCGAAGATGTGAGATTTGACTTCTCCGAGTAGACTAGATATCTCTACCCTTCTACAATTGTATAGATTTCAATATCGACTCTAACATTTTTCAGATTGTGGTATGTTACTGACAAAAAACTACGAGAATAATGTTCATACACCAAAAAATAACTTCCGAACTAATAAAATCTTCAACAGAATCAAAGTTTTATCTGAGGAAAGTGAAAGGAGGTTAAAAGTTTTCATTCTTTAAAAATGATTACTGATGATTTACGTCAGGAAGACAGCTTGATCTTCGAAATTTTTGGGTCCCCAAGACCCTCATTAAGGCCTTCAAATTCGTTTTCAAAACTTCAAATTCAAAATAAATTGCAGAAAACCCAAGTGTCCCGGGTGATATCATTTCATCATTTCAATAAAAGTGATATACACTACAACTAGTAACGTTTACTTCATTATCAGTAGTTGCACTTGAGAAAAAGACATTTTTGAGATTTTTTTATGAAGAATCGCCTGTAACACAAAATGTGGCACAAAATGTAATTTTTTTGAAATTTCATGATGGGTTGATTTTCAATTTTTCAAAATTTCATGTAATATTATTTCATTCTTTTTTTTCGAACTAACATTGAAACACTTGCACTTGAGTCGTGTTTTGAGGTGTAATAAAAAAAGTTAAAAGTATACTCTTCGATTTTTTACATACTTCAAAAGATTCGAATGGAATAGTTTTCTTCCGCCTCAATATATTTCATAACTCGATTGTTGCATTTATTGAAGAAAGAGAAAGACTGAAAATCTCGTTCTCAAAATTTTTTTCCACATAGAAATAAATGTTCGTAAATATTCCAATTTATATTTTTATATTTTACGATTTCATGTATATATTCAAATCGGTGAGCACACTTCCCCCAATAGGAAATTTTGCCGAACTCTCTGAAACGAAGGTGAAATGAAAGATAATTGGATTTTATATTGTTCAGACCAAAAAGTACAGAGTGTCCTATTCGAAATAACAAAGTTATCTTTGTCCGAAATTGTGAAAAATGATTTTTGAACATTCTGTATAATAATGAGAAATGGGTTTAATCCAAATCAATAGCCCAAAACCTTTTTTGTGCTTGGTCAGAATTCGAAGGGACGATTTTTATACATTTCGATGTTATTTAGTTTCCAATTGTACCTAGCATTTTCATAAAAAAATCAATAACTCGAGAACAGTTATAATACAAATTACCTTATATGAAATCATATTATTTTTTCCAGACCTATCCAAAAGTGTAACTGAATACAGGTTGTTCAATTTAAAAAAACACTTCTTTGATATGTCACACTTTCTTGAGCTACCCTGTAGACTCCAAAATGATTTCCTTTTGAAGCCTCCATCAATATACATATAACGAAATTGAGAAAAAACATTATAGGCTATATTTAATGTGAAAAATCCCATGCAGTGAAAATGTTTTCACTTGTATAATAGCTCAACTTTTCAGAATAAGTTAGGTGAATATGGGTGTTTCCTATAAGAAATTGCAATTCGAACATTTTTTTTTCTTTGAAGTATTTCGTTTAAACCAGTGGCAAAAAAGATATAGGCAATTTTTCATGAAGAAATCCAAAATATTTCTATTTCTCAAGTGCCACCACTGGTAAGGAAATGAACGTTACTACTTGTTGTATATAAGCCCCGTTGGAATGATGAAAAAATTTCACCTGGGACACCTGGAATTCCTGCCATTTTTATCGAATATAAAATTCAAAAATGAGGACTTTTATGGGATTTTTATTTGGAAATGAATTTGTTCAAAGATTTCCGATCCCTACATTTCGAAAAAAAAAAATCACAATCGGAATTGGCGGCATACTAATTTCGTGGCAAATCATTCGAAAAATCTCATTGAGTAAAACAATTCCCCCCAATTCAAAATTATTTCAATCACCAATTGATGACAGCATTGAGAATTAATAATAATAATAATAATCGCTTTTATTGATAATAAGTATAAAAATGAATACATGTAGTATATATAATATATAATAGGGTTGCTTATTATCAAAAGGCAGAGTTAGCATTTACCCGTGTGTGAAACGGATAAGTACTTTCTTACACTCAACCAGAGTGTAAAATATAATTTCAACAACTGAACAAGTCGAGTTGATTGAACCCTGATGTACTCCCATCTTTCTGGCAGGCGAGTACATGAGCGGTAAGGTAAATTCCGATGTCTAGAAGTTAGACTATGCTATCCTGTTGAATTATGTCGATGATTTCGTATATATATATATTCGACTTTTCCCTCAAAAAACAACCTATACCGCCATTTCGAATTGGGTAATTGGAATGATCTGAACATTCCGAAAACAATCCACTTCATCAGATCTTTGGAATATGGTATCTTAAATGGTATTGCTAATGAAATGAATTGGGGGAGAGAGATATAAAGGATATGAGGGGATGAAGTTAAAATTGTAGTTGGACAGTCTTGATATTTTGGTAATTACCAAAAGGTCCGATCCTATAGTTCAATGACACTACAACAATGCCCTTTTCAAGGAGATTATGAGCTTGTCCAGTTCCTGTGAAAGCATTTCCATGAATGAATGCTCCTGCAAAAAAGTTCACTATTACCGGTAACGATGGAGAACTGCCAGGTTTC
This sequence comes from Zygogramma bicolorata, assembly GCA_032362365.1. NCBI lineage: Eukaryota > Metazoa > Arthropoda > Insecta > Coleoptera > Chrysomelidae > Zygogramma > Zygogramma bicolorata. Next base: position 157,846 of record JAVJAQ010001933.1, read on the forward strand.
TGAAAAAAAAAATTGTTTTCATTGGTATTAATATCTGAAATGAAAACACCCGAAAAATTTATTGCAAGAACTATACAAGATGGGTTCGAATTTTGCTGTAACAGTCTTATCTTATCTACAAAAAATATTTCATTGTGAAGAAGGAATAACTCTTGATGATTTGAAAAACATGTGAATGTATTGAAATCTAGCTGTTTAAAGTAATCCATGAACATTGAACTGTTTCACATAGAGTTGATAATTTGGTATATTTAAGGCTGAAGGTATACTAGGGGTAAATATATTCAAATGAACCGTTTCATATTCATTCTCAACACCCCCAATCTACCGTTGTGTACAACATATTATATTCTTATATCTCCAAGACTGTCAGGTGAAGTAGTGTAATATTCCATTTTTTATATCTGAGACCCAACATCAAAATTGGTCTATCAGAATTCGAACATTGGAACTCACCAAGGTATTTGTTTTCTCATTAAGGAAAAAGCTTGTAATAGAACATAAAAAAAAAAATTATTCCATTCATTATTTCTGCCATTGAAAACTAGAAGATATGTTCTCTTCAATATGTAATTATGAATTGAAAATGAACTTAACAAAAAATATAACCAGTTGAAAAATGACAAAAATTTCGCTCTGCGAAAAACACAATATCCAACTCTTTCCTTCTCGATCAACTACCGAGGTTTATTGAAAAGATTTCAATGATTAATACGTTTTGATGATACGATTTTCAGTTAATAGAAAATAACATATTTGCTCATAAATGCTATTGGAATTTTTTTTCCATACGAAAAACTGATTCAAAAATTGAAGGTCAAGCAAACAAAAAAAAATATTGTAGCGGAAATTTCCCAACTCTACTTCTCAACCGATAAGATGCCTCAATTTTTACTTGTTACCATGGCATTAATAAAATTTCCGGAATTTTTGTGGAAATTTTTTGACCGTTCAAAAAATAAATATATGATTCAAAAGCCTTAAATAATGAAGATATACCTGTGAATAATGCAAAATACATTTCTACCAACTTTAGTGGTACCAAATGGCGATTGACTGGGCTGGCTGGTGTAGTCAGAAAGATGTTCGAGGGCATGTCAATGTATAAGCTGAATATAATACAAATTCTGAGTTCCCAAAATACATATAGACTAGAATGAGAAGGGTCCAGAAATTAGATACATATAATAATCGTGCTGACATTAGCGGCACAGTTTTACATGAATCATTGCTGAGTGTATGAAAGCCAATTATGAATCATAAGGGTTACCTCAAATTCAACTCATTTCGCCCATTCAGATTCATCTCGATTATACATACCACTGGAGTGAAGACTTCAAGATATAGGCAATCCTCACTCTCAGTCGAGGCTTTTCTCTGCACTTGGTAACAGGTTTTCTTCAAGGCTTTAGTGGGGAGTACCCCATTCCAATTCTTCACAGGTTGTGGCGGCTAAAAATTAAGTACTTTAAATTAATATGGTAAAATGTTCTTCCCACGTAACCCTCAATATAATATATTATAATATAATGTATAACTTTAAGGATTATGTTTGTCACCAAGTAGATGCTGCAACAGTGGATAGAGATATCTTCAAATACCTTATGACAGACTTCTCCGATAATACGTATATTTTGAAATATATTCTTGTTTATTTCATCAGATACGTTGAATAGACCACTGAGTTCAGAATATTATGTATTTCATGGGTGAATGAACATTTAGCTTACTTGGAATCTCAGATTTCCAACAGGAGGAGCAGCAAAAGGAATTCCCATGAATGCATAAAATGTGTTTCCATGTCTATATGTTTTTGACACCATTCCTTCAATTTTACCATTGGGAAGTGTTACAATTATGTCAGCAGGAACTACCTGAAATATTGACATATTTCGATCAGTCAAATGATTGTGTGGTATCACATACCAAATTTTCAAAACGAATTGTTTTTTTTCCACTCATAATCATTCTCAGTGGAAAATAATGAACAATATATGTATGTTTCAACATTGATTCATTGAGTGAAATAAATGAAGTTCAACCAGATGCTAGTATCTACAAATGAGCAGACCTTGAAAGACGCATAAACATAAATCTTCATCTACCGAAAAGGGACGCATATTAAAAACCTATTGGAATTGATTCTTTCCATCATTGCCCACGAAAAACCCAATAAACATTTTCTATCCGAATGGCCGAAAACTTACTTATGTAGTTTTTTTGGTTCTCAGCCTAACACTATGAGGCGCCGTTTGGGTCAAAAGTGTTTTTATATATATGTAATTTCATGTCAATATATTTATTAACTTTGGCAATATTTTTATTTTGTGTTCCGATATATTTATTTCCTACCGAAATAATATATTTACGTTTTGGGTGTCACAAATATATAAAAATGAGAATTCCCATATATTTATAAATTCGATCTTTTTCACGTCGTCAAGAGATGGCGCACTGGCGGCATTTTGTTCACGGTCGAATATATGGCAACATGGCGAAGTTATTATTCATAAAATAATAAATGGCGACTCAGGCAGTTGTCATGTCAATAATAGTTCAAATGTCGAGGGAGTTGGCGCTGTGGTTTCGCGTCCGCCTGTGGGTCGAAAGGTCCCAGGATCCTTTATAAAAAAACTAATTTTGCGATTTGTCAAGAATCTGGAGTGCCTAATTTGAACTATTAATATTATTAACATTGACATGATAACCGCCTGAGTCACTGCCATCTATTAGCCACTCTATGTGCTAACGACACCCCATGTTGCCATGTACTCGACCGTGACAAAATACCACCGGTGCGCCATCTCTTGACGACGTGAAATAGATCGAATTTATAAATATATGGGATTCTCATTTTCATATATTTGTCACACTCAAAACATAAATATATTATGTTCGGTAGAAAATAAATATATCGGAACACAAAATAAAAATATTCTTAAAGTTGATAAATATATCGACATGAAATTACATATATTTCCAAAAACACTTTTGACCCAAACGGCGCCTCATATAACACAATCTAAGACAATAATAAATATTGGAATCTATACAAGTGTAGAAGGGAGATTTTTAATCTACCCTGAAAAGTTGCTGCATCATTTGAAAAACAGTAACTTTTGAATAGAACACGTTCTATTAGTCAACAACTTCTCGTATTTCTCAAATTTGCCTATCAGTAAAATATAACAACTATCATTTTCCAAAATACTTATTTTTACGTTTCGGAAACCAAATCCGATTCCGTTTTAATTTTTTTTATAAATATTTGTTTTCTTATAAATGTCAATCACATATTCATGAGGTGCATTGTATGTCTTCAATTTCATTTTTTCACTTAATGAAACAATGACTTCATTGTGTTAGAGTTATCGTTACACAATAAATCAGGTTTCACATGGAATATGGAATTTCGAGTACTGACAGCTCTATTAACTTATTCCATTCTACCCAAATGGAAATTTTTAATGGCATTGAATTTGAAGTTCACATTATTTGTTGAATCATTTCGCTATCATCTGTTATAGCCGTATTTTGCACCATTCGCCTACGGATCAGGCTGCAAACTTCATACTCGTGAAAAATGAATATCATATCCTTGTGTATCGAACAATATACTATTTATACTATAGTGACACATCAGGAGCCTCATTTTAATGAATCCATTTTTTATATTGAGCGATACTATTTCTGCAAACTTATGAGATTGTGGTCGGTCATACTTGCGTATTCCATAAATACAGCGTAGGGATGAGTTATGAACACTCTGGCTTCTCACATGCTATCTAATCACTCGAAATTTGCAATAAAAATTATGACGTTGAAGTGCAACTCTCAGAGATTATTTTGCGAGTGAGGATGGTGGATGGACGAAGTGGAGGTGATTTTTTTATTAAAAACAAATTAAAGACCATCTAGATGAAATGATGTCATTCAGATTTTTCGTACAAAATGATGGAAAAAATTTATTCGGATTCTGAAACGATGACTCGAAACAACTCTAGATCTGCTGAGAGTGGGGGGATAATCAGCTGCAAAAAGGAAATCGGGCTTGAAAATGGGTAAATAATTACCATTCACACCAATATACGATTCTGTTCTCTCTCAATTTCTTGTGTTGGTTATTGTTGGTGATATAAATATTAATATAATGAATACGATAAATTCAAATACTATGAAATTTGTTAACATTTGGAAACATTAATTTTCTGTCATCAACCTAGAAGAATTATTAACTATAGTGGTACCAAGAATGCTGATCACATCACTGCCGATCACTGTCTGGCTTACTGTGAACTCACCAAGGAGCTATAAAACAAAAACAAACTTTCAAGGCATATTGTGAATTAAAATTCTTGGAATATGATTATGTCAAACATGATTTGAAAACCTTTCCTTGGTACATGATAAATGACTCTGAAAACATTGTGGATACTTCTAATAATTACATAATCCATCTATTCGATATCCATGCATCCACGAAAACGGTGAGATTGTGTAAACCAATGTAAGTACGGCCACCATTATTACATTGGTTGTGAAATTAAATTCCGGTATGGCCATATAGGCTCGACTAGTCGTTCGTTATTCTACAATTGACTACGGGACATCAATCTAACTATATTATTTCCAGTTATTATTGCGATAATAAGCAGTGACAATGCACCTTACCCAACTTAATATCTACCGATATGAAAAAAATTAAGGAATGGTGTGATGCTAATTTGTTATCTTTCAATACAGCAAAAACAAACATCATATCATTCAGATGTTCTCTTGACGACCTTACATTCAGTAACAATATACTGATTGAGAACAAGCCTCTAACAAAATTTCTTGGCATCCATGTTGATAGTAAGCTCAAATTTGATGGACACATCAAGCATCTCAAATGTAAGATTTCTGCTGGATGTTACGCAGTGAGAGTATCTTCATCGAATTTGGGATCTAAAATCGCGAAAACTGTGTATAACGCCCTGATAGAGTCCCATCTACGGTATGGAATCTGGGGAGTCAGCAATTCTTCGGCACTTCAATCAGTCTTAGTACTGCAGAAACGCGCTATAAGGTATATGGGTAAACTAAAACCCCGTGTTTCATGCAGAAGCATTTTTGTTGAAGAAAAAATATTAACAGTAATCGCGTTATTCATTCTAGAATCAGTTTGCCTCATATACAAGAATGTATCATTGTTCGAGGTTTCACGCAGTCATTACAACACCCGTTCTAATATGTTGAAATTGCCAATCCCCTCAACAAATTTGATCAGAGATTCGATTTATTATAATGGGGCTGAGATGTACAATCACCTTCCCTCAGACATAAGGGAGGCGAATATGAACAATATAAACTTTCGAAAAACTATCAAGAAGTTTCTGGCAGACAGGCCCTATTATAACTTGCAGGAGTATTACAGTGATAAATTTGAATGACAAGATGCACATTCGGGTCTATGTAAGTTTCTGAGTGTTGCGTTACTAGTGTGTATGTGTGTATATGTATGTGTGTATATGTGCGTTTATAGGAATAAATATGTATATGCATGTTGTGTATAAATAAGTGTTTGTGTACGTTTGTATATTTTTAACGACACAGAGGATATTTTAACTGCGTTTTTGTGACTCTGAACGGTGTAGTTCCTATTACTCTATATGTTCATCTCTTATTTTAGATAGTTTTATGTTTTCTATATATATATTTTATCAGCATTGTATATTCTCTATCTACATTCCTACTGCTATTTACAAGCTTTGTCCACAAGATTTACTCTTAATGACAATAAAGTATATTTATTATTATTATTATTATTTACAGAAATGAAACATTATAAATGAGTAAACCGCCTTTGAATATCAATAATGTGTAAACAGGCTACAGAAGATCAGTAAATATAGGAAGTACCCCTTCTTTGAATTCATTCATACATACATTTGGGTCACTACCAAATGTATGTATGAATGAATTTTGGTAGTTTGACAAGTGGATCACTTATTGATCGATAAAAACAATGAGAATTGATATAACATTTTCTGGATCAGTATCAAATGAATGAAATATTGCCAGAAAGAGTAATTTCGAATGTTTCATATAAGTTCAGTGTTAAAGTGCCATGGAGATAGACTTGAGAAGAAAAAGTGTTGAAAGACGAGATGTAGGTGTGACATCAACAACTGAAGATTTAAAATCAACTAACAAAGAAACCCTAATCTCCCTTGCTGAACCCAAAGTTATAAACTAATTGGAGCTTCTTCCGAAATGAATTCAACAGACAATACTATTGAAATCTCCGGCGATCCTCAAATTTGAAATCTGACGACATCCCAGATTCAATAGAATATCCAAACCAAAAACTCTTAATGATTTGAGACCTATAAATTACTGTCACTAGCTAGATAGACAGATCAGAAGGAGACGTCTAGCCCAACTGGCCCGCACTTCACCGGAGGAGATTGAGGAGATCGTCTGGTGTCTTGCAGCCCGGAATTCACCAGGCCCGGGCCTAATCCCAAACAGTACACTAAAAGCCCTACCCAGGAAGGGAATAGCGGCGATAAACAACATTATCCATGCAATTCTCCGACTGAACCACTTCCCGTATTCCTTCAAGAAGGCAACGGTCATTATGATCCTTGAATCCAAGAAAAACCTCATATTCCCATCCAACCATCGGCCGATAAGTTTAACACCAGCCACGAGCAAGGTGTCAGTGCGTGTCATCCTTAAGAACATCCTGCCAGATAAACAGTTCGGATTCAGATAGGACACACAGGCTATGAGTGTGGTGGACTACGCCATAGCAGGTTGTAACCTGGGAAAAGGACGCTACACAAGCGATATACTCCTTGACGTCTCCCAGGCCTTCGAAGGGACTGGCACGATGGATTCGTGGTCAGAATGAGAAACTTTGGCTACATACAAGACCATACTTATACTTATCATACTGTATAAGTCTGAGGAAGTTGCGCGGAAACATACAAGTCCTGAATTCAGTGCTTCATAAACGTATGTCTTAAAATGGTAGAGAATGCTGGCTGTTACGTTCCCAACAGATTAATTTGTAGGGGCCACGATATTAGCACCAGCTACGTGAATACCCATCCAAGGAACCACGCTGGAGCGATATTCGACAGAGTCGAGACACACACCAACCCGGCGTTGCGAGATCTCCACGACGAGCTGGACCAGGCGACTCCAAGTTCCGTGAGAGGCCAGTCAAACAGAAACATAGACCGCCCCTTGGACCGCCAACTGGCGACCCAGGTAAGTATACCTACCAACCAATATTCCATTTCAAATCGAATACCAACTCTCCACCAGTCTTGAACCGGCAGCGACAAAAAACACGCCGCAAAACAGTGAAGCGCGAATCACAAATAGGGCGACAACAAAAGGTAAGGCATCCAGAGTCTGACTTCAAACCACAAGAGGTTCGATCTCAAAATCGCTGAAGTGACCATCAGCGGAACTGACCACCACTCTGGATGCAGAGCAGGGAAGGTGAAATGGGGACACTAGCCTCAACTCATACATAGTGTGTAGGGGGCTCCCATCCCCAGGGTCAACAGCCGCAAGGCAAGGCATTATCTTGAGTAATGCCTATGTCAACAATGATCATATTATACTCATCACACAATCAGGCTCCAGACAACAACTACAAGTGCCCTTGCTGATATAATCGACGACATGAGTATGACAAGAATGAAGTTACACTTTTGTTGTCACTTGACTATGCTAAAGCATTCGATACTAGGGACCATGCTCTACTATGTGCAAAACTTTGATACTATGGATCCGATTACCCAACACAGCGGGTTCCTATCAATAATAATCAGAATTGAACGTGCTACATGTTGCACCGTATGGTTCGATACTTGCATCTCTTATTCATTATCTACACATCAGATTGTTCTAATATATTGAAGAAGTTTCGAATGCACACTTATGCAGATGACACCAATTTAAATTTTCCTGCAGAAATTGAGGAATTTTCATTCTCTGAACATTAACTGAACATTCATGTAGACCAATTTCTGAAATGATCGAGAAACCACTGTTCAATCATCATTCCAATAAATCATCAGCTCTAATTTTTGTCAATAGGAGAGATGGAGAAAGAGCAGCAACACACCATATGTCAATATTTGTAAACACTCACAGATTGAAATATAATGAAAAGATTAAATGCTTGGGTTTGGCAATGGATTGCGATTTGAGGTTCATTAGCAATATCATTCCTCTCATTCCCAGAGACTTTGGTTTATTGAAACATCTTTACCCTCACAGCCATTATTTAAGCAAATATTTGAGAATTCGTCTCTGTGATACGTTCATCATATCAATTTTCAACTACTGTGATGTTGTGTATGGCCCGTATCTCGAATTCATAACATAACTTTATCTGTTTCATGAATAAATTGTTAAAATATCGATGTCCACCTTACCTCTGCTCCAAACATACACCACTTCATCTTTTTCACTCTAGAAACCTTCCCACGCCAGTCTCTATCACTTTTCGAACGCTCTTTTCCTTGTTGTGCTGTTTTTTTTTGTTAGAATGTTTGTTTTGTTAACCAGCTGACGAACATAAACCCTCAAAAGTCGAGACTTGTGCGGCAATGGATTAATGAGGCCTTACCTTTTAACGTGCGATTACCCTACACGGTGGCTTGGCCTGGCTGTGATCGAATATAGCCTAGTATCGACAGTGCGAGGCAACTCGCTGCGAATGCCTCGTGGCGAATGCTTGGCTTTGCCTCGGACTGTGGATACCGGGGTTGCTCGCTATGGAGGCGTTCGCGTCGCGCAATGTGAGGCGAGCAACCCCGGTATCCACAGTCCGAGGCAAAGCCGAGCATTCGCCACGAGGCACGAGGCATTCGCAGCGAGCTGCCTCGCACTGTCGATAGTAGGCTTAAAACTCCTATCTTGGAGAACTGAAATAATCATCTCTCTCCTCGTTAAAAATCAAAACTGAAACCATTCATTCCAGAGAACAATTACTCTGATTATTTCCCTCAATGCGAATAAACGATGAAACAGTTGTAGGCTAGACTGCTTTTACAGAGTTTTACAGCGATTATTTTTTTCACTTGTCAAAATGTGACGTTTTTGGCATTTCAACCAATAGTAGCGGGTTATTTTATGGTTATTATAGCCAATCATTGGGTATTATACTGATAAAACTGCCTGGTCCTTTCGATTGTTTCGATAAAACGTTGTTTACCTTTGAACTGTTAAAACTATATGGTTTACCGCGTCGATTTTATTGAACTGGCTCATATTTATATAAATTATCATGAATGAAGAGTTACCTTATTATTAATAGTCATTCACTTTTCACTTTTTCAGCATAATAATAACATAACACATTTCAATGAACACTCAATCACGTAAATAGCTTTTAACCCCAACTTTATGACAGATATAGCGACGGCCGATTCAAATATTTAAGGTTTCCTTAACTCAAATGAAGATGGCGTACAATTAGTTTTTATTAAATACAATTCATTTTTTGTTGTATGAGAAGAAACCGTTGTATGCAGATTTCGATACAACGACATAACCAATGATTTTATGTTCCTTCTGGCGCGATTTGTATTTAATAAGAAATTTTCAATTATCATCCTTGTACAATGAGAGGTGTGACGCCATCTCTTGGTATCGTCATATCATATTCAATGCTTAAGCATCATATCTCTTCTGGATCATAGAGGGCATACATCGTTCTTTGACATTTAAAATTTGTAAAATTTTCACCTTTTCTATTTTCCCCCTTATGTAAATGAAATACTGATCAATTAAATTGTTCTTCCTTCTTTTTGTTCGAAAAATAATCTCTCCAAATACAACTCGTTCTTCAAATTTAATAAGATAAATTTTCATTTTCGAAACACTCAAACTCTTTTATTTTGAGGCAAAAGCATTCAAACAAACCGAATTAGATAAAATCACTCGTCCTACGGACTCGTGATTTTATCAATCGGTTTGTTTTTATACTTTTGCCAAATAAAAAAGTTTTTGTGGAAAATGAAAATTTATCGATTAAATTTGAAGGACTCGTGGTATTACCTTTGATTAAATGCACTAGACCTTTCAACCGATTAAAATGTTCGAAATAAACCGGGCGTTTGGATCACTTTTCAGGTACTATCTCTGGTACTATATTGTTCCTGTGTTCGATTCTGATGTTTCCTGAGTTTACATGTTTTCTGGAAATAATCTAAACATATATTCCTCCTTCACCAAGTTCAATCGACCAAAATGCGTGCATTTCCATGATTTTCAAAATTTTGCTTTCAAGCAAATGCTTTCGTGTATAATAATTTAAAATAAAATCCCTCGACCTGCGGTCTCGGGATTTTATCAAATTATCATACACTCAAGTCATTTGCTAAGCAAAATTTCGAGAATCATGGAAGTGCAGCACGCATTTTAACCGATTAAACTTGGTGCACTCGGGATATAACCCCCAATTAAACTAATTATTTGCGGTGTACCAAGTTCAAACATCTTTTTCCGTTCTATATAATATTTTCTTTAATTAATTTAATGTGGTTAAGGCTTAGATTTGCATTATATACTGCATATAAATATATAGAGGATAATCATGAGTGGTGCCGATAGCGTAAGCTAAACTCCGCCAAGTAAACATGAATTGAGAGTAGAAGCTGAGGAAGCTCCCCATTAGCCGTCTCGCGTCAGTATAAATAATTCGTCAAACGTTGTCTGACGTCTAAACGATTTCTGGAGTTATTCGACGAAATTGGATGAAGTAAATGAATTTAGGCATATGCTATGACTAGAATTTTCTAATATGAACTTATTCGTGTTCGTTAAGATATGTCAATGTATCTATATAGTTCGAACTTACGAATAGTTTCACTTACTCCACCCATTCGTGGTTCTTGAATTACTACGCCTATGTTTTTGTGAGACATGAAATATTTTACTGCAATGTACCCATCATCTAATGATTGAAATATCATATTTGTGATACGAACCTTTTTTTTTTCAACGAGAGGGCTCCACAATAAAAATTTACTTAGCGGACAGTCACTTTGCGGAAATTCCCCTTAAGTTATTTTTTTGATGATGTGTCACTTCTAGTACTCTTCCTATTTCAATTTTGTGAGTGATAGCGATCAAGAGGTAGGAAGAGAGGTATGAGATTTGAGTTAATGCTGAAAGAGTGCATCTGAAATCAACGTGTTTTTGCATTTTTCTCACCCCATTTTGAGTACACTGTTGAAATTGTTCAGAACAGAAACAATAAAATCAATTATCAAATATACGGAAAGACAATACTCACCTCTTGAACAAAGAAGGCTAAAACGAAATAAAATATCATCATTCTTCTGCTATCACTACAAGGTTTGCATACCAACTACCGATAACTTTGATGGAGCTGAAAGGTGCGTGTTTAAGTTCCTTGATATCATCAGATCAAATCAGATAAGATGATTATGTACCTTTTTGAATGAAAATATATACTGATCAATTATCAACTGACAGGTCCTAAGTTCAATCCACAAATGCAGCGTATAATTTTTTCTCGAATAATTTTTTTGTCGCATTGAGGGATGGCTCTGCCACGTTTCACCATTGACTGTCAAGATGTGACTAGGAAAAATCTGTTCATTGAGACCAATAAAGGAAATCGCTCACGGAATTTATCAGTGGAGTATACATCGAAAAACGACAACATTTTGCAATTTTATTATTATACTCAGTGATTGTCAAGATGCGACTAGGGAAGAATTCTAGCCAAAAACCTAGAGATCACAGCTCTCTGAAAAGAATAGCTTGTAGAGTTGGTCGGTGGGGTGTTCATTGAAAAAAGGATAATTCCACCATTATTATTATTATCGCCGACTGTCAAGATAAGTCTAGGAGGAACTTGTTCCTTTAGGATTGAATGCAGATCTCCAAGAAGAATACTGGGATGTACATCGTAAAACGATAAGTTTTTCCATCATTATTCTTATAGACATTGACTGTCAGATGAGACTAGAGGAAAATTGTTTCCAGAGACATATAGAATGCAGTGGGGGGTACATTGAAAAAATGATAATTTCTACCATTACTATAATTATAACAGCCACTGACAGTCATTTCTTTTTGGAGAACTGCATTTTTCAGCTTTTTTTCGATGTACACCCAATTGACAAATTCTGCAAGTGATTCTTCTTGGGCAACTACAGCTACAATTTTTCTCTAGTCTCATCCTGACAGTCACTGACTATGATAATAATAATGAAACAAATTATCGTTTTTCCAATGTATACCCCACTGATTGAGTCTTCGAGTGATTCTTTTCAGGGAGCTGCATTCTTTCGGTCTTGAGGAAAGAATTTCTCCTTGTTTAATTTCGACAATCATTGGCTATAATAAAAATAATATTTTTGAAAATTATTGTTTTTTGGATATACACCCCATTGACCAATTCCGCAAGCGGTTCTCCTTAGGGAGCTGCATTCTATAGGTTTTCAGCTACAAATTCCCCCAACCACTTCTTGACAGTCACTAGCTATATTAAGGTAAAAATTATCGTTTTTTCAATGAACATCCCACTCTGGGTCTTCTTAACACAGAAAGTGAATATATTTGGTTAAACAATTGAAAACTAACCAAACATGTTTTGATCACAGCTGTGATCATTTCCAATGTGAGTAAAGGCCTGAAAATGAAAAAAAAAAAACAAAGCATCACGGTAAAAAGGAATCCAATACCATTGTTTATAGAGCTACAGTTAGTCAACCATCTGGAAATATCATTTGAAGGGATGGATACAATGGTAGATGGCACTAGTGGTTTCATTTCCAATTCATGTCTTTTCTTGCGTTTTTCTTACGGACGTCATAGCCGGAATCACACATTTTCTTGGTTACTTATACATAGTACCAAAAGATGGCATTCAACTGAGAAACAAAAGTGAAATTTTCCGCCTATATCGTAGATCATTCATGTTCTGGAGATTATTTCAATGCATAAACTTTCATTCCCTTCATAAACTTCTATCGTCAACTCTATTTTGAAGATTCATTATCTTTCAACATTTCTGTCGAAGCTCAAATATAAGTTTGCATCTATTCTTTCCTTCAGTGTAGGAAACTTCGTCTTGAATTGTAAGGTTAACGGAAATATCAATATTATACTGTAGATGGCGTAACAAAAACGCTTCAAATCCCTACATGGGCATTGACTTATAATATTTCTATAAACAATGCCAATACATAATCTTATTTATTAGACAGTACATTTTTTGAATTTCGGGGACATGCCCTAGCGTATAAGAACTGAATACCTCATCAAACCAAGGATTCTTGTACAATATGTGTTAAAAAGACGCTAATTGACAAACGAGGAAAACGATACAAAATGGAGATGTCATTTCGTGAGAGAACAATGAGCGGAACAATTATGACATCTATGTTGATATGGTGGAAGATCGGGCGAAAACATTAGAAAGAAAACTGTGAATGTATGAGGAAACGAGCTACTCGAAAATGGTGTAAGAACACGAAGACCGTTGGGAGATGGGGTTAGCTAGCATCATTAGAATGAATTATGAGAAAACAAGGAAGTGAAAACGTTCAAGCAATCAAATTGGACTTTTTCATTCCGCGTCGGAACTAGCTTGATTGATAAAATATATTTCACTTATATTAACGGGGATAATGTTAATTTCAGAAGAATGGTCATGATTCAAGTTTTTCTCGATGAAGTAATGATCTTCTTTTATCCTTGTATGGAAACTTCTACCTGTTTGACCTACATAAACCATTGAACAGTTTGCGGGGGGGAAAACAAATTTTGACGAGGATATCAATTATTCTGTCTTTATTATTGGGTAGATTTTTCGTTTAAGAGGTAGAAGTAATAAGGAAGATTTTTGTGTTATTGTCAACTGTGAAATATATTCCTAATCTTCAAAGAGATATTTTTTGAGAGGGGAAAAGAGTTGTATATGTGAGAGACCGGTCACCCTGGAATCAGGTGCCTGTTAATGTAACGTTTGGATATGTAATTAAATATCTTTTCAATGATGTGAGTAGGGTAACCGTTATTAAGGCCAATCTGTCTTATGATTCAGAGTTCTTTACAAAAATCAATGTGATTCATAGGGGGGGAGAAAAGTCCGCGAAACGAAGCAAAAAAAGCTGAAAATTTCTGATTATCCCTGTGTGTCAAATATATGGAGAAATCAAGGTAGTTATATTCTCATTTGTTTTGGTTTGAATATCAAGGAAAGGAATGAAATCGTGTTTCGCTTTTTTCATGGTGAACAAAGTTGCTGGATGAAGGGGATTTAACAAGTTATGAAAATTATCTAATTCTGTAAAGACCGCCAAATCATAAGACATATTGGCATAAGCTTCATTTCATCTTCATATCTGTTACAAATGAAATGATGTTTCAGAATGTAGTGAAATATAATATTTTATTCCATTATTTTTTCAGACAATTATGAGAGGGCACTACAGAAACTTCGTAGATTGGAAGAATTCCCTCAAACCGAATCTGAAACCGATATTTAGAGTCAGAGAAGAAGAAGAGTAGCAAGAAGAATTAACTCAGACTTTGAAGAAAATTTCTCAGATTCCGATTTGGAATTGGAAAATATTCCAAATGTACCACAACCTCAAAAAAAATGTTAATTCAAATAATGATATCCAAAATAAACAAATATCTACATGGAGCAATTCATAAAAAAATGAACAAGTATCAACACATCCATGTAGGCAAGAAAATAGTTTGCGGCAATCAACCATCTTCAACCATAGTCGTCAAAGAACAACAAGCCGAACAGCAAGCCTTGTTGGGAAAATAACAGTCCGAAATGCAGAGAAAGAATTTAATTGACAAGATTGCAAGGAAAATAAAGGTGAACCGCTTTTTTACAATATTTTGTTAATATTCAATGTATTCAATTTCAGGCCTAACAATGGAGGTATTGAGGCAATTAGAAACTATCAAACGAAATATAACACACTTGATGTTGGTATCAAAGACTCGAGAAGATGACTTCCAGCTACCTGAAGGTTTTAGTCCAATCAACACAGTTCCAGAACTCCTGAAGTTCGACAAGGATTTAGAAAATGAGGAATTATTTGCAAAAGTCTTGTATTGAAATACAGTGCCACACATAAAAACTACACCATCAATAATAGATTATTATCATTTTATTACACTTAGTTTGAGGCTAAAGCAATGAGTAAATGGTAGTCCCATTTCAGTTGTTACATGCTCTACCTTTCATATATGTAAATATAAATTTCTTGTGAATCCTCAAATATTTTTTCCTGAAAATATTGAAAAATGTCACAGGGAAAATTTTGATTGGTTCAAAATTATTTTTCTGTCCTTCAAATCTACTGTGCGTTATTATTACGTCTATGAATTTAATTTTTCAGATAGGATCCCAAATCGAAAAATAAACTCATCTTTTACTCAATAACTAGCTGGTCTATGAACTTCACAACTCATTGGAATGGAGAAAATGGGTATGTCTAACAGTTTACAGCGCCGGAAAAAATTTGATAGTTTTCCATATGGTGAAATGTCAAATTTTGCTTCAACTGCTGTAAGCTGTTAGACGCAGCCAGTGTCTTTTATAACAGGCCCAGAACAGCAAACAAAAACTGAAGTGAGGCTGTTTTTCACTCAACTGCTCAGTCAAACTTTCATCATGAAATTGTTTAAGCTGTTTCTTTTTCATTTTGATACTTGTACAAAACATGTATTTTCACTTCAGTATCTTTTATATCTTCAGTGTGTGCAGTTTCACCTCATAGGAGGCAAGGATGGGCCTGACACTGTTCGTAAGATTATGGCGAAACTCATTACCCACGATATGGCTCTGCAAATGAATTGGAGTGGGCGAAACAATAAGCCAGGTTTCAGCAATTTGAAAAAAAATTGTGACACTCATTCATGGTGAGTTATATATAAATAAATCTTCAATAGATTTTTTAGGTTACAGCTTTATTTTCAATTATATGTTTTCACAAATATTTATTCATCACTTATATATATATGTAAAATTTTAATGTGGGTGTGACTTAAATTGGAGGGAGTAATTCTTGACTATTTGAATATTATATCCAATTTGTGTTCTATAATATATAGATACAGTGAGAACCTCTCTATTAGCTACTTGTATATCTTAGATTTGTTGATATATTGTATTATTTCATTTCAGTAAGTGTTCGAAAGGATAGACTTGGTCAAGATACGACTCTCAGCATGGTTGAGAGCCAGATAAAATCTTGGCTAAGAAATGCCAGTGACCGCGAAGGTGGAAGACTGAGAAAAAAGAATACTCAATATAATTTCACAATTACGTTGAAGCTCTTATAAAAAGAGTTTATTCATAGAAATTCAATTATTTTTTTACAATTTTGTATCAAATAACATTCCACTGCCTTAAGCATAAAAATGGTCATTGAGGATCAAAATGTTTGTTTGTTTCTCATTCCTCCCTGTATTGTGTATTGTTATTATTTTAGTTGTGTCAGAAAACAACATATTTGGTCTGTTATCAACAGAAATAAAATGTCAGATTTATTTATAATATATTGTTTCTTTTTTATATTTTTTATTTATTATTGTGAGGAGTATCTTTTCTGAAATATATGTTTATTTTAATTTTGATTTGAGTATTTTAGTGTCATTGATTTTCTACATAATCCTTGTGAATGTACAATAATTTTTCCGGAAGTCTTCAATTTCTGAATGTTTATAATATTACTGTCATTATTAGTGAAATTTGGGTTTTTGTCTGTGTAATTGCAAACTTTGGCAGCGATTTCTGACAGTTACTTATCCCGGCTCAACGTCAAGAATTGAAATAAAACGACGATTTTAACCCAATACCACAAACCTGTATCATTATTGGGTTTTTACTTGAACAGAAGGGAACTTGGAGAATTTCAACAATCATATGTAAATACCAATCTTATTTTACTGATCTGTAGAATTATAAGTGCCCAAAAATTATTGTTCTTTATTTGATTGTGTGTAGTTATTTGCAAAAAAAAAATGATGGCAAATAATATCGCTGGTTCCTGATGGACCGCAGTGTTGACAACAAATTTACTACACTAGTGGGAAACAGGATCGTTTCATAAAGTGACGGCTGGTTGTCGGCCATAATGCTGGCTGGCAAAAGGCCCGTGGGTTACGGGCTAATAGTACCCTCCTGTTAGTACCATCATCGTTTTTTTGAACGGCCAATCGTTTGATAGTAACTGTATCAATATTGGCATTCCAACAAAATATTGAACTTGCCGATGACTGTTGCCATTGACGGACCAGCGTTGGCAAAAAATTGTCAGTATTGGCCCAGAAAAAGACCTTTGCAAATACTGCCGGTTCACTGCTGGCGATAATGCCGGCCGGCAGCCGGCCGGTGGGTCACGGGCTAGACGGGCCAGTGAAGACATGTCAGCAATGGCCCGGAAAGTATATTGCCGGCGAGCGGTGCGTTGCCGATACATTGCCGTTGAGGTAAGTTTTGCTGGGAATGGTTACCCTGCTTACATCATCAAAACGATGTTTCATTAAATATCAAAAGGTTACATTAACAGGCACCAAATGTCACTGCAACCGGTCTGTCACATATACAACTCTCTTCCTTTTTTAAGAAATATCTCTGTGACGATTGAAAATATATTTCACAGAGTTGGCGATAACATAAAAATCTTATTTATTACCAAAAATCCTTTTACGAAAAATCTACCCATTAATGAAGACAGAATTGATATCATCATCAAATCAGGGGTTCAAAAACGTTTCATTCCTCCCCTAACTGTTCAGCGGTCTATGTAGGTCAAAAAGGTAGGAATTCACATACAAGGATAGAAGATTTTGGATTGAGGTGGCCTTAACTTGATGGAAATCCATAGTTATTACGCTATAAGGTAGACACGATTAAATTTCCACAAAATTCGCTTGATAAAGATACAGTGTATCGAAACATGTCGCGAAGACAATAAATTTTGTGGAAATTTAATCGTGTCTACCTTATAGCGTAATAAAGGATAGAAGAAATAAAAAATTCATTAAGAAAAACTACAATCATGACCATTCTCCTGAAATTGAAACGAGAAGCTCCTTTGCTTATCATAAAATAAATGAAAAACATGATTTTGATCTCAGAGAAGGTTTTCGGATTTTATATATAGCCAATAGGGACATCTCTATTAACATTAGTGAAATATTTTTCATCAATCAAGCTAGTTCCAACCCGGCATAAACTTCTTCGAATGAACGAGTCCAATTTGAATGCTTGAACTTTTTGAATTCCCTTGTTTTCTCATAGTTCATCCTACTGATACTAGTCTCATCCCCCAACGCTCTTCGCGTTCTCACACCTTTTTCGAGTAGCTCGTTTTCTCATCCTTCACAATTTTCTTCCCAATGTTTTCGCTCGATCTTCCACTACATCAACATAGATGTCATCATTGTTCCCCTCGATGTACTTCGATGTACACCCCACTGACCAATACTGCAAGCGATTCTTTTTGTGGGAGCTGCATTCAATAAGGGTCCAGCTACAATTTTTGTCTAGTCACATCTTGAGAGTCACTTTCTATAAGAATAATAATGGATGAAATCATCGCTTTCCGAAGTACACCCCACTAATCAATTCCGCGAGCGATTCTTTTTGTGGGAGCTGCATTCTATGAGTCTCCAGCTACAATTTTTGTCTAGTCACATCTTGAGAGTCACTTTCTATAAGAATAATAATGGATAAAATCATCGCTTTCCGATGTACACCCCACTAATCAATTCTGCGAGCGATCATTTTTAGGAAGTTACTTTCTATTGATATTAAGCAACGAATTCTCATTTCGACAGTCACTGGCTATGAAAATAATAGTGGTAAAAATTATCCTTTTGTCGATGTTCACCTCAGTGACCAATTCCGCAAGTAAAATAGTAGAACTTTTTATTGCTCTCCTCCAGGTTCGGAATGCTGTTGTACGATTGAAATCCAATAAATGCAGGGCAGTTTTCACTTAACCCCCCCGTGCATTCACCCCTCCTCACCCCCTTTGGAAACATTTTTCCTATGAACTTGGAAACAGCTGTAACTCAGCGACCAAGGCCGATGGAATGATACGGTTTATTTTCAAACGGTCAGAATCGGACATTCACTTAACTTTGAGGCTTTTCGAGGGTCCTTGGAGCTCCTAAAAGAGCAATTGGGACACCAAGGGGTGTCCTGATAATTAAAAATCGATTTCTATTTTCTCAAAATCACCCGGCTTTGTTTCATTCGCCTTTGCCCTGTCTGTTTGCTTGTTCAGTACGCGCAGCGTAGGCCATGCCCCTCAAGGGGTGCAGGGGTGCACGGAGTCCCCTGTGGGGCATGGTCACCCCAAAACTAGATATCAGGAACGGAGAGTCATCGCAGCAGCGGATTTATTGTGGCCAAATTGGTACGGTTGTCTGAAATGGTCACTAGCAAGGGCAGTATTTCTCTCTCTATTTCTCTTTCTGTCTCTCTCATGAAACATAATAATAATAATAATAATAATAATAATAATAATAATAATCAGGAAATCCCGGGGATATAACTGCGGCACCCCTGGAAACCGGAGGCATAAGGTCACCCATCTTTTCTATATGGATGACCTTAAGCTCTATGCTTCCGGAGAAAGGGATCTACAGCAGTCCCTCAGGGTGGTGCAGGAGTTCACGCATGCTGTCGGTATGGAATTCGGGACCGACAAATGTGCACTGGTTCATCTCAAAAGAGGACGATGCGAGGATTTCGCTGAGGATGCCCAACTCGTAGACGGAAGCATTCTACATCATTTGAATGCCGGAGAGACATACACCTATTTGGGTGTGGAACAACGCCACACCCAAGAGGTGGACTCGGTGAAAAATGTTCTCCGTGGCAAGTATAGGCAGAAACTACGGCAGATCTGGTCCTCAGAGCTGTCGGGCAAGAACAAAGTTTCTGCCACCAACATGCTTGCCATTCCGATTCTACTCTACTCCTTCGGAGTAGTCAAGTGGACTCAGGAAGAGTTGCGGCAACTTGACGTGAAGACTCGCAAAATGATGCATATTTACAGAAGCATGCATCCCAAATCGTCCGTTCCACGGTTATATCTCCTCCGACAACAAGGGGGCCGTGGACTTTTGAGTTTGGAGTGTCTCCACAACAGAATGGTGCTGGATGGAGCCTGTAGAGTCATCAGGAGTTCGGATCCCCTAAACTGCATGGTCCGAGATCATGAACATGCAGGAATCGGAGCCTTTTTATTCAAGGCAGCAAGGCGCGCTGCTGATGAACTTGATATAGTCTTCGACACCGAGCGGGTAAACCAACTCTCTGTCACCGAGTTGGAGCCCGCTCGGAGAAAAGCTCACATCAAGGCTGCAGAGAATGCTAAAATGCTGCAGCTGCATACAGACAAGCCCATGCATGGAGTCTTCTTTAAGAACATCGAGGACCATGGCTTGTCTGTTAAGCTGACATTTGCCTTCCTCAGGTCAGGTGAGCTGAAGTCGGAGACTGAAGGGTTTATCATGGCGTGCCAAGACGGTGTCTTCAACACCCTAGTCTACCGGAGCCGCGTGATGGGTATAGAGGTCCCTGATACTAGATGCAGGGCCTGCCGACAGGCGCCCGAGACTTTGATGCATTTGCTGTCATCTTGTGCAGTTTATGCGGTCTCGGCCTATATCCATCGCCATAACGCGGCCTTACGAGTGCTGTACTATTTTCTTCGGCACTCGTATGAAATAGACAGGACACCGGTGCTGCCTTACGCTCCAGGGGATATTGAGTCCGTAGTGGAGAATGAAAGGTGTCGAATTTTTTGGAACTTTTCATTCCCCACCCTCAGGCAAATACAAGCCAATAAGCCTGATATAGTCCTCTTCGACCACCGAAGTAAGACGATATTCGTTATTGAGTTTTCGGCCCCTGCCGATACGAATATCGTCCGAAAAGAGGAGGAAAAACGGACAAAGTACCAGGACTTACTTTACGAACTCCGCAGGCTCCACCCGGACTATTCTGTCAAGTTAGTGGTTCTGATTATAGGTGTTCTCGGTGGTTCCAGACCAACGCTACTCTCGGAGCTCAAGATCATACCGGCATGCCGTAATGCGGCAGAGATCTTGGCCGGCCGCATGCAGAAGGCCGTTATTCTCGGTTCGTTGCGTCTGCTCAGGACTCACGATTCTCGGAGCCAGTGACCACTTACCCCGCGGTGCGGGGAGTGGTCATTGGTTAATTTTACTAGCGCGTTCGCCCACTGGGTCGGAGCAGTGGGGAGTACGGACCCGACTAGATTTGTTTAAACGAATAATAATAATAATATTTATTCACCAACAAAGTACATAATAGCGTTTCACATAACAGACAAAACAGATTGGCAAAATGAATAATGGAATCCCACAAAGGCTGGGCCTGTACGTGGGTGCTAGTTATTAATATAATTATATATTATACATTTATTCATTCATCAATTCATTGCATAAGCTTCCGCTCAGAATGAAACATTTATCATATAATTTTTACATCTCTTTATTCATTTTTGTTCTCTGTGGATAGTTCATTTCCCAAAAAAACACTAGCGCTCTGAATGATCTACAGCTTATGATTGGAAAAGCATGTATCTGGATGAATTCGTATATGGCAACAAAAAATTGTTGGACCCCTAGGTATTATTTGAGTTGAGTCTAAAAGAATGCTTTGCAACTTTTCTGTTATTGACACTCTCATCCCTTGCGTTATGATTCATGACTATTTTCCCACTACGGCAACTCATCAGTCATATGTTAAATCTGAATGAACGGAGAAATTGCAACCATTGGTGTTGAAGTTGTTTTTTTTTGTGGAGATCGATTACTTTAATACCAAATGATATTATTTTCACTCGACGCGCGTTTCACTAACAAGGTTAGCATCTTCGGAAGAAGGTATATGATACTAAGTCTGAGGAATAAGCTTAGCTATTTACACACCTTCAAACCTAAGGTAGTGAAAAAACTACCTGCAAAATTGTTTGGTCCGATATGGTCTTCTTCTGTTATTACTACTTGTTCTGATTAATTTCTCAACAATAAACTAAGGAGTGAGCTGAGAGGAATAGGTAGGCCTCGGTCACCATTCATCCTTTTTTACATTTTGCCATTTCTAACACCGCGATTGCATCAAGTAATATTATATCATGCACATCCTCAATCAGTTTCAGCAACCTGGGATTGAGAAGGAATGTGGATGGCATAAGGCTACTCTATTTATTCATGAATCTAGAAATAGCAAAATGTAAAAATAATATGAATGGAGACAAAGGACCTATCCCTTCAACCCGCTTTCAAGATTATTGTTGAGAAATTAATTAAAATAGGTAGTAGTGACAGATGAAGTCCATATTGGAACAAAAAACTTGGCATGTAATGTTTTTGCATTACCTTAGATTGTAAGGTGTAACAATAGCCAACTATAGTCTTTTGATTCAGTAATCAGAACTTCCTTGTAGAGAACGATTGCATTAATAAATCCGATACCAGAGAGCTATTTCGATCTACTTAGTGAAAATCCTTTCCTTACGAAACAAAATTCTGAATCGTTGTTGGCAAGTCCAAACGAGTATCACTGAGGAGACCTATGGCAGTTCGAAACAGCCGTCTGGCATTGGATATGTGCATGCAATTGTTCGAACATGGAAATTCTGATTCCTGTGGAGGAAATCACAGCTTTCTCTGAAAGTAGACCAAGGACGATTCTAGTTCGCTGCGGGTCATTTGTTAGAGCTTTGCTGTACGATGTGCCTGCTGTGGGAGGTCTCCTCCAAATGTTGCAGTAGGAGTTTGAGTCTTTTCTTCGCCACCAAATCTTCTTCAATATCTATGTAATACAAGTCTTCTGGTGTTAGTTTGGGTAATATAACGTTTAAGGAATTATTAAATTAGTGTAGATAAGAGCTGTCGCATTCGCCTTTTTTCCTTTGCTTTACTGGATTGAGGATGTTTTATAAGTATAAACAGTATTTTCAGTTAGAAAATAATTAAAACATTATTTATTTCATTTTATTCTGAAAATTTACATAAATCACTTTCAGATATATGTGAATGGTTGAAGTCCATACTCTTCAGATATCTGAACCCACCTTTTATAAGAGAACTCCAGAGGATTATTCTTCACCACCAAATCCTTTTCAATATCTATGTAATACAAGTCTTCTGGTGTTAGTTTGGGTATTTGGGTAATATAACGTTTGAGGAATTATTAAATCAGCGTAGGAGAGAGCTGTTGCATTCGTCTTTTTTCCTTTGCTTTACTGGATTGAGGATGTTTCATAAGTATAAACAGTATTGTCAGTTAGAAAATAATTAAAACATTATTTATTTCATTTTATTCTGAAAAACATAAATCACTTTCAGATATATGTGAATGATTGAAGTCCATACTCTTCAGATATCTGAACCCACCATCTATAAGAGAACTCCAGAGGATTATTCTTCACCACCAAATCCTTTTCAATATCTATGTAATACAAGTCTTCTGGTGTTAGTTTGGGTATTTGGGTAATATAACGTTTAAGGAATCATTATATTAGTGTAGGAGAGAGCTGTCGCATTCGTTTTTTTTTGCTTTACTGAATTGAGGATATTTCATAAGTATAAACAGTATTTTCAGTTAGAAAATGATCAAAACATTATTTATTTCATTTTATTCTGAAAATTAACATAAATCACGTTCAGAAATATGTGAATGGTTGTCGTCCATACTCTTTAGATATCTGAACCCACCTTCTATAAGAGAACTTCAGAGGATTATTCTCCATCACCAAATCCTTCTCAATATCTATGTAATACAAGTCTTCTGGTGTTTGTTTGGGTAATATAACGTTTACCAACTCATTTTTTGTTATTGAATGACTCCTTGAAACAGCGAGTAAACTATAAACAAATCACTCAGAAGCGGAAATATATGGAGAAGTGTAGTTTTTTTGACGATTTATCACTCATTGGATGATTTCGAATTTGATAACCAGGACTTTATTGGCCTGATGATTTGATTACAGTTGTGTATCATAGAAGGTGATGCGCCAGTAGTCGAATATATAACTTGACACGACAAGCACACCAGGAATAGTCACTATAGTGAAATGATATTAGTAACTTGTTTTTTTTTGTGTAGAGAAGGAAGTTCGATAAATTATTTGATGATTTTTATCTTCTCCCAATCAAAAATTAGAAATTTCAACTTCTAAAATTAAATTATGAAAAACTAGAAGAAAAAAGGAAAAGCTCTCTGCTGAAAGATACGTATATATCATTCGAAGACGTTTGATTATTTCACAAATAATGTCCATGTGAAACAGCTACTCCTCTGCGTATATGGCGATGACAAGCGCTGGGTTACATAGAAATCACTTTTTATTGCTCAATTTGTAAATTGAGCATATGAAATCTTAAATCAAATATATATCAATACCCACATTAAAGGTTATCAGCGCCGTGGAATCAACAAGTTGCCTCATCGATCAAGTTCAGGTGGAGGAAAATGAATGAGTAGATTGAATGCGTTCGACTTCAGACATATAACATCAACCGAACAGAGCATCAAGCATTGATCAGTTCACGTGGAGATGATAGCATGAAAACTCTACCCGCAGATAAAGGAAACGTAACAGTTGTGATGGACATCGACTAGTATGAGACGAAAATCAAGGAAGTGCTGAAGGTCATACACAGGGAAGAGCACTGGTTCGAAAGGAAATTCAAGGAAGCTGCCTCCATTCTCAACAACGATGCATTCATTCATATCAGCGTAGCAATCCGAAATGTATAGAAACCACTTTTCCATGGAATAAAGCAACTCAGGTTTGACGAACGAGAACTTCTTGCCAATATATTCATTTTTCGATGAAACCCATCAGCTCGAACTATCAGTAGCACTGATGCAACTTGAAACTTGTTTTCAACATTTAATATATACATTTTTTGTCACAATATTATTTTGTCTTTGATCAATCAATCTTTGACCGAAAATCCATTTCAACATCTTTGTTTGGATTTATTCTCCTTATTTGATTTGTATTTCTTGTAAGTTTTTACTTTTCAACAGGTTGCAATGAAATTAATAATATAGACAATTAAAGTCCGAACCAATACCACTCAATGTTTTTTATTTTTAAAAATTGATTTGGTACTCCTCACAGGAAGAATATTTTTCTCAAATCAATCGGTATCTAACTGATTCACTGCCAATTGTGTGACAATGATGATCGAACAAACAAGATGTATGGAAAAATTCTCGAAAATTAATTTTCCACGGCAATGATACTTTGTGCGACATCTCATGTCTATAGATACAACCTCTACTCTCAGCTCGAAATTGGTGGCATAGTTTCAGCAGGAATCCGCTGCGTTTGCGTTAGTGTTTGCGGTAGTAACGGATAGATGGCGAAGGAACGTTCAAAATCTAGCAATCATTCATGATTCTATTTGATTTCAATTTGAAGACAGGAATATTTGAAGAATGCTACTCAACAGGGTCACTAACCAAATAAACTCATTTTCTTTCACAACTTTTGTACACAGGAAAGCGGACATTTTCGATCAATTACAGCGATAAATTCCCGGCGGGACATTTTCGGGCTGGTAGGTATCGAAAAATACCCGCTCGGTCCGTGTATCTATAGTAACGATTGTTAAAATGTACATTTGTCATCTTGACAGGCATAAATATTGAATTTTAAACGTCGTTGTTTTAACTCCGGAAATATTCTACCGATTTACACTCGTGCATCAAAATAAACCTGATAATTTTCCATGTGAGCATAATAATGGAGATAATAATTCTCAAACGCGAGGTAAGAATCAATCAGTGATTTTTGAGATTGTAAGCTTTTTAGTGAAAACAGTTAATAGAGATCAATGACTATCCTGAAACCTAAAATTGTTATCACTCGCACACCTTGCGCGTTTCACCAACAAAGTAAGCATCTCTTGAAAGAAAAGTTGATACTGAATCTAAGTATCAACTGCAATCTTCAACCTGACAAGAAAATGATGTAGAGGTGAGGAAAGAATTGATTTGTATATAATACTTTCAGAGACAGTCAGCTATTGTGCGATATCTCTTCCAGTAACACAGCTAATTGTGGAAGGCATTTGAAAAATAATTTTCGGACTCACTGAAATATTGGATCCGTTTTTAGACGGCGGTTAAATAGATTGCCGTTTCGTTGGGAATGCCGTTGAATACAGAAGTTTGTCAAAAGTTTCACATTGGGATTTGTTGAATAAGTGTATGGTCTGTGTGGCTCAGATACCAATTGCAATGTTCGGTGGGTAAGACTGTTGGTTGTTCGACTGGTGTAATAGACGAGGAGGATAAGTAGCTTATTACTCACGAGCAAAAAATTGCGAACACGAGGCGTTAACCGAGTGCGGTATTTCTTGAATACACGTTATCGCCCTCATCCCCGAGTCGTGTATTTCACTTTTTCCTCCCTCACTATCCCGACAGCTGATTATCCATCCGATTTTTGTTTTGGATAGGTAGTTATTCGGAGTATTTGGTGATGTCCACATTTTTCGTTACACTCAGGGTAATTCTAAATCAACTTCCACAGCACTAGTAGAAGTTTTATATTTTATTTATGGATAACCTGATGCAAAAAACACACCACATGACATGGGCTTTCGCTTTGGTCAATGACGACATGCTTTTTGTTAAGTTTATAGCACTAGTAGCCCGCCCTGGCTTCGCACGGATAAAAAATGTTTATTGTGGGTTATCCCTAGTGTCGATAGGAGGTTCCGAAGTACCATATGATTGTGTTGTATTGATAAACCACGACGATAAATGATACTAGATCAGATCGTTGAGGTATTGGGGTGAACTTCAGAAGTGGTGATTCCTTATTTAAACTGGGTATCAAGCTGAAATATATTCAAGTTCAGAAAGAATTAAAGTTAGACAGAAAAGTGGTGAGTTATTGCAGGTGTTAACTCTGTGAAAAAAGTTCAGAACAATTCAAATCAGACGTGAACTTGGAAATATTTATTGAAACATTTGATAGTGATAGCTCAAGGATTGAAATCATTAGTGGACAATTTAACAAAATGAAGCTCATAAAATGATTTTCTTGTGAACAACCGGGATAACCAACGGAGTGTAGTCAGTTCCACCCCCAATTTCGAAATTATGAGAAACACTAACGACGATGTTACTTTCAACTATGAAAAACAACGAACTGAGAAAGTGATCTGTGAAAAACATCCCCATAGATTGTATGAATTTATTACTGAAACTGACAACATATTGAGTGAAGAAATTTAAAAGAGTACAAATTTAGCCAGAGAGTTCAAAACATATAATAATACTCGAAACAAGTGGGAAACGCAATATAAGTTTTGTACTAGTTGATTACGTTCGGTTCGAAATTACCTATTTATGTAAGAAGTGGAAGCTCAATAGAAGTTTTTTACTAGTTGAGCGAAATTACCTATTTGGTGACAGACTCTTCCAGTTAGGTAACGAGGAAAATATTAATGAACAATTCAAAAAAAGGTTTGTGAATATTACCCAGAGCCAATCTCCTAATATAAATAAAGGCTCCTTCAAATATTGAAGACTTTTTCAGGAATCGAAGAATTTCGTATAAATCAGTCGAAGGTAAAAAAACTTTGAAATACCTTTCAGATCAAATGCTCAATTTTAGTCTTCTAACAACTGAAGGGGATTTTAGAAAATGACCCTCAATTTCAATAGAAAGCAAAATCATCCCGACGATAATGAAAATAAACTAAACCCTCAAATACCTCTCTCAATGTTCACCCGGGAAGAAGTTTTATTCAAACGATTTTCTAATTGTTTCTCAGCATTTATTTTATATATATTTTCCAAGTTACAGCAAAAGTGACAATGAAACACAATAAAGGAATGAAACTTTCTGATTACGAAATGTTATTGATGCGAAAGGAATTTAACGATACGAAATGTAAAATGAAAAAAATGGAATAATTAATTATTATTATGTTTCACAGTAATTACATTTTTATTTCACAGTCTTGCAAAATGATTAAGTATTCTCATTTGATGTGAATAATGACCTCATTATCTTC
The DNA here is from genome assembly GCA_032362365.1 of Zygogramma bicolorata. Classification (NCBI taxonomy): domain Eukaryota; kingdom Metazoa; phylum Arthropoda; class Insecta; order Coleoptera; family Chrysomelidae; genus Zygogramma; species Zygogramma bicolorata. The sequence continues at coordinate 185,959 of JAVJAQ010001933.1, forward strand.
TTCATCTCCTTCAGTAGAATATAAGGGGGTTGAGAAGGTTTTTGGCGTCTCCCGCGTCAAGGAGTAAAATATGGGCTAACTACATGTTACATGACTAGCACTCTGTATGGGGGCACCTGGTTCAAGGGGCACCATTGCGCTCCGTGTCGACTTCGAATTGAGTTCCATTCAAATATAAAAATTATCGTACAAAAAAGCGACTTGCATCGTCTTATGAGTGAAGGCAGAACCCCACAAAGCTAAGCGATAGGTTTATCGATAGAAACAATATGTTTATGAAAATATTTAATAACAATAATGAACGATGGAATATAGTTTATGGAAAAAAACATGAAAAATATGACAGAACTAGAGGGAGAAAAACCAGGCGGCACTCGTGGATGTGTTGGATTTCTGCTGTGGTATTTTCAACTCTGGCTCGAGAATTTCTTTTTTTCATAACAATCAATATTTTGTAGTGCTCACGCGTGATTTTTTTCTATTGAAATTCGGTAATTCAAGATAACGGACTAGTTCAGGAATATCTGGCCGGGATCTATGGAAGACTGGCACTCATTTAATGGTTTTTGGGTTCGAAGAAAATTATTTTTCTGTTGAAATTTAGGAATTCGATATGGCAAAGGAGTTTTTTGATTAATGGTCGCATAATATGTAATACTGGGATTTGGGGGTTGAGGGTAAGTACATTTTTCATCAAATTTCAAGAATTCAAAATGGCAGTTTCAAGATGGCCATGAGTTATTCTATGATTCATGCTCGTATTCTGTTCAAAATTGTTTCTTGGTTGTTTTTTGAAAATGAATGTACCAATTTTAAATTTTTCGAAAACATGAGCAGGGTATTCCAAAAATCAGGTGATAATTATGAATGGAAAATTGAAAAATAGTGTAGGTATCAGATTTTGCCTTTCAAGTAAGGATCCTTCACGATATCAATTATCAGCATCAATTCGAAATGTGTAAAGATTTCATGATTTTTAGTCTGGTTCGCAAAAATATTCCATCTAGGTTACTACAGGGTCAATTGCCTACTTATATATCTTCTTAAAATTAATTTATACTCCCTGATATATCTTTGAAATTGAATAAAACGGTGTTGAGAATAGTTATCAATAAGATATCATCGCAACTATCTTGAAAATTATTCCATTGATTTCAATGTAATTTTCGTGAGGAAAGTTCCATAAATCGTATATGTCTGATTCTATATCAGAGTTGGATGAAATCAATTCTTTCGTGAATTGAATTCACAAGTCATAATTTACGCAAAAACATAAATTAAATCAATGAATCGGAAATTCACCAGAAAAAAAAATTAATTGAAGCCACAAGCTAGCTTGTGAATCAATTGCCACTCAAATCTATTTACAATTCCTGTTGCTGATTCTCCAAAACGAACTATCAATCGGTTTTCTTGCCAGAGTTTAAAGTTGATTGCCGTGAAGGAGTTTTCTGTTAACCACCTGACGCTCTCACCTTTCCATGAAGATATTTTACCTGTAGTTTTGCACGTTTTTTTTGAAAACAAAAGAACTTGGTCAATAATTCATTGTCTCTTTCAAATATTCTCCAGATAACTCGATTTTGTTTTTAGAAGAAATTGTGATATCTATGAAGAATGTATGATAGTATTCTATTGGCATTTATAGAAAAAATGTCTCGTTCGTAATAATGAACTCTCTACATGTCTTTTTTGTAATCGAGAAGAGTCGGCGATTGATCCCTATTTTATCGAGAATTATGTGTCTTACTCTTCAATGGAATAAATTCAAACCTGTTAGTTATTATGATATAAATGAATTCAGAGATGAAGTTTTCATAAATTGAACATTCCAGTGTTCACTTTTCAACCAACACAACCTTTTCGAGAGGATGAAATGCGCATTCAGAAAATTCGATAAAATAATATATTATATTCGAAATATTAACAATCGAGCAACAATGTCTATTTTTGAAAATTGTTTCTTGCCAGTTCAATTATCTTGAGAAATAATTTGATTGTTTCAAAACCCGTTATTCAAATCATCTACACAGATGTCTCCTGATGCTAACAACTTGGTCTAGGTTTGTACGAATCAAACGAGCTGGAGGAAACCGCTATGAAACAAAGGGGAAAACTGAAAGAATCAGGTCAACTATGAGGAATCTGAAATCTCTAAAAACGTAATGGAAGCAAAGATGATAGAGGTGAACCGTGAGTTGTCTTCTGAATTGGCATCAACAAGAGATGCCTGAATGGGTACTCGTATCGAATTATTCGACCTATATAAAAAACATATTAGTCTGATTATACAGAATCGTCAATGAATGGAAATTGATTGATGGAAACATACATTCTATTAAAAAAAATCAGAGACATGCCTAGTTCATCGAAAATCGGTTCAAAATAAATGTTTCTTACCAAATACGAGCCGAATCTCAAAAACGTAGAGTTCAGTTGGAAATTTCATAGTCTCTATATATTTGAGGCTCTGAAATAGTTCAACTCGAATTGAGCAGAACACAATCGAAACATGATCAACATCGTCAAATCAGCTGTCAACAAGATAATGTCATACTATATTAATCAGAAAAACACTTGCGAAATCCAAAGAGATGTATTGGAGTATGAAAACTTCACTACGAACTTTGAGGTTCTGACACGAATTATACCTATTTTGCAAGCGGCAAGACTTGTATGTATTCTGTCAACTGGCGCATGATAGCACCAACTGAAGAAATTTACGATATAGTGACTAAAAAGCTAAAAAAATTCGAATCTACCAGGAGCCATTTTATTCGACGTATCATACAGCACCCATCATCTCTTTGCTAGTTGACCAGTATCGCATCCTTCTCCAAGGGCTGCAGTAAATATATACCACAATAGGAACGTCGGTAGAATCATTGTTCGAAAATTTCTCGCAATGATTGAAATTGGTGTTCTATACATATCTTAGAATTTTCACATGTAACAGACCGATAAACTCAGCACGCTTCCACGGTATGAACACAATCTTCATTTCATTTTCCAAACAACTAGCTATCTGCTATTCATTTGCTGCCTGATGTTGACAACATGGTTGGATTTTAGTTTATACGACTCGAAGAGTGAACCATCTGCAATAGCATGTATCAATTAATACGTTCAAAAACTTGAACAATTTCATCTCATTCTATGAGTAATCTTACGTGTGGAGAACATATTCCAACACAAGAAGGTTCAAATTTTTGTTCAATTCATAAACAGAATCTTGCAAGAAAGAAGTTCATAAAACTGAGGTTTTAATAACGAAAAAGCTACAAATCAAGTATTTTGGCTACCTCAAGAGATATATTTTCTCACATTGTACAAATGTTTCACGGTAAATAACTCGAATGAAAATTTCAATCAATATGCAACTACACGGAATGAAGGCAACAGCTTAATATACAGTGTGGTCCAACGAAAACTTATCACTCCGATTTTCCGGCTTCAAAATGATAATGTAGGAGATCGTTCGGATCCGTCAACTTCTGATTCAAGGAGGAACAACTTTTCCGCTCTTGTCATCCTCGTCACTTTAACCTCCTAACGAGGGTGAGCACGGCCCCTTGATTTTGAATAGGCATGAGGGGTGTTGCGATACCTAACTTTGAAGATTCTATCGAGTACTATCTGATCCTGAAATTGCGCTTCACAAGTTCGATCGATAACGGAATGACAACTGAAATAGTAGAATATTAGGTAGTTTTTTGATTATTTTATTTAATGCTCGAAATGAGCACCATTCACTTCCATGCAGTAATATAAGTATTGCTGAGAATGTTAACGTACATTACTCAAGGTTTCTGATATAATTCGACGGCATTCATTGATGATCCGATGTCGCAAATCTTCCAGTGACTCTGGCTGAGTAGCGTAGATCTTGGATTGAGTGAACCCATGGAAAGAATTCCAGGGGAGCCACATCAGGTGATCTGGGTGGCCACTCAATATGTCCCCTTCTTCCAATCCAGGCGCGAGGAAAATCGTCATCTGAGAACTGACGCCATCTTGTTGGAACATGATCGTTTGATAGTGATGGTCATTCTTCATTACTTGCACGTGGGCTGAATAAATAGCGTTCTCTAATATCTAAATAAATTCGGCCAGTGAGTTTAACAGGTATAAAAAAGTGCCGATTATGTGATGTCCATAAATACCCGCCCAAACAATTGATTTTTGGGGATGCTGGGTAAGCACTTCACGAAATAATAATGGATTATTATGTGGATTATTATGTGTGCCTAAGAAAAATAATTGACTTTCAGAATCACAATTGAAAAACTCGGTTATGTTACTTCTTTTGGAACCCCCATATACAGTTTTACTCTATATTCACATTATCTATCATTTTCAGTTCTGATGAACAATAGCATGTGCCTTTGTTTTAGAGATTTTTTTAGGAAATTGTTGATTTCCGAACGACGCACCCTGTATGTTATTACATTTTTGGAATTCTTTCCGAATCAAATGAAACCTCAATGATGTATTGGTACAAACAAACAAACACCTTTGGCGTTCCGTTCAACTGATATTGTTAGTTACTGAATGCATTATTGGAGATTGTATTGAAAACCGAAATAAGTCGAGAATGCCACAAGTTCAAATTATAAATGAGAGAGAAGATATGAAGCAAACTTATAGGGAATGTTGACGAACTGCAGTTACTGATCACTGGTTGTACTCGGAACGATATTCTGCTAGGAAATGTCGGACAGGGAGTTATGTGGATTCCAAAAATGAAATGAAATACATGTTGTTTCATTCGTAAATCGAGTTGATGTCATTTTCGGAAAAGCCGAGAGTGGATGAAAATCTCACATTATATCAAAAAATGACTATGCGCATATTCAATATTCTGATTTTCGTAAATGTAGCTGAATAGCAAGTGTATATTAGGTCTGTGTCACCTGAATTATGATTTAATGGCAACCGAGTTAGCCCAGATCGATGGTTCGATTTCCCGAGAGGGCGAATAACGTTGCTACTCCCGCGGTATGGCCACGGGAGTGAGTAACAGAGCTTATTTGCTGAAAGTCGATGGCATTTGGTAGCAAAATGCCATTAATAACATTCACCGCTTTCGTTCAGGTACAGTCTAGCTCGAATTCATTTTCCTAGCAATCAAATTAATCCATATCGGTTGAATTAATATGTAATACATATCAGCAACGATATTAACGATAACGGAGTCTAGTGAGTATCACAAAGTATCAAAATACCATAAATAACATTTACCACTATCGGTCAAATACAGACTAGCCCAACTACATTTTTCTAGCAACCAAAACAATCCATATCAGATGAATTCATATGTAATATATATCAGTAACGATATTAACGATAGCGGAGTCTAGTGAACATCACAAAAATTATATACCACTGACATATACCGTGCTGGGTAATCGCACGTTAAAAGGTAAGGCCTCGCTGATCCATTGCTCGCACAAGTTTCGACTTCTGAGGGTTGACGTTCGTCCGCTGGTCAACGGAACATCGCAATGGTTACATCACAATGCATTCCTCGTAGCTATGTAACATAAGTAATATCACAATCACCTCATCTAATTGTGACATCACAGGGATATCACGTCACTGATTTGTTGGCTGAGTACAGTTATATAACAGAGACTGATATATTTCCAACGAATAATTGATGATGAAAGAAACTCTTTTGGTTGGAGAGGATTGTTCATGTGCAGCATAAGATTCAACTATACACCATGCGCCTGCCATAGTTATGGAAGATATGCCAGCTGGACATTAAATTCGATCCCTGTATATGGTTGAAGCAGGAAATCATCAACACAAAATCAAATATGAGCAAATGATAATCAGTAAGTTCTTATATTCATTTGATTTAATTTAAATTCAATGAAGTAGTAGTCTGTTGTTCAATGGGTGATGGAAACCTTGAGATAGTATGCAAAAACAGTTACCCACCTTTAAAATCAGAAAAATCAAGATTTATTCGAAAAAAATGAGTTCCATAAGAAGTGATGGATATTGATGTATTCTGAAATACAAATACCATTTTCGGAATAAAAATGCTACTCTCCGATGTATATCATTGTTCTGAAATGCAAATGATGTTTTCTGAAATACAATTGATGTTTTCCGAAATGAAGTTTACTGTTCTGAAATTCAACTGATGCTTTCTGAAATATAACTCACTAGATGTTGCAGAAACTGTTGAATCATCATCAAATAATAATACTTTGACAAAAAATTGAATATTGAATATAAAATATCGGAATGAAAAGAGATAAAAGGAATGTGAATGAATATGAACAAGTGTTGAAACCAAGTTTGAAGTTGAGGGGACTCACAACGTTCGATCTCCGGTATTCACAATTATTTACGATTGACGACTGATACGAACCAATCCCACTCAGCAAGGAACATAATAGTAAAGCACATTCAAGCATAACTCATTATTCTGAAATTCAGTCGACGCTCTCCGATATACAACTGACTCTTCTGAAATTCAATTGACACTTCCTGAAATATACTTGACGCCTCCTGGAAAACAAGTGGAAAAGGTAGTAATTTCCATTTCCGAAACTTCCTTCCAAGAATTCTGGAGTATCAGTGGAATTTTTCTATGTATGAATGATGGAAAGTAATAAATACTTGGTTGGTATTGTGGATGACTGACTTGGATTCCAATACCGACCCTATTTTTTAACACTGATTTTTTTTTAATATTATAAATATTCCATATTCGTCCAGGTGACTTTATAAACCAGTAGGAATTCAAACTTTGCTCACTTCAGTCATCAGATTTTTCATTAGATGGTTTTTCTTTTTGTACCATTCCATCTGGAAATCCATAAAATCTCTGAACCACGATTACAAAGTCAAATTACTGTAATTGATATTAGCATTCCTAATACAGGTTTCGCCCCAGTCACCAGAAAGTCCTATTATTTGATGAATACATTTCATCCTTCTCATTCTCTTGGGCTCATACCTTCCTTCCGAAATTAACTTTGTGAACTTTCACCCATAAAATACAATTGGTTTCGCTTCCGGCAGCAACTGGCACAAAAATAAACTGATTCTTGGGCCGCGTTAGCGCAGATGAAATAAAACAGTTCATTTATAGAAACAAATGGGATTGTAGGTGCGACCAAATCCCCATTTCGGGTTGTCGCTTGTGCGAATTTAAAACCGTGGTGAGGTTAAATACGCCAGCCATCCATCACGCCGCCACAGAGTTGGGGTGTCCACATGACTCTGGGGGGGAAAAGTGGTGTCGGGAGACAATATTATAGTTCAGGAAAAGGTGTTTGCAATGTATCCTAGATAATTTGCTTGTCTCGAAGGTGAAGAATACAACGTACTCAGCACTTGAAGGTACGGTTTTCGCCCAGGTTTCTCAACGGAGACTGGTATCACCAACTCAGGACAACATATCTGTGATTGCCTTGATAGGGAGGAATATGTCGTTTCATTATCATTCGATCTGACGCGGGCTTCCGATACAGTTGATCGAAGGTTCGTATCAGAAAAAGTCGATAAACTTTCTTGTGTGTTCCAATAAATAGTTTCATCTACACCCGTACTCTAATAATACACTTATATGCCCACAACCCGTTTTATAATGAAATCCATTACGATACAGATTTTCATTACGATACAGATTTTCAACCAATAGAAACCCATTATTTTTCAATCAAGCATGATGTGCAAGCTTTGCATTTTGACGTTTGTCAAGTCAAAATCAGTAGGTATTGAATTTTTGAAGAATTTAGTCAATTTTCGATAATCGTATGAAAATGTCTTATAGCAGTGATATAGAAGAATTACCAGCGACCCTCCACAGATGTCTTAGACAAGAAAAAAAAACAATATAAAGGATTATATTTTTCATTTGACAAATGCAACACATATGTTTTTATTTTCAACATATTTATATGAGCTGTCATGTCCGTGTGGTCAAAGGCGCAGGCAGTGAATAATTACGTCCGGGTTCAATTCCTGACCTCGGCAGAATTTTTTTTTTATTTTTTCTTCTTTTCATTTCTCATTGTTGTATTATCAGTGGTTATACCATTAATAATAATTTTGCAGAATTTTTCAAAGAAATACGATTGATTACCTACTATTATTGTGTTCAATATAAATACCTAATAATATAATATTTTTAGTTATTCATTATTTATTGGGTGTAGATAAAATAGCGTATGCAACTCTCATGTAATGGTTATTAATACACTCGCATAAACCATACGAAACTCACCTTCGGCTCGTTTCGTATCCCGGTTTATGCTCATGTATTAATAACCATCATTACACGATCGTTGCATAATATACTATTTTGAGTTACCTATGATTTGTATTATTATACTCAAATCCAAAGTTTATTCAGATGAAAATGTACACATCGACTATTATTGTGTTTAAATACATTCGCTTGATAAAGATACAGTGTATCGAAACATGTCGCGAAGACAATAAATTTTGTGGAAATTTAATCGTGTCTACCTTATAGCGTAATATTATTGAGTGAAGGGAAAGTGAGACCTCATTGAAATTGTTCTTCGAATCTGGTGAAATATTAACAAGAATATAACAAAACAGTTAAAACTTTTCCTCAACCCGTGCTCCACCAACGGTAGGCAAGAATCCTAAACCTCAATTCTCGATACTGATATTTCTCAAGATACGTAGATAAGGCCCTGAGGATATTTGTGAACGACAACGTGAACCTGTGATGTCATTGGCGCGTTGAGCGTTTACAAAAAAAAGAAGCAACTGAATTCGAATTGTGGCTTCAACAAAACAACCTGAAAGTTACAATTCACTGAAAAAAAGATAGCATCTCAAAATTCAATTTTATCAAAATGAATTGAAGCCGATGAATCGAATTCACTGAAAAAGAGTTCAATTCATTTCAAATTAATTGAATGAAATTTCCATTTATTCATTGAAATATTAAATTGATGTGGTTTTTCTGATGATATTTTAACTCGTATTCTAAACTGTTCTGAATATAATTTGGTAACTGTTGACCTGTGCATTATACTATGTGAGAGAATACTTCCCATATTTTTTACATAAAATCAGAAATTCATATATTTTTTCCTTTTACCGCGAGTATACATGTAGAAAATGAAAATATTATTATTATTTGATCAAAGACAATCAATGATATCATTCGCACAGCAAATGAGATGCACCCCATTTTGTCTACAATGTTTAGGCCTTGCTGCTCCAGAATAATTAAATATACGATTTCCCCAGCGCACGGACCTCTATTGAAAGGGAAAAGTTTTTCTAAGAGGTTGACACAGTTTCCTTAAAATGTGTAGATTATTTCGCAAGCCATTAAACACTCCTAATCCCCGTCCTGAGATTCCTAAACAACATCGTTAAGAGTTTGAAGATACTCCCTCCTGTTAGCAAATTAACATTGTTCGTTTATTTTTTTTCCCAATAATGGAGTCTATTCGGTAATGTATTGAAAGGCACGAGAATGTACTTTGGGTCCGACAATCGTCATGATTCCCACCGAAGTGATACTTTCAGTTATAATTGCACGAGTGCATAAAAATTACCGATAATTTCGCAAGAAAGCGTGATATCTAAAAATTGCAAGAGTTTATTTTCATATTTTGGCGAAAGTGCCCGAGTCCGACGGACGAGGGCTCTTTTACAAAATATGAAAATAACCGAATGCAATTTGTATAAGATATCACGCTTGAATGCTAAATTATCTGGTCATTTTTATGCACGAATGTAATTCAATGGAATATTTCACGAATGAAGAAATTCTCAAGAAAATGTTATTTTTTGTTCATTTATACTTTATAGATTGTATGGAGCACTCACCAAAAAGCGAAATGTTTTTCTATTTCTGAAGTCTATCTGACATTTATTTGTATTGTTTACTGACGTCTAGCGATACGGTTTCAAATGTGTTGTTATGATGACTTGATACAATGCAATAACCGCTGTAAGATTTCGATAATTGCATTGCTCTTATGGGATATTTTATATATAAGGAAAATATTCGTGCTATGAAGTTTTGGTATGAAATAGTACCGAGAACTAAAAATAATTCTCACTCGAATACTACATTTTTTTGAGCATCTATGGTGCGAATTCATAAAATTGTCTTATGTGAAGGCGTCAGGTATTATCAAATCATTCAATTTCATTACCACAAAAATAATTATAATAAGATCAAAAACAACTTTTTATTGAAAATAGCTTCATTTACAAGAATTTTGCACACATCTCATCAACGGATGGATTGTTTTTTCTCTTGGAAGCATTGATTAACTTCAGCTAGAATTTTGATGATAGTGTAAATACCGGGAATTTCTCTCAATTTCTCTCAATTATCCTTTAAATAATAGTTCATTTCACTTACGTAGTACGCTCGCTCTCTTGGTCGCGGTCTGTCGATGAGATAAGTGTTTTTCAAGAGTTTCAGTTATAACTCATGGAAAAATATTCACTCAACAACTCATTTCTTTTATTAGTGCGCTAGTGAATACATCTCACAAATGAACATTTCATTGGAAAATACCGCAACTAAATAATAGATGAAAATGTTATGAAATGAAGATGAAGATGAGGAAGATTCAGAGCTTGATATTGGATACATCATTATCGGATCCAGACGGTACATGGATTTCAGTAGCATATTTTGTGGTATGCTGTCGAACTTCTAAAGGTAGAGGACTGTTTGTGCAGTTCTTGTATATTACAAAGGAAGGTGGTTCGTGCCGTTCTTTAGAAACGTTGTTGAATAATGTCCATAACATTTTCCAACCCAAAATCGATTCAGATATAAGCGAAGTGGAAACTTGCCCATGTGATAACAATCCGAGGAGAGTCCTCAGAGGAATCAGATCAAGGTGAAGACATCTGTTCTCTGGAGTGCTTGTGCTGTTGTGTCCTATATAGCAAATTAATGCGGTTTGTGCCGTTCTTCAGAACCTTTGCTCGTTTAGAAGGATCCAAAAAACTTTTTAATCATACCGCATATCATCATTCTTCCAATAAACGAATGAATATTAATCCTGAAAACCTTCAAAAAACACGAGTATTCATCAAATTTTACATACCAGGAATCAAACTTCTCACTAATGATTTGATTATTGCTCATCTTAAATGGCTATCACTCATTTTCCGTATACATTATACGTCCGTTGAAGTAGCATTGATATTTCAATGCTCTTTTCCTCATATGATGAGGTTCATTCGAACCATAGTGAAAAAATGTAGAAGGCTCTCAAATGATGTATATAATAACTGGAACTTCCGGTTGGACCAAGCCTGAAATCGTTCTTCTGTCAACGTTTCGGCTCCCACTTTGTAGGCATTAAAAAGACTTATTTGCGACTTGTTGCCGAGGTCTATGTCTCCTTTACCCCCAACTATCATCTTGAGAAAGTGAAGACTGTGGTTTTGTGGGTAGAGAAATGGTATTGACTCCAACAACACAAAGAAAGCCACAGCAAAAAAAATCCGCTACGAAAGAATTCGCGAAGCAATAGAAATTGAAAAACTTTCTCTATGCCAAACGAGACGACTCCACCGGTGAACTGGTGAATGACCCAAAAAAAATTCGAATTGAATTGAACTGGCCGATACTTGATGAAAATCCATATTAACAAAAATATATTACAGTTTCCTGTATGATTTTCACTTACAATGGGTTCACAAAACCGCGACACGTGTTTCGCTATTACAATAGCTTCTTCAAGCAAGATAATTTTTTTTTATCTTGCTTGAAGAAGCTATTGTAATAGCGAAACACGTGTCGCGGTTTTGTAAACCCATTGTAAGTGAAAATCATACAGGAAACTGTAATATATTTTTATCAAAAAAAATTCATTTAGAACAATTCAATTGCAGCAAGTCGACGCAAAGACGAAATTTCAGACAAATTTAAAAAATTGTTTGAACCGAATGCTTCTCGAGGCATAAAAATTGCATGGCCAGCTATATCAGCGGAGAAAGTTCTTCATCATAAGCAGAGGGCGTCTGCAACATACTCAAAGCTGGCCCTCTCAGAGCAACTATGAGTGTGGTAGCTTTTTCTTCTTCGCCCCATCCATTGGTTGCTGATGCAGCCTAGAATTGTAGGCGATACATGGACTGAGACGACAGACTATCAAAAGTCGGTGGTTTCACGGAAAACCTGTCTAGGCGATCGCGGTTCTTGAGATGAACCATCTGCTTCTCTGGACCTCTGTTTCATTTCTCATCTCCTCTCGCACCACATCCACTTCCTAATTAAATGTATCCTCGATTTTCTTGATGTCCTTCAGATCTCCTTTCAGGTCTTTTTTCAGTTCTTCTCTCAGTTCTTCCATTCGTACTTCGGTTTTATTTATCACATGTTTGAAGAACATTTAGTGGTGTTCTAGAGCCTTCTGGAAGTCTAATTTACGTTCTTCTTCTCTTTGCTCTAATTCATTCTTTTGTTGTTCTCTCACTTCTTTCTCTTCTTTTAGAATTTTCTGGAGTCCTTCCTCTATTTATTTATTTTCCGTTCTGATTCTCGTTCTTTCATTTCATTTCCGAGAGAGTGTTTTTCTTCCTGTCGTCGCTTTTCTTTCAAGTCTCTTTTATCCTACTGTCACTTTTACTCTGGTTATTTCTCCTCCTACCGTCGCTTTTCATCATCCTGGCATCGTCTTTTCAAATCCGCAAATTGGTTTTGGATAAATGTCAACACGTCCTTCATTATATCGTACGACGTACTTCATATTCACAATGAATGGCTTTCAATTTCAACGAAAATCCCACTTCTGACACCACTGTTACTTCCTTGGGTTCCTTTACCAAACTCTAAACAACAATAAACTACTTTTCTTGAAACTCTTCATCATAGTCTAAGAGCCAGCTTAAATCTGACAACACATTCTTTACGGTATCTGAAATTTCGTCCGGTGAGACTTCAATACCCAGTAAACAAGCAATGGGTACTAGCTAAGACCGGCCGCGGTAGGTTTGGGGTCCCTCAGGTGAGTCAGGTATGAAAATTAAGTAAATTTTCAAAGTATTTTACGGCGTCTACCTTTTTAATATGTTATAATATACTTCTAGAAAAATTGAAAAATAACTATGTCTGCTGATTTTGAAGGTTGCGCAACATCCTGGCAGCCACTTTTCAAAATTCGAAAAAAAAAATTGAAGTATTTTTCGGCGCCTGCCATTTTAATATATTATTTATTTCAAACTATCTCAAGCTTTGTTTTTTTTTGGTTTGTAACCTACCACAATCTGAAAAAATAAGAATTAATATTGGAATCTATACAAGTGTAGAAGGGCAGGTTTTCAATCTACCCCGAAAAGTTGCTTCGTCTATTGAAAGACAGTACTTTCTGGATAGAACAAGTCCAATTAGTTAGCAACTTCTCGTATAACTCAAATTTTGCCTATCAAAAAAATAATAAGAACTGATATATATGAAAATACTTATCTGTTAATGTTTCGGAAACTAAATCTGTTTCCGTTCTCAAAACTTCTAGGCGAATTCCTTTTCAAGTGCAAATACCTGGTAAAGATAGTTTTCGTGATTGACATTTGTCAAATTATTTCAAATGACGTTCAAACAATACTATTTCAAGCTAATATTGAAAATGGCTGACATTTTTTCCGGTTGTAACTATCCGGTTTACAGCGAAACATTACCTGCAGTCTATGCTTAGAAAACACGTGTTACAGTAGAAGTAGTAGTTTATGCTCTCTCTCTCTATTTTTTTAGGCAAATATTTTCTTCTTTTATGTTACGGCTGAATGGTGAGGATATACTTTTAAAGTGGAGTATTCCGAGATTTTATGTTCCTTTTATCAAAACACACTGTTGTATGACCGAAGCTAGCGTGCTGCCCCAAAACTTCTATTTTCAACTGGCAAATCTAGAATCGAAAGATCAGAGAAACACTGTCAGCCGAAGGTTTGATAAGCATCGATAACTTATGAATCATCTGAGGAAATGATTGGAAGTCTATGACTGCTGATTTTAAAGTTTGCAACATCCTGGCAGCCACTTTTCAAAATTAAAAAAAAAATTTTAAAGTATTTTACGGCGTCTGCCATTTTAATATATTATTTATTAAACTATTTTGAGCTAATATTGAAAATGGCTGACATTTTTTTCGGTTGTAACTATCCGGTTTACAGCGAAACATTACCTGCAGTCCGTGCATACGTTTGTCCACAGTTGCAATTTTCACATTCGTAGAATTTATATAACATCAAAGGAACATGAAATCTCGGAATCCTCCACTTTAAACCTAACATAAAAGAAGAATATATTTGACTGAAGAAATAGAGAGTGAGAGCATAAACTACTACTTTTACTGTAACACGTGCTTTCTAAGCATAGACTGCAGGTAATGTTTCGCTGTAAACCGGATAGTTACAACCGGAAAAAATGTCAGCCATTTTCATTATTAGCTTGAAATAGTCTAATAAATAATATATTAAAATGGCAGGCGCCGTAAAATACTTTAATTTTTTTTCGAATTTCGAAAAGTGGCTGCCAGGATGTTGCAACCTTCAAAATCAGCAGCCATAGTTATTTTTCAATTTTTCTAGAGGTTTATCATAACATATTTAAACGGCAGACGTCGTAAAATACTTTAAAAATTTACTTAATTTTCATACCTTACTCACCTGAGGGACGCCAAACCTACCGCGGCCGGGCTTAGATAGTACCCATTGCTTGTTTACTGGGTATGGAAGTCTCACTGGACGAAATATCAGATACCGTAAAGAATGTGTTGTCAGATTTAAGCTGGCTCTTAGACTATCACATTACAAAACAATCACTTGAACTGCTCAGCTAACCTATCTAATGCTTTTTTGTAAAACTCTGTACACATCGACTTCTGCACTTAGCAATACCAATAAAACTCTCTCTACTACAAACTCTGAAAAGCTCTCCGTCGTGATGAAGTATCTCACTATTCATACTTGCGTACGCCTATGGAGAATCTTCTATACAGGTCTCGATGATGTATATCGAATTCTATAAGCGAGTCGGGAAATCCTGGAACGTTACATTGTTTCTTCGACCACTCATGTTATTTTGCGCTCTAAGAGCGACAGGACGCTATGAGATTTCTCAACATTATGTACATTTTATTTTTTCAATTCGAATGAACAGAGGAAAGTTGATATTTTCGTTCACTGAATAGAAGTGGAGCCTGTACCAAATTAATTCATATTTTTGTTGGGAACTTTGAACCAATCACTTGCGATTGGTTGACGAAATTGAAAACATGCTTCAGGAAATGAAGCATACCAAATATTTAATCCACACTTACCTATAAGTAGCAATAATGCAGTTTGAGCATCAAGTGACGATATACCACCTTGTAACATCACTAGTGTCAACTTCACTATCTCTTTGATCGCATTTTGCCATATCAAACCGTAAATCCTCTTCGAAATAACCCTCTTCTCCTGAAACTTACAATCTGTTCTGATTAGTAGGGACAAACGAGGTAGAGACATGCTACCAAACATTTGTTACTAATTGCTTTAAGGTTACCTGCCAACATTCTGCTGCTCCTGTTGACATTGTTTTCCGGCCGATGCAAGAGCTTGTCCCATGTGATTAGTTCCTGTGTCAATTTGGCCGAGGGAATTGGGTTATTGGGTCTGGCTGGTTCAAGGTCTCATTGCGGGAGACAACAATTACGAATTTAACTAAGGTAATCAAACACGTTTAATTGTGTGATTTTTACTGAGTGTCTGCCTGTAAATCAGTGGAAATCATGCAATGGAGTGTTTATTCAAAATCAATCAAAAATGTGGTCGTTTTTAACCCACTTACTTACTGGTTGGAAAGTGACTGATTGTTCACTGAGAAGACGACAACTTGAAAAACAACTTCCTTGACTGCCTTCGAAACTTTTGGATCTCTTTGTAATTCGTTTAGAATGTCAAGAAGAAAATCGAAACAAATCATCGAGTTTTGCCAGTGTAAAAAATACCTGACATAAAGTATGAAAAGCATTGTTCCAGATTATTACATTGAGAATTATCTCATCCAATTCCATTTTTATAGAAATAAATGCACGGTCATCTGGTAAAAATCATAAGAAACTCTTCAGAACAAAATCTAGAGCATATTCAGGTACCTACGCACGTTGTTAATAGGTAGGTTCTTTAAGAAATACTTCCAGTCAAATTTGAGTTGTCCCCTTCTCAATCTATTTGGATTTTTCAATTTTTTGATGATTCGACAATTGAGTTGTCCTCTATCACAGGAAATATATATGAATCGGCCGTCTTATTTCTTTTTTTCGGGAATGAACAGATGAGCAATTTCCCGACTTGCTCGATAATTTGGGAAACGAATTGTTTTGTTCCTCCAGCCGTAGTCTTCAGTGCAACTAATACGGAGTCGTCTACTTCCAAATTCTCATTATCGGCCTTATTCTTCTCACCTTTTCTATTTATGAGTTCATCTGTCTCAGTCTCATGTTTCTTCAGTATTTTTGCTATTTTCTAGAACTTTCATTTCTTCTCCAAGATCAGAAAAAGACTCACTTATGTTTGTTATGTCATAGAGTTCCATCCGCATGTGACCCTCACTTTCAGAAGAACTGATGACCAGTTTCTAACGATTATTATTCTTCTCTACACTTTCCACATCATTCACTCTAGAAGTTCCGGATGCTCGTGCGAATAGGTTCGATAGGAAAGATCAACTAACTGTCCTTAGTGATGATTTTGGCGGCTTCCACCCTGATTTTTTTTTCCAATTAGTGGGCCTGCTCTACCTTATCTGTGTTCTCGAAATTTATCCTTCAAAGACGCTACCATACGCTCTTCAGCTCCATTATGGAATACGTTTTCCTTGGAAGTTTAGCAAGAATCTCATAACTGCACAGTGAAACTAATCTTGGGGCTTCAAATCCTGATCTGATGAAACATACTCCAGTGGTATCGATGTCATTCAAGAAACGGAAAAATGATCTCTCCTGATCACGCCCTTGTTATGATTTTTCCAATTCATAGATACTTTACGCCAAGCTCCTTTTAGTGGCCTGAAGCATGCAACATCTAAAGCCTGGGTTATGTATGTGCTGTTTGGAGGGGGTACTGAAAATCTTATATTATTCTGCTTACATTGGTCGATTACTTCTACAGAGAGGTGGCTAGATGGGTTATTCCCGATAAGACCCTTTTGTCCAGGTTCTAGGTTTTGAAATAGGGTAGAAGGTTGAGAAGGTTTGCTGCAGTTATATGCTGCAGCATCTGGACCATTTTTTGTCCATGTCTACCACAGGTGTTTCGATTTATACACTATGTATGATAATAGCAGTAATCCTGATGCTGTTCACGCAAACATGACTGATGTGGCAGATTTGTGGATTTTGTGGCAGACGAAACGACAGACCTGGGAGTGATACTCATCTCGAAATTGAGCTTTGAATAATACGTTTTTCCAGAATCAAATTATACCTATAGAGTAATAACTTCAGATGATGATTCACCATCTTTGTTAAAACCTCTGGAAATTCAAGTCAATTGATCAAATTATATTTTGCTCTATCAAATCACACAATGTCTCTCTCTTTTCCCTCGAACCTCAACATGAACATGAAAAAATATTGTGACTTCCGTGATCACGCCTCCATCACCAGCCTGCGGATTTATATTCCAAACCGCTTTTATGTCTACCAGCAACTTCAAATCCTGTCCTCATCGCTAATATTACCGGGCTCATATAAAATTCTTCACACGATTATGTACATTGCTTTCGTAATGGTTATTCAAATGTATTATTACAGGGGGGAAGAGAAGGGTGAGCAGGGAAATCGTGCGCTGCAGGCGCACATTTATCGGTATATGGGGAACACTTTTCCGTATCATGAAAAGTTTTATGAAATTTTACAACAGTTCATGAAGTTTTTTCGTTCATTTTCCATATTGTGTGCATTATCAGGATATGCTTGGCGGAGAATTTGCTTTCTGTCGGAGGAGAGGTTACAGAATCGCATTTTTCCAGAAAAAAATTCAGTGGGGGAATCGGTTTATATTAGTTCGACTGTGTGTTCGAAAAAATACGAAGTCCCTAATGAGCTAAATGACACAAGAGCTAAAATTAATTATTGAGAAGGAAAAAATGAACAAGGAAATTAGAAGTGGATGCTGAAAAATTGAAGAAGAGTTGAATCTATACTAATATTATGAAGAGGGTCGGTTCTAACTTTGTTTGTTTGTAATCTTCGGCAAGACTGATCCGATTATGAAAATCCTTTCACTAGCAGAAAGCTACACTTTTCAGGAGGAACCGAAATTATATTCGAAAGTCAGAAGTATAGAATATATATACTCGTAAGTAATTCAAAAAGAATTGAAAAAGCGCAATATAGACTTAGAGATATCTGCATGGAGAATGAATAGAAATAATACATTTTTACTTTAGTAGAGCAGTAAACAATTTTTCTGCTAGTACGACTGGGGGATCGAAGGCATGGTGAATGCTCGATTTTGCGTTTTGTAAACCAACAGAAAATTGCTTTGTCAACATTTCCATTATTGTTTCTGAATCGCCTCGTTCAACTGATGGCAAAAATGAAAATTCATGATAATTTTGAATTTTGTCGTACGTGGTTCTTTCATTTATATATATTCTCAAAATAATACTGAATTTTATTTTTCGAAACTTTACCTAAAACTCTCTTCAGATCAGATAATTCAAAAAGTATGAAGAATTAGAGAATCATTCAGTTTCGAAATTATGAGTATTTTCACATTCTGAAAAAAAAATATTTTCCCTCAATTCCTTCTTTAGATTTTTCAATGAATCAATTTGAAGGGGGGAGCTTTCAGTAATGCCGAATCTATATATGAGAACAATTTTCATTCAGATAGGCCACCAATGAAATTTTATAATTTTTATGAAAGGAAACGCAATTTTTGACCACTTGAAGTAGCCGCCACAGCTTCAATGCCATGGTCTGAACTCATATCGGACAGTAGTGACAGACTCTTTTGACCACTTTTTCAAAATGTTTCCCGAAGCACGAAAATAAAGAAAGCTCAAACTAATCACATTCTGCGAAAAAAATTATGCGCTGCATGGTACTTCATGTCAAACCTAGAATTTGCTCCCAAAGGAACATATTGTATGCTTCCAAAGAGTATGTTTCATATATTCCCGTGAACCATACAGTGAAAACAGTTCAAGTTCATAGGTACATTGTGAATAGTGGGTTTTTGTTACATCATTTTGCAATACAATCGAGCAAGTTGTAAGTCACCCTGTATAATTTGAAACAGTGTTTCGTCAAAATTTATATACCTTGAGCGATGTTTTCATGCGTAACAAATACAAAGCAGCCTGTAAATTCCGGGTATTGTATAAAGTAACAGGCAGTGCGTACATTTTTTTGTAGATTATGATTCGTTCTACTGTCTCATATTGAAAAAAGCCTACATCGAAGACTGAACTTATATAATTCACTTTATTCATTGACAGTTACTAATATGTCACCTTAATCATCACGGGGTGTTTATAAGAACATCACGTCCATGACAATTCTTTCCCACCATTGAAAAGTGAATATGTTCAGAAGTTAAATTATAACATTCTGAAAAACATGCGTTGAACTCACAATCACCTTCTGAATTATACGTGAACATCAAGTAACGAACTCAAAACGACGAGAAAAATTACAAACTTTCCCAGAACGTGTCAATGGTAGATGCTCAACTTAAGGTCAGGTTGCTGGACAGGTTCAGTATTGAATACTTCTCATCAGTTACATGTCCATCAGTTGTTTCATCGTCTGATGAAACCAACAGAGCATTATAAATCTCTAGAGGAGGGGCAATATTTTGTCTTTGAGCCTCTTTTCCCTCTGATTCGAAAGACACCATTTGCTCGGCAATCTTTTTAGTTCTGAGCTAAGCTACATGGCGGTTGAAGATATATTTATTATCTAGTTCAATCAGGTAATAACCGAATTTTCATCTCACTCTCTTTGAAAAATAATGAAATTGAACAAGATCTCCAAATTCGAATGATCGAACTCCAATACGTCTAGGAGACTTTCGCTGTGTTTTTCATAGGATGGTTGGATTGAATCTAACCTGATACGAATATTTTTTCCGAAATACAACTCTGCGGTACTCTTCCCTTCAGCAAGAGGTTGCACTCAATATATGTGAATGATTTTCCGAAATGTCTGATACAGTTTCTGCGGTTCATCTTTTCTGTCTTGTTTGTGTATATCTTGTCTGTGGATATCTTGGTGCAGGAAAATTTTGGGAAATACCATTGGGACCACAGCATGTTTTGGAAGTATCAATTGAAAAAACATCTTCAAGTAGCTCGATTGTTTTTTTTTATTTGTAGTTGTATCATTCGAAATAAGAACTTCAACCCATTTGTTTTTTGCATCAACTAAGTACATCAAAACGTGTTTCCTTGGTAAGGACCTGCAAAGTTCACGTGAACACGATCCCAGTTGTCATCAGGTTCTTCCCACAGATGAATTGGTGCTTTAGGTGGACTTCATTCCATGATAGCATACTTCTCTTAGAACTTGGTGATATCTTCTATTGTACAATCAATTCCAGATCATGTGCATCAATTTCGAGCTAGTTCTTCCAGTATGTACACAATGGAGTTCATTCAATATTCGATTTCTAAGAGTTCCAGGAATTACCACTTTTTGTCCTTCAATTAGAGTTTTCCTATCTAGGACTTTCTTTTCAACACTGAGAAGAATTTTCTAGATTTTCAATAATTCACGATCTACATCAGTTTCTTGTATGATTGATCTAGCGGTAATGAATAAGTTACAATCGCGAGTTGTCTCCCACAAAGAGAAGTTTCAAATGGCAGATAAGCTGATATCAAGACCACACTTCTTAAAACTAAGACTATATCTCAGAACCGACATACAGTTTTAATTTGTCCCAGATAAGAAATTGGAATACCAAATGAAAGGTATACGTTTCACAAATATGTAATGAATGGTTGTTGAACATTTGAATATTTTACCGCCTAAGTACGGCCCATTGGAAATCGTCTTTTTTGTTGATGTTTTTCGGTCGATCCTTCGTGCCTCCGAACGGCATTTCTATTGTGGAATTCTGGCAGAAAAAATCATTTCATACTCGGAAGTTTAGTATTACTTATTAAATCCAATATTTTACGAAATATAAACAAAATAAAGGCATTGTCACTGCTTAAAGCAAGTGGAAGAGTATATAATTACCTGTCAAACATATTTATTCTGAATATATAGTATGCCCTGAACTAACAGATCAGAAATTAGTTGAATAAAAGATACTGAATATAAAAAATTCAAGTTCTATGCAAGTCTTCAGTCACCAAGTGGGTTCCATAATGAAACTCATTGGCCAGTGGGGTGAGTATATCAGCTTTCTTCTGTTCAATACTCAATAATAATAATTCAGATTCAGATTTTTCAATGATCGTTTTGATAATCAATCAACTGATCTTCCAAGAGAAATATTAGTTGGAAAGAGAGAGAGATTTCATATAAAAGCTGAAGTATAATAATATAAGATGAAACGTATTTTCCACCAAGTATCTGTCATTGAACCTTCGTTTTCTGCATGAACGAGAAAAAATGTGTTCCACGAAACTCTCAGTATAAAAACAGTTCTGTTGAAGAGTTTAATAGCCAAGAGTCTAATCCATGATTTTGTTTCAGATGTAACTTCCGAAAATGAATTGCCATTTGAAGCTGATAAACCGTTTTGTTTGATAAATTGAATTCTATCAAGAGGTTAGCTTCACGTGGAAAACCGTAGAGAGGCAGTGAGACGAAGGATTCATCCCATTTAGAATTCTGAAAAAAAAATTATAGATGTCAAGCACATGCGCTATTTTGTAAAGAAGAAAAACCTCAGATAATACCAAGTAGCATCCTGAAAATTACTCAGAAATCACACTTGGCGGAGTGTACTGTAATTGATACTTCGTAAAACGACTATTGAAAATTTTTTAATGCTCTGATTGTAGACAAAATCTGACAGCTCACAATGAGCTCTTGAAGAAAGACTCAATGAACCATAACTTCATACAAGCACGAAAATATTCCTCAACATCATTTGTCACTCGAAAAACATATGTGTTGAGTGACAGACATTTTTTAAACGATATATCAATTCTAATCCAATTACTAGTGTTTATCACAATACTTCTGCTGACACTGTTTGCATATTCATCGTATGATACTGTATAATTTTTTGGTGCAGAAGCATTAACAAAATCATGAAAAATATGTATTTCAAATTTGTTGTTTCCTCAAACTCTTTTTAGAACCAGATCTCAATAAAGGTATTGCTCACAAAGAACTCTTCATTAACAACAACAAAAAAAAAGCAAAAATGAGCAGGAAATGTTATCCTGATGACTGCGATACAATAACTTAGTACCGCCCATTCCCCCCATGCATTTAAAAATATTCAATGACTGCACTATATTCGACCCATCGTTTGTGTGTGTCTGTTGGGATAGGGCAGGGAAGTAGTAGTTCGAGATAGACACTTTTTTTATTTATGAATTTTTCAAATATTTTCGAGTGTACAACGGAAAGTATTTGCTTTTTTCTGATTCTACTATTTTGAATAATGTTCGTTTGTATTCTTCTTCCTGAAGTAAATATTTGACTTATCTGACACTCGATATGATACTGGTGTAGACTTTTATCTTCAAACAACATCGAAATTTACCCCGTATCACACGAGTAACAATCTTGCAGAATCAACTAAATCAAACCCATAAGTCAAACTCGACTTTTCCCACGAGCCATCTCGTGCATAAACTGGAGGGAAATTTGCGAAGTCAAACTCTGAGGGAGAATGATGCAGAGAACAATTTCACATCTGAATGGATAAGTTCGGACGTCTTCACAAAGTTGGGTGAAGTATTCCTGTAAGGAATGAGTTGAATTCCTGGTCCCTGTTCGAGATGCATCGTGTGTTTGAATTCGATCGTCAAACAGGATTATGGCTCATACCGACTGGCCCATGGACAAGTTTGACAGTTATTGATGTGAGGTTTTGGGGTTGTTTGGAAATGAGATTATTCAGTTAAGCGGGAGTTTCGATTACATGCCGAAGTCGAAGGGCATTATTTTGTATGTGATACACGAAGTATGTCAAGGGAGTATGTGACAGCAAAGTTGTCTTGAAAGAGTGAAAAATCTAATTATCTGTTGTTTCTGACATCTGGTGGAGAAGTTCCTGTTTTATGATTGGAAAAATTGGATAGCCAGAAGACAATAGTAATATTTTATTCCAATCCCATCGTTTGATAGTAATATTATTGATTACGTTCACAATTGTTGCACATGTTGGAAGTGAGTTTCTATACCACCCAGATTTGAATTTCACGAACATATATCATTTGAACGTCACATCCAGTATTGAACCTACCTCAATTTTGATTCAAGAATCTAGAGAAGAGTAGACAAAAACATTCCTAGTCTTCCTCGAGAAATTATCATGATAAAGAGAACTGCTTCTCATGAATAAAAAAAAACAAAATCGGTCTTTTATGACAAGTCCCTACTTGAATCGCTCCAACGTATTCAAATCTATTTTCGAATTCAATGTACTCAAAATATGAAGGTGTTGCAAATCATTCTGAATCTGATACGGAAAAATATCTTATAGTTTTGTAATGTCTTTTTCTGGATAGATTATTTCCAATCAGCACAAAAAGTATGCCCTTTCTCAGATGTATCTGTGGTCTAGCGGTCTACGGCGTTGAATATTTGATTAGAGTATTTCACTGTTGGTTCGAACTGCGGTCGGGGCAGAATTCTTCTGGCTGGCTCGGTGCGAAGGTCATTTATAAGCTACCTAGATACCATCCCAGTGGGTGGAATATCTCGATCGAATACACCAACCGACCTGGCAGCACTGTGGGTTTTTCTGAGATCCCATACAGTTGGAATGGAGCGCTTCGGATCTTATATAATTGGCCGACCCTTGCCTGCTCGAGGCTTTTTTTCTGGGCGAACTCGTATGTTCAACAAAGAAATGATGTTGAAAGATGAATAATTGAAAAATATATTTTTTTAATATTGTGATTTGTTGAAATACATAAGGAATTGTAAAACAAATATAAAATTACCACATCAACATAACAACACAATTCGAAGGATGATTTTGAAACCACCTAATTACTTGAGAATAAAACTTCAATACCAAGAAGAATCGATAGTTATGTGAATTCAGGGGGTTGCTATGAACCCCCAGTTTACTTCTTCAGATGAAACCTTGGGAAAGATGGGAGTGGTAAGCTCCAATCTCGAAATTCAAATTTTTCTTTGGGAAAAACAATATGAGCAAAATTTTCATAACAACGAAATGAATATCCTCCAGGGAGAAAAAAAAACACTAATGAGTGGTAAATGAAGTGAAACTTTCTTCAGAAAGTTTAATATCAGTCAAATCGAATATCTGTACCAGAAATTTGAACTATCGATTTGGAAGCTTCTTTCGTCCTTCGTTCCTTTGTCAAACATACAATTGAGTGCACACAGAATCAGATTATCAGAAACTGTATTTTCAATTTCTTTATCAGTTCTTCGGTCTTTTATGACAAGTCCCTACTTGAATCGCTCCAACGAATTCAAAACTATTTTCGAATTCAATGTACTCAAAATATGAAGTTGTTGCAAATAATTCTGAATCTGATACGGAAAAATATTTTATAGTTTTGTAATGTCTTTTTCCGGATAGAATATTTCTAATCAGCACAATAAGTTTGCCCTTTCTCAGTTGTATCTGTGGTTTAGCGGTCTACGGCGTTATATATTTGATTAGAGTATTTCACTGCTGGTTCAAACTGCGGTCGGGGCAGAATTTGTCTGGCTGTCTCGGTGCGATGGTCAATTATAAGCTACCTAGATACCATCCTAGTGGGTGGAATATCTCGATCGAATACACCAACCGACCTGGCAGCACTGTGGGTTTTTCTGAGATCCCATACAGTTGGAATGGAGCGCTTCGGATCTTATATAATTGGCCGACCCTTGCCTGCTCGAGGCTTTTCTTCTGGGCGAACTCGTAAGAGTGTTCAACAAAGAAATGATGTTGAAAGATGAATAATTGAAAAATATATTTTTTTAATATTGTGATTTGTTGAAATACATAAGGAATTGTAAAACAAATATAAAATTACCACATCAACATAACAACACAATTCGAAGGATGATTTTGAAACCACCTAATTACTTGAGAATAAAACTTCAATACCAAGAAGAATCGATAGTTATGTGAATTCAGGGGGTTACTATGAACCCCCAGTTTACTTCTTCAGATGAAACCTTGGGAAAGATGGGAGTGGTAAGCTCCAATCTCGAAATTCAAATTTTTCTGTGGGAAAAACAATATGAGCAAAATTTTCATAACAACGAAATGAATATCCTCCAGGGAGAAAAAAAAACACTAATGAGTGGTAAATGAAGTGAAACTTTCTTCAGAAAGTTTAATATCAGTCAAATCGAATATCTGTACCAGAAATTTGAACTATCGATTTGGAAGCTTCTTTCGTCCTTCGTTCCTTTGTCAAACATACAATTGAGTGCACACAGAATCAGATTATCAGAAACTGTATTTTCAATTTCTTCATCAGTTGAAGTGTGTTATTCTTTCTAATATATGTGGTTATTCAGATTCAGCAACAAATATTAACATCTACAACTCGCCTACAGTTTTCAAGATATAGATGAATTCGGTTGGATCCCAACTGGTTCTTGAACTTTAAGATAACTCGGAAATATGGTACCGAATACAATTGTTTATCCGTCCGATTCACAATCTGTAGGGTCGGATTATCCATGAGGTTGTATGGAAAATAATTGCCTAGGGCTAGAAGCACCGCACCCTGAGAAAATACGACTTGCCTCAATGGTTGAATGAATGAGAAGTTCATCAAAAAAGGAATAGTGATAAAATCATTTTGAGAGATCCATTCAGATTATTTTTTTCACTTGTCAAAATGTGACGTTCTTGGCATTTCAACCAATAGTAGCAAGTTATTCTATGGTTATTCCAGCCAGTCATTGGGTATTATACCTATAAAACTGCCTGGTCCTTTCGATTGTTTCGATAAAACGTTGTTTACCTTTGATCTGTCAAAACTATAAGGTTTACCGCGTCGATTCTATTGAACTGGCTCATATTTATATAAATTATCATGAATGAAGAGTTACCTTATTATTAATAGTCATTCACTTTTCACTTTTTCAGCGTAATAATAACATAACACATTTCAATGAACACTCAAACACGTAAATAGCTCATAACTCCAACTTTATGACAGATATAGCGAACGACCGATTCAAATATTTAAGGTTTCCTTAACTCGAATTAAGATGGCGTACAATTAGTTTTTATTAAATACAATTCATTTTTTGTTGTATGAGAAGAAACCGTTGTATGAAGATTTTGATACAACGACATAACAAATGATTTTATGTTCCTTCTGGCGCGATTTTCATTTCATAAGAACCTTGTACAATGAGAGGTGTGACGCCATCTCTTGGTATCGTCGGCAAGCATTATAATATTCAATGCGTAAGCATCATATCTCTTCTGGATCATAGAGGGCATACATCGTTGTTTGACATTTCAAATTTATAAAATTTTCAACTCCTATTCTCCGTTCCTTCTTATGTTAATGAAATACTGATCAATTAAATTGTTCTTCCTTCTATTTGTTCAAAAAATGATCTCTCCAAATACAACTCGTTCTTCAAATTTAATAAGATAAATTTTCACTTTCGAAACACTCAAACTTTTTTATTTCGAGGCAAAAGCATTCAAACAAACCGAATTAGATAAAATCACTCGTCCTACGGACTCGTGATTTTATCAGTCGGTTTGTTTTCATACTTTTGCAAATAAAAAAGTTTTTGTGGAAAATGAAAATTTATCGATTAAATTTGAAGGACTCGTGGTATTACCTTTGATTATTTTTTTCACTTGTCAAAATGTGACGTTTTTGGCATTTCAACCAATAGTAGCGGGTTATTCTATGGTTATTCTAGCCAATCATTGGGTATTATACTGATAAAACTGCCTGGTCCTTTCGATTGTTTCGATAAAACCTTGTTTACCTTTGAACTGTCAAAACTATACGGTTTACCGCGTCGATTCTATTGAACTGGCTCATATTTATATAAATTATCATGAATGAACAGTTACCTTATTATTAATAGTCATTCACTTTTTCAGCATAATAATAACATAACACATTTCAATGAACACTCAAACACGTAAATAACTCATAACCTCAACTTTATGCATAGACCTAATAGTATGGACTGGGCATTAGAGTGAGAGGATTGATCCCCACGCCTAAAACGGTATGAACATATTAAACTAAGGGCAACTGCGTCACCACTTACGAGTGACGTCACAATGTATCACTTGTTGCATATTTGCATAGCCAAAAATCCGGTTTACAGTGGGGGGAGTTGATGGTCTGTTGATTTGTTTTTGCGATTTTTTGAAGCTATTCGAAGTGTTCAATAGTGCATTATTTTATTTTTAGGGATATTTAAGACCTTTTCGGAATTTAAGTATGCAACACATATTACATTATGACGATAACGACTATGACGCAGATGCCCTTAGTTGGTTCGGGCCGCAAGAACTTGTGTTTGAGGGTTCAGCGACACCCAGTCCATGTTATATTATGTCAATGACTTTATGACAGATATTCGCGATTTCGACCACCGTTGAGGGCGCTACGAGACGTAAACAAATATGGAGGATTGTGAGTAATCTCTTTGTTTATGGTGTCAGTTTGTATACGGACTTAGTGGTTGAGTTGTATGTTTTAATTATTCGCGAACTATATTGGAGTTTTGTGTGTGTTTTAGACAATTGATTGTAGTGTGTGAAGGAAAATAACAAACTGTGAGGTGATATAACGTTTTGCAATGGTTTAACATAGGTATCAAATCAGATCCTTTATTAGTTATCAACAGTAATGGAAAAATGGATTTGCATATTTGGATGCAACACATGACAGTAGGTGCTTCGTGGAGGGCAAACAAGTCCTAAACAGTTACGATCAGATCACTCACAAAGTAGGTTATTGATTTATCCGCCAGGGGGCGTCTAGACTTTCGAAGAGGCGAATAGCGATTCAAATATTTAAGGTTTCCTTCAAATGAAGATGGCGTACAATTAGTTTTCATTAAATAAAATTCTTTTTTGTTGTGTGAGAAGAAACCGTTGTATGCAGATTTTGATACAACGACATAACGAATGATTTTATGTTCCTTCTGGCGCGATTTTCATGTCATAAGAAATTTTCAATTATCAACCTTGTACAATGAGAGGTGTGACGCCATCTCTTGGTATCGTCATATCATATTCAATGCGTAAGCATTATATCTCTTCTGGATCATAGAGGGCCTACATCGTTGTTTGACATTTCAAATCAGTAAAATATTCACCTTTTCTCGTTTCCTTCTTATGTAAATGAAATAATGATCAATTAAATTGTTCTTCCTTCTATTTGTTCAAAAAATAATCTTTCCAAATACAACTCGTTCTTCAAATTTAATAAGATAAATTTTTATTTTCGAAACACTCAAACTTTTTTATTTTGAGGCAAAAGCATTCAAACAAACCGAATTAGATAAAATCACTCGTCCTACGGACTCGTGATTTTATCAGTCGGTTTGTTTTCATACTTTTGCAAATAAAAAAGTTTTTGTGGAAAATGAAAATTTATCGATTAAATTTGAAGGACTCGTGGTATTACCTTTGATAAATTCACCATTGTCATTCAAGAGGCACCTTCAAAGGATTTCAGTCACAGCAGATTCGGACCTTGTCATCTGAAAGTCTCACAGACCCATTGATCCACTTTCATTCTCGAAATATCCAGAGAGGCATCAAACAACCCATTTTCATAATGTGAACCCCACACGAGATTAATCACTCCATGATAAAGTACAGGTTCCGACGAACCCATTAACACGGTCTATACAGCGTCAGTGACTCCGAATAAAATTAAGCAGTTCATGCTTGGAAACATGTCAACAACCCCCCATTAATCAGTCGTAGTAACAAAACAGATTTATTATTCCGGTTATTATGATTCATCAAAAGGCTTCGGGTTGGCAGAACGTATTATCCGTTACGCATAGTTTTCACTTTGGCGATAATACGCGAGGTCATGAGTTATGGGCTTTTAATGGTATAAATATGTTGTGATTGTGGATATCATAAAAGGAATATTGCATGAATATGTGCATGATTCGAGTCGAGCAGTGTCGATAAATCGCCAGACAAATGTATGAATGGGCAAATAATCCTGGATGGTGTATATTTCCGTTTTTGTGGGCGGAACTGACTGTCTGATCTAGCTGAAGTAGATATTACTATTGAATCACCCCTACATAGGATGCACGCCCCAATGTCTATTGATAGTTCTGGTCGATTTTTTTATAAATCTCCGAAAATACCTTTTTTTGGTATAGAACCGAAAGACGATACAGAAAAAGGTGGATAGAGTGGAATTTTGGTAATATAGACAGTGACAGCCTCAAACGATGAGAATTGAAAAAAAATTGTTGAATAAGAAACATTGGAAAAAAATATGGGAATTGGATAGCAATGAATAATATAATAATTTGAAGCCAATTCATCCCAACTCTGAATGGATAGCTCAACTAGTTGATGCGAAACAATAAGTAAAATATATGCCAGGTGTTCAGAAAATAACTTGAAGGATATACAAAGCGATAAACAAATGTATTTCAGAATATTCATCTGGTTAGTTATTACAAACATATATATTCACATATTTTCTTGAATGACATTGATTCAAGTATACTTGATTCAGAAACCGAAAATTTATGGAAAAATTTCAAAAACTTGGAGAATATACAAAGCGATAAACAAATGTATTCCAGAAGTTTGGTTTGATTTAAAAGCCTTATATTTCGTTTCGGAATATTCAGCTTATATATCAAACCAAACTTCTGAAATACATTTGTTTATCGCTTTGTATATCCTCCAAGTTTTTTGAAA
This sequence comes from Zygogramma bicolorata, assembly GCA_032362365.1. Lineage (NCBI taxonomy): Eukaryota > Metazoa > Arthropoda > Insecta > Coleoptera > Chrysomelidae > Zygogramma > Zygogramma bicolorata. Next base: position 216,001 of record JAVJAQ010001933.1, read on the forward strand.
TTTTTCCATAAATTTTCGGTTTCTGAATCCAGTATACTTGAATCAATATCATTCAAGAAAATATGTGGATTGGTTATAATATTTGTGGTTTGAAAGTTTGAAAGGAAGGATTCCTGGGGAAGGGTCAATCGTTTTGAATTCAATTTCTGGATGGTCCTGGATCGATATCAAGATTATCAGGGTTTCGAAGATATTCATTTTGAGCCTGCGAAAGATGTGGCTTTCTCAATTCTTTTATGTGAATGGTTTCGATTTTGCCTTCATTATTATGTTCCAAAATTTTTGTTATAGTGAAAGGACCAACAAATTTATTATTCTTTTTGTTTCGATTTTGTGAGTTTTTTTTGAAAACTCTTTGGTTGATTTGAAACTCTTCACTTACGTCTCATTTTATATCTGTTTTTGAGATAACTTTTTGTTTGCCTAATTTTAATTTTTCATTGACTTTTTCGTATAGAGGTGTGAGTTTCTGTTTGTGATCTTGCACGTATGACGCAAATAATTCTTTCGGAGTAAAAATCTCTTCTGGGTCTCTTGAATAAGTATGGCCAAAAACTACTTCAAATGGGATGTAACCGGTTGAACTGTGAATTGAACTATTGTAGCCTAATATTGCATAATAGATCAGGTCTGTTCCAGTGGGGTGGGATTCTTTTAAAATCCGTAGATTTTCAATTAATGTTGAATGAAGTCTCTCAACGAGGCTATTGGATTCGTGATGTTAGGTGACAGTGTTATTAGTGAATTCACAACCGCTATCGGAGGTTATAGTTCGAGGAGTTGAAATGAAGGAAAATATTCAACTGGAGAGTTACAAATGTGAACAGCTGATTTGCCGGCAATAGGTATTTTTTAAGCAAATTTAGAGAAAGAATCAATAATTCTTAAATATATTTTAGAATCGAAAAAGAATGCATCAATGTGAATTATTTGATGAATACTAATGGTACATTTGGATTTTTTTGGAATATTTTGTTCTTTGAAAAATATCGCAAGAGTTTATATAGTTGGTAATTGACTGCTTTATATTTATCCAATAATAATTTCGTTTCCAGTGTTGTAGAGTTTCCTCGATACCTCGATGATTTGTTTTTTCTTCGTGATAGTTTTTCATCATGAGAATTTGTTCTTCATGATCCGTTATAGTGTTGACTAGCTTAGTACAACGAATCAATCCTAAGGTTTGTTTGCTAAAGTTTTCTGAATGAACATTCGCGAAATTTTTCAGTAATTGTTGGTTTTCGAAATATATGAAATAATTTGTTTGGTTCAAAATAATCTTTCATGGAATCAAAAATAAGTCGATCGTTTTGAAGGTACTTTGACAGTAATTATTTCATGAATTCCATACGACTCTTGTTTTGCGTCAATTTTGTTATGTTTCCTTCTGAATATTTTGTTTTTGATTAGATCGTCTCGAATCGGTATTCCATAATTCAACATTTTTTTTTGAAAGGAAATGAGGAGTTTCGTTAGATTGATCAACATTTTTGGTTCAGTAGGAGGTTTGATTTGGATATCAGAAATGATGTTGATTTTTGGTTCATTTTTTAGAACAAATATTACTTGTTTTGGGTGTTTGGTTTTCTATAGGATTTTCTGAAAGTTTTTCCAGAAAGTATAGAGTTTCTTGATTTATATCACCTGGATTATTCAAAACTGATCGGTTTCATACATATTTAGTTGAATACGAGATACTGCTATAGGTTAATCTTGCCTGATTGTACCCTGGGATAAAACAGCGCCTAAGGCAAAATTAAAGGCGTCCGTAGTTACTATGAATTGTTTTTCGAAATCAGGATATTGAAGTATGGGATAATTGCAGAGCATTTTCTAACGAGTCTCGAAACTTTCAAAGAAATTTTCATCATGAATTACTTTCCCAGTTTTCTTTAGACAAGAAGTCATGGATTTTGTTATTTTAGCAGAATATTTTATGAATTTTTGGTAATATCCCATCAAAATGAATTGATTTCTTTTTGGGTTCTTGAAATGGAAAATTTTTGAATAACTACAATTTTATCCGGATTTGGTTTAACTCCCTCGGGGGTTATTATATGTCCCAGATAAGCTACTGATTTTTGAAGAAATTCTGATATATCTAGTTGAATTTTGGAGTTTGATTTTCGTAATCGGTCAATTACGCCTTTCATTCAAGAAATGTGTTCTTTCAATGAGCTACTGAATATTATTATGTGAGGTGAAATTACGCGGCCCAGAATTTTGAAATGAAATTCTGTTTACGTCGTGATTTTGATGTGTTGCACTCACTGTTGTATTACGAGAATTTGTTAACATTGGTTCTGGTTCATTTTGTGGTACTTGCCCAGTAGGTTTAAAAACGTTTACGGGGGTTCCGAATACTTGTTGATTGGTGAAGTATTTTTGTGGAGGCAAATTTTGTCTTTGCTAGATATTAATAAGTTGAGAAATTGATATCTTGGATTCCTGGTAGATTATTGACTTATATTGTTAAAATTTTGTCTATTGAAATTTTGGGCAGGATAATTTTGAATTGGTAATTGTGTTCTGAAATTTGAGATCGATTGCTGTGGTCTAAATTGATTGAGGTTTGTAGACTGTTGTCGTAGAGACATCAGTCTATTCTGTTGATGAACATTTGGATATTAATTGTGTTGTTTTTGGTTCTGAATCAGATTTTCTTCATCCAAAACATATGAAATTGCAAGTTCCAGAGAGTCTGGATTTATGAGTATGATCATGTTTTGTATTCCACCACTTAAATGACATATAAATGTTTTCAAAGACAAAATTCATCATAATTTTGCAATTTGAAAGCACGTTCCTGGATATTTAGATTCATCGAAATTATTTTGATGTAATGCTACTTATTTTCAATCATAACTCTAATTGAGAAAGTATTCATTGGATCATCGGGATTTTGAAAATTAACAAAAGCAGATGATTGCAATGTTCAATGAGCACTTCTGAAGTACTGTCATTATTTCCATCATATATTGGTATAGTATCAATATATAAACTGAGTAATTGATAATTGATTGGTGGGTTGGCCACTTGTGGGTTTGCCACACTTTCTGATTGGTTTTGCATATTATTATTATCACATGATTTATATTAGAGTTATTCAAATTTCCAATTAATTCATCCATTTTGACTGCTGAAATTCGAAAGAAATCAGTTGATAATAAATATTCACTATAGATTTGGTTACCTATTTTATCAAAATAATTGATTTGTGTTTTGAAAATTGATTTTTCTATCCTAAAAATATGTTTCCGGATATTATATGCACTAATATTGAAAACGCAATTGATTTCGATAAATTCTATCAC
>JAVJAQ010001933.1:231859-306661 GCA_032362365.1 Zygogramma bicolorata
CGCACTACCTGCTGTGATTTCATTAGTTATTCTTGATTTCCTCAGAATCGGATTCCAAATTCTGTTTAGATTCAACGCTTCTTCCTTATATTAAAATTGTCCGCATGTTTTTGGATCTCTATTGCCTCCCGTACCAGTCGGCTATGGAAACCCTGGTTGGGGGCAATCAGTGTTGCATTTTCGAACAGAATCCTGTGGTCGCCCTCACTCAATGCGTGTTCCGCCACCGCCCATTTGTCGGTTTGCCCCAGCCTGCAGTTCCTTTGATGCTCTTTGAGCCTTGTACCCATGGATTTTTTCGTGGTACCGATGTTAACCTCCCCACAGGTGCACGGTATGCGATAAACCCCTGCCGCTGACAGTGGGTCTCTTCTGTCCTTAGCCGACCTGAGGCTTTGTTGGATCTTCTTGGTCGGCTTGAAAACCGTTTTTATGTTATATTTCCCCAAGAGTTTTTCAATTCTGTCAGTGACTCTCGGGATATATGGTAGATATGCATTCGCAACTACCTGAGAGTCTTCCCTGTTATGAACCGTGGGACTCTTCGGTTTCATGGCCCTTTTGATCTCAGATACACTGTACCCATTCGACCTCAAAGTCACTTGAAGATGTTCCAGTTCCTGCTCTAGATGTTCTGGTTCACAAATTCTTCGAGCACGTTCAGTTGGTGTAGGTATGACTCCTCTCTTTTGACTGGGATGGTGGTTCGATATTGCGTGCAGGTACCCATCCTTGTGCGTGGGTTTTCGGTATACTTTGTGGGTTAGTCTAGCGCCACATCGTTCAATCAGAACATCTAAGAATGCTATCTGCTGGTTCTGTTCGGTTTCCATGGTGAATTTGATGCCGGGGTGTTGAGTGTTTAGGTGGTCCAGAAAAAGGTTCAGAGCGTCCCTTTCATGTTTCCAGACGACGAAGGTGTCATCCACGTAGCGTAGCCACAAGGTCGGCTTCAAATCAAAGGCGATGAAGAGAAGGCAATCGACGCGTTTGATTTGAAGCCGACCCTGTGGCTACGCTACGTGGATGACCTTACCGAAAACCCACGCACACGGATAGGCACCTGCACGCACTATCGAACCACCATCCCAGTCAAAAGAGAGGAGTCATATCTACCCTAACTGAACGTGCTCGAAGAATTTGTGAACCAGAACATCTAGAGCAGGAACTGGAACATCTTCAAGTGACCTGAAGGTCGAATGGGTACAGTGTATCTGAGATCAACAGGGCCATGAAACCGAAGAGTCCCACGGTTCATAACAGGGAGGACTCTCAGGTAGTTGCGAATGCATATCTACCATATATCCCGAGGGTCACTGACAGAATTGGAAAACTTCTGGGGAAATATAACATAAGAATGGTTTTCAAGCTGACCAAGAAGATCCAACAGAGCCTCAGGTCGGCTAAGGACAGAAGAGACCCATTGTCAGCGGCAAGGGTTTATCGCATACCGTGCACCTGTGGGAAGGTTTACATCGGTACCACGAAAAAATCCATGGGTACAAGGCTCAAAGAGCATCGAAAGAACTGCAGGCTGGGGTAAACCGACAAATCGGCGGTGGCGGAACACGCATTGAGTGAGGGCGACCACAGGATTCTGTTCGAAAATGCAACACTAATTGCCCCCAACCAGGGTTACCATAGCCCACTGCTACGGGAGGTGATAGAGATCCAAAAACATGCGGACAATTTTAACAGAAAGGAAGAAGCATTGAATCTGAACAGCAGGTAGTGCGGCAACAAATAATAATGATTATTTTTCCGACCCAAATATCGACCAATAGAATTGCACCATTCGACGTCACGTGGTACAACCTACATGGTATTATACTGATAATTTTTTGAAAATTTTCTCTGGTAGTTGCTATATATAAAAAACAAAACATGATCCAGTCAAATTAACCAAACGTCAAACTGACAGGTTGAATTCAATTGTGAAAATTGGAGATTTTGCATGAAAATGAGTCGATTTGGAGTTTGTTCTCTGTCCACCATCGATAAAAAAGTCAAAGGAAATGTTCCCATTAATACGGAGAAGGCAAAAAAAACAGTTTGGAACCAATTTACCACTTTTTGTACTGAGAGCGAATACACATTGAGTGCTGAAACGAGTGAAGCGCAATTGGCAAACATTATGAAAGATTACGCTTACAATATGAAGAAAATGGATGGAGAAGACTATAAGGAAGGTACAATAAAAACAATGTGGAATCAGACTGCCAAATTACTTCAAGAAAAGTATTTGAACGATTTCGACATCAAAATCAACCCATTTTCGGATGCTGCATTCAAGACCGCTCGAGGAGCTCGTGATGCCAAGCGTAAGGCTTTACAATCGATTCAACAGCATAAACCTCATGCCATCTACCTCTTCTGGGACCATTACCAATAACTCTGACTTGAAGAAAACATGCACCAATGTTTACAACAATTGTATTTTTAATTGCACTAGCCTGAATCTCAATTAAATGTTGTTTTATTCATTATGAAATTCTTATTTGTTAACTGTACATTTCGTCTCATGGTGCAATTCTATTGGCCGACATTTGGGACGGAAAAATAATCCCCCGAATACCACACGAGCTTCAAAATTATCTGGCATTTCCCTCAAGGTTCCCTGCAAACAAATAAAGTCGTCAAGTTTTTCAGGAAAAATCACTCGCGCTTCGCGCTCGTGATTTTTTAACCTGAAAAACTTGACTCCTTCATTTGTTTGCAACGAACCTATCGGGAAATACCCGATAATTTTGAAGCTCTTGTGGTATTATAAGTGATTATTCCCCGAACCCGACAGAAGTAATTAACACTCCAGACTACCTGCATCAATATAAATATGCCTTGAGAAATAGAAACGTTTAGTCATCGGAGGTGAATAAGCCTCTGAAGAAGCTGGCCACTCGCGCTAGCGAAACGTCAGGAAGAAACTACAAATAACGACGGCCTTCAAGTCCGAAGAGAAGTAGTTATACTAATTGAGCAGAGAAGTCACTCCGCAGAGTTTCATTTCTTGCTTTATCTTCTCGTTTCCATTTTGTATCAGCCTGTATATATCATCTATGGAGATTGGCATCACGAATAAATGATATTTATCAAAAGGTGTTTTCAAGGGATAGAAACACTATGGCAAACTGGTCGTATTTCTCGAGTTCATTCACTTCGATATAGAAAACAAAACAATACAGTTTTATTTCTTCTTGGGTTCATTAATCAGGGAATTGATTTTAGGCGATACTATACTTTATGATTCTCGTGCCTCTCAATACATTACCGAATAGACTTCATCATTCGGAAAAAAAAGCACGAACAATGTTAATTTGCTAACAGGAGGGAGTATCTTCAAACTCTTAACGATGTTGTTTAGGAATCTCAGGACGGGGATTAGGAGTGTTTAATGGCTTGCGAAATAATCTACACATTTTAAGGAAACTGTGTCAACCCCTCAGAAAAACTTTTCCTTTCAATAGAGGTCCGTGCGCTGGGAAAGTCGTATATTTAATTATTCTGGAGCAGCAAGGCTTAAACATTGTAGACGAAATGGGGTGCATCTCATTTGCTGTGCGAATGATATCATTGATTGTCTTTGATCAAATAATAATAATATTTTCATTTTCTACATGTATACTCGCGGTAAAAGGGAAAAATATATGAATTTCTGATATTATATGAAAAAAATGCGAAGTAGGATTTCACATAGTATAATGCACAGGTCAACAGTTACCAAATGTAGAAACATTTGACAGTCAGTGGGCATACTTGAAGACTGGCGTTAAATCAAATCATCTTTCGAACAATCTGTTCAGGCCAATCTCAAATTACCTACACAGTAGGTTTCCACTGGTACCTGTCAGAAAACAACTACTCCTCTGGCAAATACCACGAAGGGCATTGAATTATATCCGACCGGTGCCAGTGCAGGTTTCTTCACAGGATAAAAAAGAGTTGAAAATGAGGACCGCTTTTGAAAAATACGTCCATTATATGACTCAATCAGGTCGAAATGTAGAGAGTTACCTCTGGAACCAGATCTTTGTATCGACGAACAAATCATACCTTTCAAAGGTCAACTGAACGTCTATCAATATATCAAAGGAAAACCCTGTCCTTGGGGCATCGAACTCTTCGCTTTATGTGGGAAAAGTGGTTTATTATTCGATTTTATACTTTACCAAGGTGCCACAACAGAGCTTCATAAGGATCATGTAGAGTATATGGGGCAAGGTGCTGCTACAGTATTGAAATCGTCCGAACGTATAACTGAACCTAATATTTGACTATCCTATGACAATTATTTCCCAAATTATAATTTATTACAATGGCTACGGCATAAACAGATCTATGCCGCTGGTACAGCACGGATAAACCGATTCCAGAAGCCTCCTTTCTTGGCTTAAAATCTGGTAAAAAAACAAAACAGGGCTTTTGTTCAAGAAGTACCAAGCAATGACGGCGAGGTAAAAACTGATATGTGTAAACGATGGAATAAGACTACTAAACAGTATTTACAAATTCCACGCCCAGAAGTTATACAGTTGTATAACGAACGAATGGGTGGGGTGGATAAATTAGATTTTCTTATAAGTATTTATCGCACCTTCATCAGGTAGTAGAAAATGGACTTTGCGAATGTTTACTCATGCAATTAATATTTCATGCGCCAATAGCTGGTTGCAATATACCGATGATTGTAAAAGACTTGGCATTCCAAAACCGAAAGTATTAGATCCAATACACTTCCGGATGCATATCGCAAAAGTTTTGATTTGTGCCAATCAATTTGTGAAAAAAAAAAAGGTCGTCCGTCTTCTTCATCATCTCCACCGCTCACATCTCTACCCACGCGAAGTGAAATTGAAGTAAGACCAGTTTCAGAAGTTTGTCTTGATCAAATAGATCATTTTCCTTTTTTTGGCCCAAGTAAAGATGGTTCTAGATGCGAGAATGGAAGCTGTATAAAAAAAAACACATTTTCAATGTGAAAAATGAAAACTGCATTTATGCATCAACAGGGATCGCAACTGTTTCTGGGATTTTCATCATAAATAAATAATAACTTTCTGTGTTTTTAGTCATTTTAATGATTTTTTTTCACTTGACTGTCATAATGAGTTTCGTTGAGTCATTATGTTCATTATAAAGACCATTTAATTTTTCGGAAACTAGTGACGTCACAAGGTTCTGGATTGTTCTAAATATCGTCAAAAAAATCAATAATTCAATATTATTTGTGACCGAATGGGTTAATTACTCATGTCAAGGTGACATTCTGATTCAAAACACAAAACTGAAATTTCCAAAAGATTTTTTACAAATTGCTTGAAGAAAGAAGCACAGTAGTTTTCGAGACCCCGCCAAGGAAAAGTATGAAATATATTCTACATCTTTCTCAAACTCAATATCTGAGTCGCAAAGATTTTTCAAGGGAACTGAAAAAATAGTCAGTCAATTTTGCTATTTCTCAATATTGCAGTTACGTATCAAGGCAAATATACTAAGTTGCCCTATAGATTAGATTAGATTAATTTTTCATCTCTTAGGTATACAGCCTGTACATGAGTTAAGTCATTTTCAGTAGATGTTTTTCCTACGGTACATAGTACAAGCAAAAAACTACAGGAACATTGTTTTTGTCATTATAAAAAAGCGTTATAATTCATGAGGAATAACAATAAGAAACACACAAGAGTTCAGCAATTAATGAAAAAAACATGTAAGAGTTTGTTGAAATACGGTAAACAATATACCTAAACGGGTAATGATTTCCATAAGATCTACCATCTAGCATTTTTAAACTCATAAATGGAATAGAAACAGTCATCAAGCAGAAATTACTTCAGTTCTTTTTTGAATTTTTTGTGATCGTGGTTTTTCTTGATTTTTCCTGGGAGATGATTGAAAGCATTGGCCCCTGCATAACAGGGAAATTTTTTATATCCCATTTGATTAAATCGTTCCAGGTGGATTGGAACCCTATCATCTTCAACTCATGTATCTCATGGGTTTTCAGTAGAGGAAGATAGGTTTTCATGAATCTCTTCTGAATTATTTGAATACGGTCTACTTCTACAGATTGCCCCCAAATCGTAATATTTGTACTCAGTATTGAGTAAAACGAATGAGTAATGAAAATTTACGAGATTATTTCGATTGAAATTGTTCCTTAAAGTCATGAGAGCAAAGTATGTTTTATATTTTTTTATTTATTTTATTCAAACTGGCACTATAAGAATTTGAAGCTTTTTCATTATCAGTGGAGATGGAACCAAAGGAATGGATTTCATTTCCAATACAATTGTTTTCAGGAAGAACACCCACACGAATCGCTACTTAAATATCAATGGGAACTATCACATCAGTGTCCAAAATGGTATCATTCTGCACGAAGGCTCCCAGATGAAAATTCCAAGATCAACTGCTGGTCTTATTGTCAACAAAAGTGACCACAGCACACGAGAGTGAGGCAGAAAAGTCGGTTATATCTGCATCACAAAAATTTATATAAAAAGTATTTCAGGAACGATAATGATCCATCACTCATATACGTATGATTTTGAATTATCAAACGATTTAAAGAAATGGCAGGATTCTACCTTGACAAATGACAGTTCTCAGAGAGATACTGATTAGTTTTCGTTGCGATCCTAACGTGAAATCCAAGAAGTGATGACCTAGATGTGTAAAGAACCTGGTGCTCTCACTTGATCTTGTGAAACACTTCCACTTCCAGCCAGCAGGTCGGGTTTAAAATTCGAATCCGTAAAGATGAGACGGTGTCAAATGAGAAAGTCTGTCTGAAACAGCGGCCTGGCAGTGGTCACTGATCACACTGTTGACATTCGTTTTATTTTCTGTTTGAAACTCAACGTTTTTCGACCCGAGCACTATATACCGACTGATACAGTGTTATAGTCTCGAGAAATTTTGAGTGAATAATAACATCGAATCAGTGCAAGCACCAAGTTTTTTCAAAGATCTTGGTGTTGACGTTAATCTGACGATTGAAAAAACGACAGACAGCGATATTCGGTGACTTTTTATGAAACAAGTGTTTCTGTATTCAGTCTGATGTCGTTATCACATCTAGTGTTATGGGAGTGACTGTCACTGTTTGGAGCATATAGATAGTTACTCTTGAATATATAACAGTAGTTCAAATACTCAAATGGATGAGATTTTTTTTGAAAATTTCCCTACAGGAGTTGCGAGATTTCGTGTCGAATATAAGTCGTAGTATACGCGTTCAAGCAACAAACACACTATTGACCTCAGATGCCTGTCCCCACACTATAATTTATAATGATATATATCTGAATTCACCAATGCGTGATATATTTGAAAAAGTGAATCAATGTTAAGCATATTTTTCAAATAACCAATTATAAAAAAGCTTTTATTCACGACCATTGTATAATGTACCCATTATACGTCTGTTTTCTCGACCTTGATAATATCCATTATTCACTAGTAAATAATATGAGTCATTATTTACTAGTGAATAATATAAGTCATTATTCACTGCTGTCAACTGTCACTGCTGTCAAATACTTTACCTATAATATTATATTTTGTTTTACAAACAATCGGTTTTTGAAATTTTATAGTGTAAACCACCGAATATTTTCAATTCAGCTCTGTACCTACATAAAATCAAAGATATGGGGCATTGACTCTGAGATAACAGCGATAAGGAATGTGCATGTCATATCGAAATAGCTTCTGAATCCAATCCAATTCAACTGACTTCTGTTAGGAATACTGTATGAAATATTTTTCAGAATATAATGATAGTGTTTCTAAAAATATTTCAATAATGTAAAAATATTCCCAACAGAAAACCTTGTTCAGTAGTCGTGAATAAAGTATAGTATTCTACCCGCTATTATTCTCTCGGTGATCACCTCGTGAACAATAGTTATCATTATACGCTCGTTGAAAAATATACTGTTATTCAGTTCCTTACAAGCGGAATTCATTTGTTCTCCCCTTGAGAGGATGCAATCAATATATATGCATATGAGTTGTGATGAAATAGAGGTTTTCAAAACAATATCTTCAGATTCATATAAGTAGTTTATTGAAGTTCTATTCTTTGTGTGATATTCTTCGACTACAGTTCTGCTGTCATTAACGATCAACATATTTCTCTGGCATTAATTTAAACAATCGTTCTAGGGCTGCAGGTTTCATTCAATGTGCTTCGATTTCTGAGACCACAATGGCGGTGTCATCCTCATACATGGAGGTTCTACCACTTCGAATTGTGCTCAGGACCTCAGGAGGGTCATTCATATATGTTTGAAAAATTAAGGGTCTAGAACACTCCCGTGAGGAGTTCCAAGGTCAAGATAATATTCGTTTGATTTTGTGTCATCAATTTTCATGATATTTTTTTTATTCTCAGGTAGGACCTTATCGAACTATGTTTTGGACCACGTAAGCCCAGTTTTCTGATATGAACCATCAATTCACTTGTCACCCGCGTCAGATCGAATGAAGATGAAACGACATATTCCTCCCTATCAAAGTAATCGCAGATGTGTTGTCCTGAGTTGGTGATTTCAGTCTCCTGGGCGAAAACCGTGCTTTCAAGTGTTGAGTACGTTGTATTCTTCACCTTCGAGACAAGCAAATTATCGGTTATAATTGCACGAGTGCATTATAATTACCGATAATTTTGCAAAAAGGCGTGATATCGAAAAATTGCAAGAGTTTATTTTCATATTTTGGCGAAAGTGCTCGAGTCCGAAGGACGAGGGCTCTTTTATAAAATATGAAAATAACTGAATGCAATTTGTATAAGATATCACGCTTGAATGCAAAATTATCTGGTCATTTTCATGCACGAATTTAATTCATTGGAATATTTCACAAATAAAGAAAGTCTCAAGGAAATGTTATTTTTTGTTCATTTATACTTTCCACCATAGATTGTATGCGAAATGTTTTTCTATTTTTGAAGTCTATCTGACATTCATTTGTGTTGTTCACTGACGTCTAGCGATACGGTTTCAAATGTGTTGTAATGGTGACTTGATACAATGGAATTACCGCTGTAAGTTTTCGATACAATGCAATTACCGCTGTAAGTTTTCAATAATTGCATTGCTCTTATGGGACATTTTATATATGAGGGAAATATCAGGTTATAATTGCACGAGTGCATAAAAATTACCGATAATTGCAAGAGTTTATTTTCATATTTTGGCGAAAGTGTTCCTTTACAAAATATGAAAATAGTCGAATGCAATTTGTATAAGATATCACGCTTGAATGCAAAATTATCCGGTCATTTTTATGCACGAATGTTATTTATTGGAATATATCACGAATAAAGGAATTCTCAAGGAAATGTTATTATTTGTTCATTTATACTTTCCTCTATAGATTGTTTGGAGCACTCACCAAAACGCGAAATGTTTTTCTATTTTTGAATTCTATCTGACATTTATTTGTGTTGTTTACTGAATTCTAGCGATACGGTTTCAAATGTGTTGTTATGGATGCAATGCAATTACCGCTGCAAGTTTTCGATAATTGCATTGCTCTTATGGGACATTTTCTATAAGAGAGAAATTTTCTAGGAAACATTGCAAACACCTTTTCCTGAACTATAATATTGTCTCCCTACACCACTTTTCCTCCCCAGAGTCATGTGGACACCCCAACTCTGTGGCGCCGTGATGGATGGCTGGCGTATTTAACCTCACCACGGTTTTAAATTCGTACAAGCGACAACCCGAAATGGGGATTTGGTCGCACCTACAATCCCATTTGTTTCTATAAATGAACTGTTTTATTTCATCTGCGCTAACGCGGCCCAAGAATCAGTTTATTTTTGTGCCAGTTGCTGCCGGAAGCGAAACCAATTGTATTTTATGGGTGAAAGTTCACAAAGTTAATTTCGGAAGGAAAGTATGAGCCCAAGAGGATGAGAAGGATGAAATGTATTCATCAAATAATAGGACTTTCTGGTGACTGAGGCGAAACCTGGTTTAGTAATGCTAATAACAATTACAGTATTTTGATTTTGTAATCGTGGTTCAGAGATATTATGGATTTCCAGATCGAATAGTACAAAAAGAAAAACCATCTTATAAAAAATCTGATGACTGAAGTGAGCAAAGTTTGAATTCCCACTGGTTTATCAAGTCACCTGGAAGAATATGGAATATTTATTGTTTGTTAAAAAATAGGGTCGGTATTGGAATCCAAGTCAGTCATCCACAATACCAACCAAGTATTTATTACTTTCCATCATTCATACATAGAAAAATTCCACTGATACTTCAGAATTCTTGGAAGGAAGTTTCGGAAATGGAAATTACTACCTTTTTCACTTGTTTTCCAGGAGGCGTCAAGTATATTTCAGGAAGTGTCAATTGAATTTCAGAACAGTCAGTTGTATATCGGAGATCGTCGACTGAATTTCAGAATAATGAGTTATGCTTGAATGTGCTTTACTATTGTGTTCCTTGCTGAGTGGGATTGGTTCGTATCAGTCGTCAATCGTAAATAATTGTGAATACCGGAGATCGAAAGTTGTGAGTCCCCTCAACTTCAAACTTGGTTTCAACACTTGTTCATATTCATTCACATTCCTTTTATATCTTTTCATTCCGATATTTTATATTCAATATTAAATTTTTTGTCAAAGTATTATTATTTGATGATGATTCAACAGTTTCTGCAACATCTAGTGAGTTATATTTCAGAAAGCATCAATTGAATTTCAGAACAGTAAACTTCATTTCGGAAAACATCAATTGTATTTCAGAAAACATCATTTGCATTTCAGAACAATGATATACATCGGAGAGTAGCATTTTTATTCCGGAAATGGAATTTGTATTTCAGAATACATCAATATCCATCACTTCTTATGGAACTCATTTTTTTCGAATAAATCTTGATTTTTCTGATCTTAAAGGTGGGTAACTGTTTTTGCATACTATCTTAAGGTTTCCATCACCCATTGAATAACAGACTACTACTTCATTGAATTTAAATTAAATCAAATGAAAATAAGAACTTACTGATTATCATTTGCTCATATTTGCTTTTGTGTTGATAATTTCCTGCTTCAACCATATACAGGGATCGAATTAAATGCCCAGCTGGCATACCTTCCATAACTATGGCAGCCGCATGGTGTATAGTTGAATCTTATGCTGCACATGAACAATCCTCTCCAACCAAAAGAGTTTCTTTTATCATCAATTATTCGTTGGAAATATATCAGTCTCTGTTATATAACTGTACTCAGCCAACAAATCAGTGACGTGATATCCCTGTGATGTCACAATTAGGTGAGGTGATTGTGATATTACTTATGTTACATTAGCTACGAGAAATACATTGTGATGTAACCATTGCGATGTTCCGTTGACCAGCGGACGACCGTCAACCCTCAGAAGTCGAAACTTGTGCGAGCAATTGATCAGCGAGGCCTTACCTTTTAACGTGCGATTACCCAGCACGGTATATGTCAGTGGTATATAATTTTTGTGATGTTCACTAGACTCCGCTATCGTTAATATCGTTACTGATATATATTACATATGAATTCAACCGATATGGATTGTTTTGGTTGCTAGAAAAATGTAATTGGGCTAGTCTGTATTTGACCGATAGTGGTAAATGTTATTTATGGTATTTTGATACCAAATGCCATCTACTTTGTGATATTCACTAGACTCCGTTATCGTTAATATCGTTGCTGATATGTATTACATATTAATTCAACCGATATGGATTAATTTGATTGCTAGGAAAATGAATTTGAGCTAGACTGTACCTGAACGAAAGCGGTGAATGTTATTAATGGCATTTTGCTACCAAATGCCATCGACTTTCAGCAAATAAGCTTTGTTACTCACTCCCGTGGCCATACCGCGGGAGTAGCAACGTTATTCGCCCTCTCGGGAAATCGAACCATCGATCTGGGCTAACTCGGTTGCCATTAAATCATAATTCAGGTGACACAGACCTAATATACACTTGCTATTCAGCTACATTTACGAAATTCAGAATATTGAATATGCGCATAGTCATTTTTTGATATAATGTGAGATTTTCAACCACTCTCGGCTTTTCCGAAAATGACATCAACTCGATTTACGAATGAGACAACCTGTATTTCATTTCATTTTTGGAATCCACACAACTCCCTGTCCGACATTTCCTAGCAGAATATCGTTCCGAGTACAACCAGTGATCAGTAACTGCAGTTCGTCAACATTCCCTATAAATTTGCTTCATATCTAGTTTCTCATTTATAATTTGAACTTGCGGCATTCTCAACTTATTTCGGTTTTCAATACAATCTCCAATAATGCATTCAGTTACTAACAATATCAGTTGAACGGAACTCCTAAGGTGTTTGTTTGTACCAATACATCATTCGAATATTAACTTTGAGGTTTCATTTGATTCGGAAAGAATTTCAAAAATGTAATAACATACAGGGTGCGTCGTTCGGAAATCAACAATTTGAGTCATTTTTGGAAAAATCAGGAAACATTTCCCACTCTGTCAAATAGTGGCTCTTCGTTAACATATTCAATATTCCGAATTTGGTAAAATAACCAAAAAAAAATAGGAATAAAGGGGGTGTACCATGAGTCTATGCCACTTGGTATATCAGAAAATACTAATACAGTTTCTGGCAGATTATTTTTTCCTAAAAAAATCTCTGAAACAAAGGCACATGCTTTTGTTCATCAGAAATGAAAATGATAGATAATGTGAATATAGAGTAAAACTGTATATGGGGGTTCCACAAGAAGTAACATAACCGAGTTTTTCAATTGTGATTCTGAAAGTCGATTATTTTTCTTAGGCACACATAATAATCCACATAATAATCCATTAATATTTCGTGAAGTGCTTACCCAGCATCCCCAAAAATCAATTGTTTGGGTATTTATGGACATCACATAATCGGCACTTTTTTATACGCGGTAAACTCACTGGACAAATTTATTTAGATCTATTGGAGAACGCTATTTATTCAGCCCTCGTGCTAGTAATGAAGAATGACGAACACCATCAAACGATCATGTTCCAACAAGATGGCGTGAGTTCTCAGATGACAATTTTCCTCACGCCTGGAGTGGAAGAAGGGAACACCCAGATCACCTGATGTGGCTCCCGTGGAATTTTTTCTATGGGTTCACTGAATTCAAGATCTACGCTACCCAGCCTGAGTCACTGAATGATTTGAGGCATCGGATCATTAATGAATGCCGTCAAATTGCACCAGAAATCTTGGGTAATGTACGTTAACATTTTCAGCAATACTTCTATTACTGCATGGAAGTGAATGGTGCGCATTTCGAGCATTCAATGAAGTAATCATGAAAGTACGTAATAATCTACTATTTCAGCTGTCAATACGTTATCGATCGAACTTTTGAAGCGCAATTTCAGGATCAGATAGTACTCGATAGGATCTTCAAAGTGAGGTACCGCAACACCCCTCATTCAAAATCAAGGGGCCGTGCTCACCCTCGTAGGGGATGCCAAGAGCGGAAAAGTTGTTCCCCTTTGAACCAGAATTTGACGGGTCCGAGCGATTTTCCACATTTTCATTTTGAAACCGTAAAATCTCGGTGTTAAGTTTTCGTTGGACCACTCTGTATATTGAGCTGTCGCTTTTTGTCCGTGTTGTTTCATATTGATAGGAATTTTTATTTCAGTTTTTTATCGTGAAACATTTGTACAATGTGAGGGAAATTATGACAAAATATATCTCTTGAGGTAGCCAAAATACTTGATCTTTATCTTTTTCGTCATTGAAACCTCAGTTTTATGAAATTCTTTCTTGCAAGATTCTGTTTATGAATTGAACAAAATTCAGAACCTTTTTTTGTTGGAACATGTTCTCCACACGTAAGATTACTCATAGAATGAGATGAAATTGTTCAAGTTTTGAACGTATTGATACATGCTATTGCAGATGGTTCACTCTTCGAGTCATATAAACTAAAATCCAACCATGTTGTCAACGTAAGGCAGCAAATGAGTAGCAGATAGCTAGTTGTTTGGAAAATGAAATGAAGATTGTGTTCATACCGTGGAAGTTCTGAGCGTGCTGAGTTTATCGGTCTGTTACATGTGAAAATTCTAAGATATGTGTAGAACACCAATTTCATTCATTGCGAGAAATTTTCGAACAATGATTCTACCGACGTTCCTATTGTGGTATATTTTTACTGCAGCCCTTCGGAAAGGATGCGATACTGGTCAACTAGCAAAGTTATGATGGGTGCTGTATGATACGTCGAATGATATGGCTCCTGACAGATTCGAATTTTTTGAGCTTTTTAGTCACTATATCGTAGATTTCTTCAGTTGGCGCTGTCATGCGCCAGTTGACAAAATATATACGAGCCTTGCCGCTTGCAAAATAGGTATAATTCGTGCCAGAACCTCAATGTTTGTAGTAAAGTTTCCATACTCCAATACATCTCTTTGGATTTCGCAAGTGTTTTTCTCATTAATCTAATATGACATCATCTTGTTGACAGCTGATTTGACGATGTTGATCATGTTTCGATTGTGTTCTGCTCAATTCGAATAGAAGTGAAATTTCCAACAGAACTCTACCTTTTTGAGATTCGACTCGTATTTGGTAAGAAGCATATATTTTGAACCGATTTTCGATGAACTAGGCATGTCTCGTTTTTTTTAATAAAATGTATGTTTACATCAATCGATTCCCATTCATTGACGATTCTGTATAATCAGACCAATATGTTTTTTATATTGGTCGAATGATTCGAAACGAGTACCCATTCAGGCATCTCTTGTTGAAGCCAATCCAGATGACAACTCACGGTTCACCCTATGAAATTAGTTCTCCCAATTCTTCTGTTGCGACCCTCTATCATCTTTGCTCCCATTTCGTCTTCAGAGATTTCAGATTCGTCATAGCTGACCTGATTCTCTCAGTTTTTCCTCTTTATTTCATAGCGGTTTTCTCCAGCTCGTTTGATTCGTACAAAACTAGAGTCCAACCAAGTTGTTAGCATCAGGAGACACCTGTGCAGATGAGTTGAACAACGGGTTACGGAACATTCAGATCAGTTCTCAAGACAATTTCACTGGCAAGGAACAATTGGCTCGATTTTTTAATATTTCCAATATAATATATTATTTTTTGTATTTTCTGAATGCGCATTTCATCCTTTCGAAAAGGTTGTGTTGGTTGAAAAGTGAACACTGGAATGTTCAATTTATGAAAACTTCATCTCTGAATTCATTCATATCATAAAAACAGGTTTGAATTTATTCCATTGAAGAGTAAGGCAAATAATTCTTGACAAATTGACGAAAAATATTTTGTCATTTTTTCTATAAATGCCAATAGAATACCATCATACATTCTTCATTGATATCACCATTTCTTCTGAAAACAAAATCGAGTTATCTGGAGAATATTTGAAAGAGACTATGAATTATTGACCAAATTCTTTTGTTTTCAAAAAAACGTGCAAAACTACAGTTAAAATATCTTCATGGAGAGGTGGGAGCGTCAGGTGGTTAACAGAAAACTCCTCCACGGCATTCAACTTCGAACTCTGTGAAGAAAACCGATTGATAGTTTGTTTTGGAATCAGCGACAGGAATTGTAAATTTATTTGAGTGGCAATTGATTCACAAGCTAGCTTGGGGTTTCAATTCATTTTTTTTCTGGTGAATTTCCGATTCATTGATTCAATATATGTTTTTGCGTGAATTATGCCTCGTGAATTCAATTCACGAAAGAATTGATTTTGTCCAACTTCCTTATAGAATCAGACATATGCAATTTATGGAACTTTTCTCACGAAAATTACATTTAAATTAATGGAATAATTTTCAAGATAGTTGGGATGATATCTTATTGATAACTATTTTCAACAGTGTTCTATTCAATTTCAAAGATATATCTGGAGGTATGAATTGATTTTAAGAAGATATATAAGTATGCAATTGACCCTGTAGTAGCCTAGATGGAATATTTTTGGGAATCAGACTATAAATCAAGAAATCTTTCCACATTTCGAATTGATGCTGATGTTTGATATCATGAAAGGACCCATACTTGAAAAGCAAAATCTGATACTTACTTTATTTCTCAATTTTCCATTCTTAATCATCATCTGAAATTCTGAATACCCTGCTCAGGTTTTCGAAAAATTTCAAATTGTTGCATTCATTTTCGAAAACAACCAATACACAGAATGACCTATAGCCATCACGGAGCATTTGAATTCTTGAAATTTGATATAAAATTTACTTTCCCTCGGAACCCAAATCCCAGTGTTACATATCATTCAACCAATTATCAAACAACTCCTTTGTCATCCCAAAATCCTAAATTTCAACAGGAAAATAATTTTCTTCGAACCCAAAAACCACTAAATAAGTGCCAGTCTTCCATAGATCCCGGCCAGATATCACAAAACTAGTCCGTTATCTCGAATCCCCGAATTTCAATAGAATAAATCACGCGTAAACATTACAAAATATTGATTGTTATGAACAAACGAAATTCTCGAGCCAGAGTTAAAAATACCTCAGCAGAAATCCAGCACATCCACGCGTGCCGCCTGGTTTTTCTCCCACTAGTTCTGTCATATTTTTCATGTTTTTTTCCATAAACTATATTCTATCGATGAACCTATCGCTTATCTTTGTGGGGTTTCGCCTTTACTCATAAGAGGATGAAAGTCGCTTTTCTCTACGATAATTTTTATATTTAAATGGAACTCAATTTAAAGTCTACGCAGAGCGCACTGGTGCCCCTTGAACCAGGTGCCCCCATACGGAGTGCTAATAATGCAACATGTAGTTAGCCCACATTACTCCTTGACGCGCGAGACGCCAAAAACCATCTCAACCCCCTTATATTCTACTGAAGAAGATGAAGAAGATAATGAGGTCGTTATTCGCATCAAATGAGAATACTTAATCATTTCGCAAGACTGTGAAATGAAAATGTAATTAATCTGAAATATAATAATAATTAATTATTCCTTTTTTTTTCATTTCACATTTCGTATCGTTGAATTCCTTTCTAGTAATCAGAAAGTTGCTTTCCTTTTTCATGTTTCATTGTCGCTGATGCTGTAACTTGAAAAATATATATTAAAAAGAGAAATGCTGAGAAACAATTAGAAAATCATTCAAATAAAACTTCTACCCAGGTGAACACTGAGAAAGGTCATTGAGGGTCGAGTTTGTTTTCATCATCGTCGGGATAATTTCGCGTTCTATTGAAATAAGAGGTTGAGTCATTTTCTAAAATCTCATTCAGTTGCGATTGAAATTGAGCATTCGAACTGAAAGGCATTTCAAAGTTTTTTCAACTGTGACTTGAAATGAAATTTTTAGATTTCTGAAAGAGTCTTCAATATTTGAAGAAGACTTTATTTATATTATGAAATCGGTCCTGACTCATATTCACAATTGTTTTTCAAATTGTTCATGAATATTTTTGTTGTTACCCAATTGGAAGAGTTTGTCACCGAATAGGTAATTTCGAACCAAACATAATCAACTTGTACAAAACTTTTATTGCGTTTCCCACTTGCTTCAATTTTCATTATATTTTTTGAACTTTTAGGATAACTTTGCACGCTTTTAAATTCTTTCACTCAATATGTTTTCAGTTTCAGTAACAAATTCATCTAAGTTAAGCAGTTCGTAATATTTTCCATAGTCGAAAGTAACATAGTCGTTAGTGTCACTCATAATTTCGAAAATGGGGGTGGAACTAACTACACTCTGTTGGTTATACCGGTTGTTCACAAAAAAAATCATGAGCTTCTTTTGCTAAATGGCCCTCTAATGATTTCAATACTTGAGCTATCACTATCAAACGTTTCAATAAATTCTTTCAAGTTCATATCTCCTGATTCAAATTGTTCTGAAGTTTTTTTTGCAGAGTCAACAACTGCAATAACTTAACAATAACTGAACAATAACACAATTGTATCTTTACGTTTGATGAACCCACGTGAAACTTAACATATTTCGGCTTGATATTCAGTTTGAATAAGATACCACCACGTCTGAACCACCCCAATACCATAACGATCCGATGTAGTATTATTCATCGTCGTGGTTTATCAAAGATTGGTAAAGTGTGATACAATCCAATAATTTGGTATTTCGTGACCTCCTATCGTCACTACAAAGTATAAAACAAAGTCGTATTGTTAGATCTTCAAACCTACGCAATAGATTTCGATGAAATTTTTTTCAATAGTAATTCAAGAGGAAGATATGTATGACAGATGCATGATATGGTAGAGAAACAATCATAATTTCAGAAGTTTCTAATGTGATGTAAAGAAACATTTTTTTTACGCTTGCATTGCAAACGCTGGCTGAATCCTACGAGATAGATTAAAATAATGTAATACAGTTTTGTTCGAAAAAAAGTTTTGCTCAAAAAATTCAACTATAAAATCCCCGATGGTATATGTCTCTCTCAAGGATAATGAATGAAATAGTCGAAATAGTCGAACCTTTCATTGCTCTCCTCCATGTTCGGAATGCTGTTGTACGATTGTACTCCAATGAATACCAAACCATATACAGCGTTATAGTCGGAACGTAAACGGCAACAAGCTTGGAAAAAAATTATTAAGGAACGCCACTTTGTACGAATGTTCTGTGGACCCCTAAGGTCATTTTTAGGACAGTTGCCACCCAATCTTTCGGTGTAATAACCCCTCCTCACTCCATTTGAAAATATTTTCCCTATGAATTTCCCTATGAACAGTTGTTTGTTTTAAAATGGTCAGAATCGAGCATTTACTCAAAAAAGAATTTGCGAACTGTTTGAGTACATTCATTTAAATATTTGAAAATAAACTGAGATTTTTCTGTTCGTGGAACTTTTCACCAAAGAAATATTTGTATTTGTTCACAATGAACTTCGAGGAAGATTTAATGAATAATTGAAACGTAGGATCAAGAACAACATTGCATTGTATTTCAAGAAATTCGGTTCTATTCCTCTCGATAGATGTTTCCACAGACAACAGATCACAACCCCAACAAAGTTCAGATCTTTTCCCAGTAGAGACAACAAAAGAGGAGTCACTACTGGGTGTGGTGATTTATTTTTGGGCTTTCTTCTCCTCCGAATCAATAATAGTAGTTACAACTTCTATGAAAGAAGTAGAAAAAAAAAAACAAAAAAATCTCTGTTGATAGGTACGTGTATATCATCCAGAGAAGTTCTAATAATTAACAAAAAGGAAAGAAAGTCCATCAAAAAACAACTGTTTCCTTGTCTACATGGTGACGACGGGCAGTGGGTTATATAGAAATCATTTTTCTCGCTCAATTTGTATACCAAGCATATTAATGTTGAAATAGAATAGAAAGCAAACATAGGAATATCTACACAGAGCGAACTAGAGAGCTTTTTTTAGAAAAAATCTCACTCTCCAGAGTACTTTTTCATTCCAACCCATAAAAGATCTCGTTTCACTCACAGAAAATCATTTATAACTGAATACTTTCACTAAAATTTTTAGACAATTCTGAAATTTTCAATTCGTGACAAGTCTGTTATCAGTTTCAATCGACAATTCAGTGAGATTCATTCATTTGAACCAAAAACAAGCCGACGTTTCAATGATGATTTGGTTTTTTATGGAAAGAAGGAAGTTTTACGACGGACAGTGGGTTACATAGAGATCACTCTTCCTTGCTCAATTTGTATACCAAGCATACGAAATCTGAATCAAACAGAAATCAATACCCACATTGAAGATAATCAGCCCCCTGGAATCAACAAGTTGCCTCATAGACTATGTCAGGTGGGGGAGTTCAGATGGAAACTAAATTAGTAGAGTGAATGCGTTCAACATCCGACATATAACATTAGCCGAACAGAGCATCAAACATTGGTCAGTTCACGAGGTGATAACATTGAAATTCTACCCGCAGATAAAGGAAACACCACAGTAGTGATGGACATCGACTAGTATGAGACGAAAATCGAGAAAAAGCTGGAGGTCAAACACAGGAAGGAGCACTGGTTCGAAAGGGAATTCAAGAAAGCTGCCTACATTCTCAACAAACGATGCATTCACTCAAATCAGCGTATCAATCCAAAATGTATGGAAACCACCTCTTCAAGGGATGGACCAGCTTCGGCTCGACGAACGAGAACTTCGCGCCAATATATTCATTTTCCGCTGAAACCGATCAACGCGACCTGCTAGTACCCAGCACTGGTGCGTCTCATTGTTAGAACCAGCTGTCGGAACGCCATTAGTACACTCAACTAAAATCTTGTTTTCAACATTCAATAAGTATATCAATTTATTTGTAACAATATTAGTTTCCTTTGATCAATCATACCTTTAATTTTATTCTTTGACCAGAAATCCATTCCAACAGTTTTTTTGGAATCATTCTCCTCAGTTGATTTGTATTTCTTCTTAGTTTTTACATTTCAACGGGTTTCAATTGAATTATTGATATTGACAATCAAAGTCCGATCCAATACCAGACAAGGTTTTTTCATTTCGAATAATTGATTTGGTACTCCTCACAGGAAGAATATTTTTCTCAAATCAATTGGTACCTAACTGATTCACTGCCAATTGTGTGACAATGATGAGCGAACAAACAAGATGTGTTGAAAAATTCTCAAAAATTAATTTTCCACGGCAATGATACTTTGTGCGACATCTCATGTCTATAGATACAACCTCTACTCTCAGCTCAAAATTGGTGGCATAGTTTCAGCAGGAATCCGCTGCGTTCGCGTTAGTGTTTGCGGTAGTAACGGATAGATGGCGAAGGAACGTTCAAAATCTAGCAGTCATTCTTGATTATATTTCATTTTCATTTGAACACAGAAATATTTAAAGAATGCTACTTAACAGGGTCACTAACCAAATCAACTCATTTTCTTCATAACTTATGTACACATGGAACGTGGGAACTCCATTGAATTACAGAGATGTGTCAAACTATAAAAAAAAAACTTGGTATTGCCCTATTTTCTGTAGTCTCAGAAGATATGACATTTATATCATAATGTATAGACACATTTGAATCTGAAAAAATATCGGGGAGGGGAGGATAATGGAAATAATTATTCTCAAACGCGAGGTAAAAATCAATCAGTAATTTTTTAGATTGTTAGCTTTTTAGTGAAAACAGTTGATAGAGATCAAAAACTACCCTGAAACCAAAAATTCTTATCACTCGCCCACCTTGCGCGTTTCGCCAATAAAGTAATCATCTCTTGGAAGAAAAGTTGATACTGAATCTGAGTATCAATTGCAATATTCAACTTGACAAGAAAATGATTAAGAAGTTAAGATTTGGTTAGTGACCCTGTTAAGTAGCATTCTTTAAATATTTCTGTGTTCAAATGAAAATGAAATATAATCAAGAATGACTGCTAGATTTTGAACGTTCCTTCGCCATCTATCCGTTACTACCGCAAACACTAACGCGAACGCAGCGGATTCCTGCTGAAACTATGCCACCAATTTTGAGCTGAGAGTAGAGGTTGTATCTATAGACATGAGATGTCGCACAAAGTATCATTGCCGTGGAAAATTAATTTTTGAGAATTTTTCAACACATCTTGTTTGTTCGCTCATCATTGTCACACAATTGGCAGTGAATCAGTTAGGTACCAATTGATTTGAGAAAAATATTCTTCCTGTGAGGAGTACCAAATCAATTATTCGAAATGAAAAAACCTTGTCTGGTATTGGATCGGACTTTGATTGTCAATATCAATAATTCAATTGAAACCCGTTGAAATGTAAAAACTAAGAAGAAATACAAATCAACTGAGGAGAATGATTCCAAAAAAACTGTTGGAATGGATTTCTGGTCAAAGAATAAAATTAAAGGTATGATTGATCAAAGGAAACTAATATTGTTACAAATAAATTGATATACTTATTGAATGTTGAAAACAAGATTTTAGTTGAGTGTACTAATGGCGTTCCGACAGCTGGTTCTAACAATGAGACGCACCAGTGCTGGGTACTAGCAGGTCGCGTTGATCGGTTTCAGCGGAAAATGAATATATTGGCGCGAAGTTCTCGTTCGTCGAGCCGAAGCTGGTCCATCCCTTGAAGAGGTGGTTTCCATACATTTTGGATTGATACGCTGATTTGAGTGAATGCATCGTTTGTTGAGAATGTAGGCAGCTTTCTTGAATTCCCTTTCGAACCAGTGCTCCTTCCTGTGTTTGACCTCCAGCTTTTTCTCGATTTTCGTCTCATACTAGTCGATGTCCATCACTACTGTGGTGTTTCCTTTATCTGCGGGTAGAATTTCAATGTTATCACCTCGTGAACTGACCAATGTTTGATGCTCTGTTCGGCTAATGTTATATGTCGGATGTTGAACGCATTCACTCTACTAATTTAGTTTCCATCTGAACTCCCCCACCTGACATAGTCTATGAGGCAACTTGTTGATTCCAGGGGGCTGATTATCTTCAATGTGGGTATTGATTTCTGTTTGATTCAGATTTCGTATGCTTGGTATACAAATTGAGCAAGGAAGAGTGATCTCTATGTAACCCACTGTCCGTCGTAAAACTTCCTTCTTTCCATAAAAAACCAAATCATCATTGAAACGTCGGCTTGTTTTTGGTTCAAATGAATGAATCTCACTGAATTGTCGATTGAAACTGATAACAGACTTGTCACGAATTGAAAATTTCAGAATTTTCTAAAAATTTTAGTGAAAGTATTCAGTTATAAATGATTTTCTGTGAGTGAAACGAGATCTTTTATGGGTTGGAATGAAAAAGTACTCTGGAGAGTGAGATTTTTTCTAAAAAAAGCTCTCTAGTTCGCTCTGTGTAGATATTCCTATGTTTGCTTTCTATTTCTTCAACATTAATATGCTTGGTATACAAATTGAGCGAGAAAAATGATTTCTATATAACCCACTGCCCGTCGTCACCATGTAGACAAGGAAACAGTTGTTTTTTGATGGACTTTCTTTCCTTTTTGTTAATTATTAGAACTTCTCTGGATGATATACACGTACCTATCAACAGAGATTTTTTTGTTTTTTTTTCTACTTCTTTCATAGAAGTTGTAACTACTATTATTGATTCGGAGGAGAAGAAAGCCCAAAAATAAATCACCACACCCAGTAGTGACTCCTCTTTTGTTGTCTCTACTGGGAAAAGATCTGAACTTTGTTGGGGTTGTGATCTGTTGTCTGTGGAAACATCTATCGAGAGGAATAGAACCGAATTTCTTGAAATACAATGCAACGTTGTTCTTGATCCTACGTTTCAATTATTCATCAAATCTTCCTCGAAGTTCATTGTGAACAAATACAAATATTTCTTTGGTGAAAATTTCCACGAACAGAAAAATCTCAGTTTATTTTCAAATATTTAAATGAATGTACTCAAACAGTTCGCAAATTCTTTTTTGAGTAAATGCTCGATTCTGACCATTTTAAAACAAACAGCTGTTCATAGGGAAATTCATAGGGAAAATATTTTCAAATGGAGTGAGGAGGGGTTATTACACCGAAAGATTGGGTGGCAACTGCCCTAAAAATGACCTTAGGGGTCCACAGAACATTTGTACAATGTGGCGTTCCTTAATCATTTTTTTCCAAGCTTGTTGCCGTTTACGTTCCGACTATAACGCTGTATATGGTTTGGTATTCATTGGAGTACAATCGTACAACAGCATTCCGAACATGGAGGAGAGCAATGAAAGGTTCGACTATTTCATTTGCAGAATTCGTCAGTGGGATGAACATCGGAGTACATCGAGTGGAACAATTATGACATCTAAGTTGATGTGGTGGAAGATCGAGCGAAAACATTGGGAAGAAAACTGTAAATAGATGAGAAAACGAGCTACTCGAATAAGGTGTGAGAACGCGAAGACCGTTGGGAGATGGGACTAGTATCAGTAGGATGTACTATGAAAAAACAAGGGAATTCAAAAAGTTAAAGCATTCAAATTGGACTTGTTCATTCAAAGAAGTTTATTCCGGGTTGGAACTAGCTTGATTGATGAGAAATATTACACTAATGTTAAGAGAGATGTCCTTATTGGCTATATATGAAATTCGGAAACCGTCTCTGAGATCAAAATTATGTTTTTCATTTATTATATGATAAGCAAAGGAGCTTCTCGTTCCAATTCTAGAAGAATGGTCATGATTGTAGTTTTTCTTAATGAATTTTTTATTTCTTCAATCCTTGTATGTGAATTCCTACTTATTTGACCTACATAGACCGCTGAACAGTTAGGGGAGGAATGAAACGTTTTTGAACCTCTGATTTGTTGATGATATTTATTCTGTCTTCATTATTGGGTATTTTGTTCGTAAAAGAATTTTTGGTGATAAATAAGATTTTTATGTTATCCCCAACTCTGTGAGATATATTTTCAATCGTCACAGAGATATTTCTTAAAAAAGGAAGAGAGTTGTATATGTGACAGACCGGTTGCAATGACATCTGGTGCCTGTTAGTGTAACCTTTTGATATTTAATGAAACATCGTTTTGATGATAAGAGCAGAGTAACCATTATTATGCCAATCTGTCTTATGATTCGAAGGTCTTTACAGAATTAGATAATCTTCATAACTTGTTAAATCCCCTTCACCCATTAACTTCGTTCACCATGAAAAAAGCGAAACACGATTTCATTCCTTTCTTTGATATTTAAACCAAGAAAAATGAGCTGGTAACAACCTTGATTTCTTCATTTATTCGACACACAGGGATAATCAGGAATTTTCAGCCTTTTCCGCTTCGTTTCGTGGACTTTTCTCCACCTCTACAAATCACATTGATTTTTGTAGAGAACTTTGAATCATGAGACAGATTGGCCTTAATAACGGTTACCCTGCTCACATCATTGAAAAGATATTTCAATACATATCCAAAAGTTACATTAACAGGCACCTAATTCCAGTGTGACCGGTCTCTCACATATACAACTCTTTTCCCCTTTCAAAAAATATCTCTCTGAAAATTAGAAATATATTTCACAGTTGACAATAACACAAAAATTTTCCTTATTACTTCCTTACCTCTTAAACGAAAAATCTACCCAATAATAAAGACAGAATTGATATTTTCGTCAAAGTTCTCTGTTCCCCCCCGCTAACTGTTCAGTGGTCCATGTAGGTAAAAGAGGTAGGAGTTTCCATACAAGAATAAAAGAAGATCATTACTTCATCGAGAAAAACTTGAATCATGACCATTCTTCTGAAATTCACATTATCCCTGTTAATACCAGTGAAATATATTTTATCAATCAAGCTAGTTCCGACCCGGAATTTATTTACTTCGAATGAAAAAGTCCAATTTGATTGCTTGAACTTTTTCAATTTCCTCGTTTTCTCATAATTCATTCTAATGATCTAACCCCATCTCCCAACGGTCTTCTCGTTCTTACACCATTTTCGAGTAGCTCGTTTCCTCATAGATTCACAGTTTTCTTTCCAATGTTTTCGCCCGATCTTCCACCATATCAATATAGATGTCACAATTGTTCCGCTCATTGTTCTCTCACGGAATGAAATCTCCTTTTTGTATCGTTTTCCTCGTTTGTCAGTTAGCGTCTTTTTAACACATATTGTACAAGAATCCTTGGTGTGATGAGGTTTTCAGATCTTATACGCTGGG
This sequence comes from Zygogramma bicolorata, assembly GCA_032362365.1. NCBI lineage: Eukaryota > Metazoa > Arthropoda > Insecta > Coleoptera > Chrysomelidae > Zygogramma > Zygogramma bicolorata. Next base: position 257,521 of record JAVJAQ010001933.1, read on the forward strand.
GCATGTCCCCAAAATTCAAAAACTGTTCTGTCTAATGAATAAGATTTTGTATTGGCATTGTTTATAGAAATATTATAAGTCAATGCTCGTGTAGGGATTTGAAGCGTTTTCGTTACGCCATCTACAGTATAATATTGATATTTCCGTTAACCTCACAATCCAAGACAAAGTTTCCTACTCTGAAGGAAAGATTAGATGCAAACCTATATTTTTAGCTTCGACAGAAATGTTGAAATAAAGATAATTAATCTTCAAAATAGAGTTGACGATAGAAGTTCATAAAGGGAATGAAAGTTTATACATTGAAATAATCTTCAGAACATGAATGATCTACGGTATTGGCGAAAAATTTCATTTTTGTTTCTCAATTGAATGCTATCTTTCGGTATTATGTATAAGTAACCAAGAAAATGTGTGATTTCGGCTACGACGTCCGTAAGATAAACGCAAGAAAAGACATGACTTGGAAACGAAATCACTAGTGCCATCTACCATTGTATCCATCCCTTCAAATGATATTTCCAGATGGTTGACTAACTGTAGCTCTATAAACAATGGTATTGGATTCCTTTTCACCTATGATAACCTATAATTTGTTTATACAAGAGTATAACTTTAATTGTTGAATCAACTGTGATGCTTTGTTCTTTTCTTCATTTTCAGCCCTTTACTCACATTGAAAATGATCACAGCTGTGATCGAAATATGTTTGGTTAGTTTTCGATTGTTTAACCAAATATATTCACTTTCTGTGTTAAGAAAACTCAGAGTGGGATGTTCATTGAAAACGATAATTTTCACCATTATCCTTAATATAGCTAGTGACTGTAGAGAAGTGGTTGGGGGGAATTTGTAGCTGAAGACCTATAGAATGCAGCTCCCTAAGAAGAACCGCTTGCGGAATTGGTCACTGGGGTGTACATCCAAAAAACAATAATTTTCAAAAATATTATTTTTATTGTAGCCAATGATTGTCGAAACTAAACTAGGAGAAATTCATTCCTCAAGACCGAAAGAATGCAGCTCCCTGAAAAGAATCTCTCGAAGACTCAAGCAGTGGGGTATACATTGAAAAAACGATAATTTATGTCATTATTATTATCATAGTCAATGACTGTCAGGCTGAGACTAGGGAAAAATTGTAGCTGGAGTTGCCAAAGAAGAATCACTTGCAGAATTTGTCAATGGGGTGTACATCGGGAAAAAGCTGAAAAATGCAGTTCTTCAAAAAGAAATGACAGTTAGTGGCTGTAAAAATTAATAGTTATGGAAGAAGTCATCGTTTTTCCAATGAACCCCCCACTGACCAATTTCGCAAGTGAACATTTTCGGGAAGATGCATTTTATATGTCTCTGGAAACAATTTTCCTCTAGTCTCATCTGACAGTCAATGTCTATATGAATAATGATGGAAAAACTTATCGTTTTTCGATGTACATCCCACTATTCTCCTTGGAGATCTGCATTCTATTCTCAAGGAACAAGCTCCTCCTAGACTCATCTAGACACTCGACGATAATAATGATAATGGTAAAATTATCTTTTTTTAATGAACACCCCACCGACCAACTCTACAAGCTATTCTTTTCAGAGAGTTGTGGTGATCTCTAGGTTTTTGGCTGGAATTCTTCCCTAGTCGCATCTTGACAATCACTGAGTATAATAATGAAATTGCAAAATGTTTTCGTTTTTCGATGTATATCCCACTGATAAATTCTGTGAACGATTCCCTTTAGGAAGCTGCATTCTATGCATGGTATCAATGAACAAATTTTTCCTAGTCACATCTAGACAGTCAATGGCGATAATAATGATAATGCCAAACATTTTCGTTTCTTCGATGTACACGCAGGCTCGTCAACTGTGAAACGTGGCAGAGCCATCCCTCAATACGACAAAAAAATTTTCGAGAAAAAATTATACGCTGCATTTGTGGATTGAAATTAGGACCTGTCAGTTGATAATTGATCAGTATATATTTTCATTCAAAAAGGTACATAATCATCTTATCTGATTTGATCTGATGATATCAAGGTACTTAAACACGCACCTTTCAGCTTCATCAAAGTTATCGGTAGTTGGTATGCAAACCTTGTAGTGATAGCAGAAGAATGATACCATTTTATTTCGTTTAAGCCTTCTTGGTTCAAGAGGTGAGTATTGTCTTTCCGTATATATGATAATTAATTTTATTGTTTCTATTCTGGACACTTTCACCAGTGTACCCAAAATGGGGTGAAAAAAATGCAAAAACACGTTGATTTCAGATGCACTCTTTCATCATTAACTCCAATCTCATACCTCCCTTCCTACCTCTTGATCGCTATCACTAACAAAATTGAAATAGAAAGAGTACTAGAAGTGGCACATCATCAAAAAAATAACTTAAGGGGAATTTCCGCAAAGTGACTGTCCGCTAAGTAAATTTTCATTGTGGAGCCCTCTCGTTGGAAAAACAAAAAGTTCGTATAACAAATATGATATTCCGATCATTAGAGGTACATTGCAGTAAAATATTTCATGTCTCACAAAAACATAGGCGTAGTAATTCAAGAACCACGAATGGGTGAAGTAAGTGAAACTATTCGTAAGTTCGAACTATATAGATTCATTGATATATTTTAACGAACACGAATAAGTTCATATTAGAAAATTGTAGTCATAGCAAATGCCTGAATTCATTTACTTCATCCAATTTCGTCGAATAACTCCAGAAATCGTCCAGACGTCAGACAACGTTTGACGAATCATTTAAACTGACGCAAGACGGCTAATGGGGAGCTTTCTCAATTTTTTTTTTCAATAATTCATGTTTACTTGGCGGAGTTTAGCTTACGCTATCGGTACCACTCAAGATTATTCTTTATATATTTATATGCAGGTAGTAATCCAGTATATAACGCAAAACTAAGCCTTAACCACATTGAATTAATTAAAAAAATATAATATAGAACGGAAAAAGATATTTTGACAAAGAACTTGGCAATTAATTAGTTCAATCAGAGTAATTGTTCTCTGGAATGAATGGTTTCAGTTTTGATTTTTAACGAGGAGAGGGATGATTATTTCAGTTCTCCAAGATAGGAGTTATACTCGATCACAGCCAGGCCAAGCCACCGTGTAGGGTAATCGCACGTTAAAAAGTAAGGCCTCATTAATCCATTGCTCGCACAAGTTTAGACTTTTGAGGGTTTATGTTCGTCAGCTGGTTAAAGAAACAAACAGCGCAATAAGGAATAGAGCGTTCGAAAAGTGAAAGAGACTGGCGTGGGAAGATTTCTAGAGTGAAAAAGATGAAGTGGTGTAATTTTGGAGCAGAGGTAAGGTGGACATCGATATTTTAACAATTTATTCATGGAACAAATGAAGTTATGTTTACACAACATCACAGTAGTTGAAAATTGATTTGATGAACGTATCACAGAGTCGAATTCTCAAATATTTGCTTAAATAATAGCTGTGAGGGTAAAGATGTTTCAATAAACCATAGTCTCTGGGAATGAGAGGAATAATATTGCTAATGAACCTCAAATCGCAATTCATTGCCAAATCCAAGCATTTAATCCTTTCAATATATTTCAATCTGTGAGTGTTTACGAATATTGACATATGGTGTGTTGCTGCTCTCTCGATCTCTCCTATTGCCAAAAATTATAGCTGATGATTTATTGGAATGATGATTGAGCAGTGGTGTCTCGATCATTTCAGAAATTGGTCTACATGGATGTTCAGTAAATGTTAAGAGAATAAAAATTTCTCAATTTTTACAGAAAAATTCAAATTGGTGTCATCTGCATAAGTGTGCATTCGTAACTTCTTCAATATATTGAAAGAATCTGATGTGTAGATAATGAATAAGAGGTGCAAGTGTCGAACCATACGGTGCAACATGTAGCACGTTCAATTCTGATTATTATCATCGATAGGAACCCGCTGTGTTGAGTAATCGAATCCATAGTATCAAAGTTTTGCACATAGTGGAGCATGCTTTAGTACAGTCGAGTGAGAACAAAAGTGTAACTTCATTCTTGTCATACGCATGTATTATGTCGTCGGTTATATCAGCAAGGGCACTTGTAGTTGTTGTCTGAAGCCTGATTGTGTGATGGGTAGAATATGATCATTGTTGACATAGGCATAACTCGAGATAATGCCTTGCCTTGCGGCTGTTGACCCTGGGGATTGGAGCCCCCTACACACTATGTATGTATTGAGGCTAGTGTCCCCATTTCACCTTCCCCGCTCTGCATCCAGAGCAGTGGTTAGTTCCGCTGATGGTCACTTCAGCGATTTTGAGAATGAACCTCTTGTGGTTTGAAGTCAGACTCTGGATGCCTTACCTTTTGATGTCGCCCTATTTGTGATTCGCGCTCCAGTGTTTTGCGGCGTGTTTTTTGTCACTGCCCGTTCAAGACTGGTGGAGAATTGGCATTTGATCTGAAATGGAATGTTGGTTGGTAGGTATACTTACCTGGGTCGCCAGTTGGCGGCCCAAGGGGGCGGTCTATGTTTCTGTTTGATTGGCCTCATGTATTTGTCCCTCTCACGGAACTTGGGGTCGCCTGGTCCAGCTCGTCGTGGAGATCTCGCAACGCCGGGTTGGTGTGTGTCTCGACTCTGTCGAATATCGCTCCAGCGTGGTTCCTCGGATGGGCATCCCAAAGCTGGTGCTAATATCGTGGCCACTGCAAATTAATCTGTTGGAATCGTACCAGCGAGCATTCACTACCATCTTAAGACATAAGTTTATGAGGCACTTAATTCAGGACCTGTATGTTTTCGCGCACCTTCCTCAGGCGGCAGACTTATACAGTATGATAAGTATAAGTATGGTCTTGATGAACAGCAGTTTCACATGACGGGCCATGTTGCTTCCGCATCTCATGAGCGGAAGGAGGCTGCATCTAGCGGTTCTCGCCATTCTCGGTCTCCCGGTTATATGTCTATTCCGTCTATTCCTTAGGAAGGAGTCAATAAGTCTCATGCTTTGCGCCATGTAGCCAAAGTTTCTCATTTTGGCCACGAATCCATCGTGCCAGTCCCTTCAAAGGCCTGGGAGACGTCAAGGAATATATCGCTTGTGTAGCGTCCATTTATTATGTTACAACCTGCTATGGCGTAGTCCACCACACTCCGAGCCTGTGAGTCCTATCTGAATCCGAACTGTTTATCTGGCAGGATGATCAGTTCTGTGGTCTGCTCTTCGAGGTTCTTAAGGATGACGCGCTCTGACATCTTGCTCGTGGCTGGTGTCAAACTTATCGGCCGATGGTTGGGTGGGAATATGAGGTTTTTCGTGAATTTAGGGATCATAATGACCATTGCCTCCTTGAAGGAATACGAGAAGTGGTTCAGTCAGAGAATTGCATTGATAATGTTGGTTTTCGCCGCTATTCCCTTCCTGGGTAGGGCTTTCAATGTACTGTTTGGGATTAGGCCCGGGCCTGGTGCATTCCGAGCTGCAAGACACCAGACGATGTCCTTCATCTCCTTCGGTGAGGTGCGGGCCGGTTGGGCTGACCTGTCTATCTAGCTAGTGACGATAATTTATTGGTCTCAAATCATTGACAGTTTTTGGTTTGGATATTTCATTGAATCTGGGATGTCGTCAGATTTCAAATTTGAGGATTGCCGGAAACTTCAATAGTATTGTGTGTTGAATTCACTTCGGAAGAAGCTACAATTAGTTTATAACTATGGGTTTAGCTAGAAAGATTAGGGTTTCTTTGTTAGTTGATTTTAAATCTTCAGTTGTAGATGTCACACCAACATCTCGTCTTCCAACACTTTTTCTTCCCAAGTCTATCTCCATGGCATTTTAACATTGAATTTATATGAAACTTTCGAAATTACTCTTTCTGGCAATATTTCATCCATTCAACAACAACAATCAACAAGTGATCCACTTGTCAAACTACCAAAATTCATTCACACATACATTTGGGTCACTATACGACTCTCAAGGAAGGGGTACTTCCTATATTTACTGATCTTCTGTAGCCTGTTTACACATTATTGATATTCAAAGGCGGTTTACTCATTTTTAATGTTTTATTTCTGTAAAGCATTGTCACTGCTTATTATCGCAATAATAACTGGGAAGAATATAGTTAGATTGATGTCCCATAGTCAATTGTTTAATAACGAATGACTAGTCGAGCCTATATGGCCATACTCACAGGAATGTAATTTCACAACCAATGTAATGATGGTGGCCGTACTAACATTGGTTTACTCAATCTCACCGTTTTCGTGGGTGCTTGGATATCGAATAGATTGATTATGTAATCATTAAAAGTGTCCACAATGTTCTCAGAGTCATTTATCATGTACCAAGGAAAGGTTTTCAAATCATGTTTGACATAATCATATTCCAAGAATTTTACATCACAATATGTCTTGATAGTTTGTATTTGTTTTATAGCCCCATATGTGAATTCACAGTAAGCCAGACAGTGATCGGCAGTGATGTGATCAGCATTCTGGGTACCACTATAGTTATTAATTCTTGTAGGTTGATGACAGAAAATTCATGTTTCCAAATGTTAACAAATTTCATAGTATTTGAATTTATCGTATTCATCATATCAATATTTATATCACCAACAATAACCAACACAAGAAATTGAGAACATAATTGTGTATGGTGGTGAAAGTTAATTATTTACCGATTTTCAAACCCGATTTCCTTCTTGCAGCTGATTATCCCCCCACTTTCAGCAGATCTAGATACGTTTCGAGTCATCGTTTCAGAATCTGAATGAATTTTTACCATCATTTCGTAAGAAAAATCTGAATGACATCATTTCATCTAAATGGTCTTTAATTTGTTTTTAATAAAAAAATCACCTTCACTTCGTCCATCCACCATCCTCACTAGCAAAATAATCTCTGAGAGTTGCACTTCAACGTCATAATTTTTTTTTGCAAATATCGAGTGATTAGATAGCATGTGAGAAGCCAGAGTGTTCATAACTCATCCCTACGTTGTATTTATGGAATAAGCAAGTATGACCGACCACAATCTCATAAGTTTGCAGAAATAGTATCGCTCAATATAAAAAATGGATTAATTAAAATGGGGCACCTGATATGTCACAATAGTATATTGTTTGATAAACAAGGGCATGATATACATTTCTCACGAGTATGAAGTTTGCAGCCTGAGCCGTAGGCGAATGGTGCAAAATACGGTTATAACAGATGATAGCGAAATGATTCAACAAATAATATGAACTTCAAATTCAATGTCATTGAAAATTTGCATTTGGGTAGAATGGAATAAGTTAATAGAGCTGTCAGTACTCAAAATTTCATATTCCATGGGAAACCTGATTTATTCTGTAATGATAACTGCAACTGTAACACAATGAAGTCATTGTTTCATTAAATGAAAAAATAAAATTGAAGACATACAATGCACCTCATAAATATGTGATTGACATTTATGAGAAAACAAATATTTGTAAAAAAAAAATTAAAACGGAAACGGATTTGGTGGCCGAAACGTAAAAATAAGTATTTTGGAAATTGATAGTTGTTATATTTCACTGATAGGCAAATTTACTGTTTTTCAATTAATGCAGCAACTTAGATTTTTAATCTACCCTTCTTAACTTGTATAGATTCCAATATTAATTATTGTATCAGATTGTGTTAGGTAGAGAACGAAAAAAACTACATAGTAAGTCCACGACCATTCGCACAAAAAATGTTATTTAGGTTTTTCGTGGGCACTGATGGGAAGAATCAATTGCAATAGGTTTTTGATATGCGTTTCTTTTCGGTGGATAAAGTTCAATTATTATGCGTCTTTCAAGGCGTGGAGCGCTAACTTGTAGGTACCACCATCTGGTTGAACTTCATCTATTTCACTCAATAGATCAATGTTGGAACATGCAAATATTGTGCATTATTTTCCACTACGAATATCAATAAGTGGAATGAAAACAATTCATTTTTAAAATTCGGTTTGTGACTCAATCAATTGTCTGATCAAAATATGTCAATATTTCAGGTGGTTCCTGCTGACATAATTGTAACACTTCCTAATGGTAAAATTGAAGGAATGGTGTCCAAAACATATAGACATGGAAATACATTTTATGCATTCATGGGAATTCCGTTTGCTGCTCCTCCTGTTGGGAACCTGAGATTCGAAGTATGCTAAATGTTTGTTCACCTATATTCCCACTGATCGACTTTCAAAGATCCTAATGTAGGGATAATACATGATATTCTGATTTCAGTGGTCTATTTAACGTATCTGATGAAATGACGATAATATATTTCCCCAATTATACGTGACTATCGTAGAAGTCTCTCATGAAGTATTTGATGATATTTCTATCCACTGTTGCAGCATCTTTTTGTTGATAAACATAAACTTTACAATCACAAATAATATAATTTATTATATTGAAGGTTACGTGGAAAAAAACATTTCACTATATCAATTTAAAGTATTTAATTTTCAGCCGCCACAACCTGTGAAGAATTGGAATGGGGTACTCCTCACTAAAGCCTTGAAGAAAACTTGTTACCAAGTGCAGAGAAAAGACCCAACTGAGAGTGAGGATTGCCTATATCTTGAAGTCTTCACTCAAGTGGTGAGTATAATCGAGATGGAATCTGAATGGGCGAAAAAATCTATTGAGTCTTTAAGGCAACCGATATGATTCATGATTGGCTTTTATACATTCAGCGATGATTTATGAAAAATTTTGCCGCTTATGTCAGCAGGATTATTATGTTTCTCATTCCTGAACCTTTCTCATTCTAGTCTGAAGTCATTTTGGGAACTCAGGACATGCCCTCTAACATATCTTTCTGACTAGCCCAGTCAATCGCCCTTTGGTACCACTAAAGTTGGTAGAAATGTATTTTCATCATTCGCAGCTATATCTACATCATTTAAGGGTTGTAGATTTTATATTTATTTTTTAAACTGCCAAAAAATTTCCACAAAAATATCGTGGCGCCACGAAAAAAATTTCCGGAATTTTTTTTAATTGCCATGGTAACTAGTCAAAATTGAGGCATCTTATCGGTTGAAAAGTAGAGGTGTAAAATTTCCGCTGTAATATTGTGTTTTCGTTGCTTGGGCTTCAATTTTTCAATCAGTTTTCCGTATGGAAAAAAGTTCCAATAGCATTTATGAGCAAATACGTTATTTTTTATCAACCAAAAGTCGCAGTATCAAAACATATCATTCATTAAATTTTTTTCAATAAACCTCGGTAGTTGATCGACAAAAAAAGAGTTGGATATTGTGTTTATCGCAGAGCGAAACTTTTGTCATTTTCCAACCGAGTTCATTTTTAATACATAATAATTGAATATTGAAGAGAACACATCTTCTACTTTTCCATGGCAGAAGTAATGGATGGAATAATTGTTTTCAATGATCGAAAACAAGCTTTTTCCTTGATGAAAAAACGAATACCATGGCAGGTTTCAATGTGTGAATTCTGATAGACCAATTTTTATATTGGGTATCAGATATAGAAAATGGAATATTTTTTGCTTCACGTTTCATTCACAGAAGAAATGAAGAATGAGAGGGGTTTCAGAAAATTTTTGAATGAGATAACACTACTTCAGCTGACTGTGTTGGAGATATAAGAATATATTACACAACATTTTTTTTTCAGGAACCTGGCAGCTTTCCATCGTTACCAGTAATAGTGAACTTTTTTGCAGGAGCATTCATCCATGGAAATGCTTTCACAGGAACTGGACAACCTCATAATCTCCTTGAAAAGGGCATTGTTGTAGTGTCATTGAACTATAGAATTGGACCGTTTGGTAATTACTAGAAATCAAGACTGTCAACGACAATTTCAATTTCAATCCCTTCTCCATTTTTTTCAATAGCAATATACCATTTAAGATATCATATTCGAAAGATCTGATGAAGTGGAATCTTTTCGGAATGTTCAGATCTTTCCAATCACCCAATTCGAAATGGCGGCATCGGTTGTTTTTTGAAACCAAAGTCTATTACTTCTAGATATCGAAATTTTCCTTACTGCTCATGTACTCGCCTGCCAAAAATGGGAGCACATCAGGATTCAATTCAGTCGATTTGTTCAGTTGTTGAAATCATGTTCTCCATTCTCAATGCTGTCACCAGTTGGTGATTGAAATAATTATGAATTCGATGGAATTCGATGAGACTTGCCATCTTTACTGGCGGGTCAATCCAATTCTCTCTCCCACTCATTGAGCTTATGGATAATATAAATGGCGATATCTCCGCAGTCATTGGAGATAACATCATCAAACCTGGTATCGTTGGATTCCTCATGATCATCCCTAGCCGATCGTGTAACAATATACAGGGTGTCCCATTCAAGAATCGGAAGTTGATGTCATTTCCGGAAAAATTGGAAGTTGTTTTTTTCTTTCAGATATGTCGAGAAATGCTGTTCAGTGAGCTTATTCGATGTTTCGAATCTCAAAAATATAGCTAGAAAAACAAAGGAGAAAACGGGGGTGTACCATGAGTCTGTGACACACGGTATATATATACACTCAAACAACGCAGCAACTTTTTTGGTTAGATTAGAAATCTGCCATTTTCATCCACTTCAAACTGGCTTATATTCGTTAGAGATGTAAACGTATTCACAGGCTTCCTTTCTACTGGAGATACAGTTATACCAGGCCACATGGGGCTGAAAGATCAACAGTTTGCTCTGAAGTGGGTTCAAAAAAATATTCATTTGTTTGGAGGGGATCCAAAGAAAGTAACCATAATGGGACAAAGTGCTGGTAGTGCTTCTGTCAGTTATCACATGTTGAGTCCTGGATCAGCAGGTAACTATTTCAGCATGAGAATTGATGCGAATAATTGGAAAAAATAGTTGAAATAATCGAGTATCCAATATTCAGTATTGAGTATAATTGTTTTGAGTTCCATCGTGTCAATGATTCATTGTTTTGTGACCTCACGTCTATCATATATGCGGTTTATTCATGCACATATCAGGATATTTTCAAGGATATGTATTTTTGAATTTCTCCAATAGAATTTTTGTCTTAATTTCCTGAGGTATTTCTATATTCACTCTTACTTCCTTCAAAAGTCAGTATTGAAATATACTTGGAAAATAAACCACCCATACCCAAATAGCACACGACGTCCTGAAGACGAACCATTTATGTCCCAGTTACGTCGATACGTCCCGGGACGGATAGGAGACATTCGAAGAACGTACATTACCGGATGTACCATGTATGTACTGGTTAGACGTCCCATGTAGGTACATACTTGGTCCCGTTCCAATCGGAATGTAATAAAAACGTACATGCTCGGAAGTACTATGTACGTACTGTAGTAAGTGTCCCTGATACGTTTACATTAACTCCTCTTCAGGTACGTACTTTTCGGAATTAATTAGGGACATACCAATGACGTGTTTTTTTGTGAATCCCATGTACGTACTGCTCAGACGTATCATTTACGTACATGTTTGGAAGAAGTATGTTCGTACTATTTGGACCTTCCAGGTGCGTACATATTGAGTCCCTTTCAGATACGTATATTTCGAAACGTTTGCGGGACATAATAGTAATGACGTACATTTTTGGAAATCGTATGTACATACTATCTGGACGTCTCGTTGACGTACTTTTTTGTACATACTGTTTGGACCTCCCAAGTACGTACGGTTTGGGTTCCTTTCATTTTCTACATTTCTGTTAGTATGTACATACTGTTTGGACCTCCCAAGTACGTACGTATTGGGTCCCTTTCGGTTCAAGGGGTATTGGGATTTTGAGAGTGATCACTTAGTGTATTCAAACATATATCAATATTGGTAATGCAATATTCATAATGAATTATTCCTAAAAAAAATTGGAAAAATTGAAACATCGACATGTGGTGAATTTAAATATCAGAAAATTACATACAGAATTTTTTTTGCACAGCAAGTTTGATATTCCAAAACCGCCTTTAGTGTTTTTTCGAATATATTTTCATTGTTACTGAACTTTCTAAAATTTTAATATTATGTCGAACAAAACTAACTTGAAGTCATCACATCTATAGCACCCAACTCCTTCTTAAAAACAAGTCTCTCCGTGCCGTAGAGCGTAACAGTGGTCGACAAGTATATCTCCATAGGAAAGGTCGAGAGTTCAAGCCCCGCAGCAGCCAGGTCTTTTTCCAGGTAAGTATTCGGTTAGATGGTTAGTACACGTGAATGAGTAAAATTTCCAACTTGACTATTTGGTAAAAAAGAAATGAATAATCCCGAATATGAAAACTTAGATTCATTAAGTGATATCATATGATATATCATTACGTTGTTTTCGAATATTGATCTAATATCGCCGAATGTTCAAATTTTTTTGTGGCAACTATTGATATCGCATCTACAAATATAAGGTTTATATTCCCGTAATATTGAACCAATATTGGTCAAATATGTTTATTCTACTTGGGATAGCGCATACAGAATGGAAAATGTACGTTTTCGGAATGTTCCAAACAGTTCCCCTTTCTATACATTTCAGGTCCTGTGTGGACTAGAAAAGTACGTACCTGGGATTACCGACTATGCGGAAACGGTAAGTCGCAGGGAGGTCTTATGTACGTCTGTCGGAGACAAAAGTACGTCCTAAATACGTACAATGCATCCTCACCGTACATATGCAGTACGTCCACTGGACGTACTTGTGCTATTTGGGTATACTTCCGATGTAATATAGTTGTTTTCAAGATTAATTTGAGATATTTCTGGAGTACAATTCTGAGAGGAGACTTTTTGTAATATTCCTTAGAGAACACATCCCAGAAACATATTCCAGAACTCATTACTTTTTGTTAAGGGGTTCGGATCGAAAACTTATTTTTTTTTAGTAAAATCAAAATCTCAACACATTCAATGAAATATCAGGAGAAATGATATGTATCATATATCTCCAGAAGATTCGAGTGGAGAATAATGTTTCAAGAATAAATGAATGAATTCACCAAATTTCCTTCAGAATCTGTCACTTCTACCGAGGAGTGTCAAAAGTAATTTTTCACATAAAAAGTTATGAGTTTCCTCAAATTTTTCGATATTATGGATATAATTGGTCCTCCATTATAATATATGGAATATGATGTTTCTTTACAAAAATGTCTTCATCAATTATTTCCTGTTGAGAACATTTCTGTTCACGAAATTGAAGACTTTCAAATGCATGACGTTCAACCAAGATATGAACTTATTTTTTTCAGTAGTTTTCCAGATATGAACAGAAGTACATTACCACACAATTTTCCAATACTTTATTACTGAGTTGGGCATATTAAATTTTTTTAATGGAATTTTGAAAGTAACCATCAGTTAACCAGTTCACAAGGATTAACTCCATAATATAATTTTCATTTTTGGAATGAAAAAACTTTCATTAACGATGTAACATCCTTACAAACACTCTGATGATACCTATATATCTTTCATCGACGTTTGATTCATTCACGATGACTAATTGAATCTATTGGAAACAGCTTCTCCACTGAGTATAATGCTATGATTCACATAGGAGTCGCCCCGTTCTTTCCACAAAAAAATTATTCTTCTGAATTATTTTTATTATTTTCAGGTCTCTTCAGAGCCGCGATTGCCCACAGCTCATCAGCCTTGAGCAGCTACGCCTATGAAAGTAATCCTAGTAACGTAGCCTATGGAATTGCTGCTGAAATCGATCACACATTCACCAGGAAACATTCAACAAAGGAACTCCTCAACTTCTTGCTGAAAGTACCAGCTTCCGCTATCGTAGCGACTGGTGCCAAATTCGGAGTGAGTAGCTCTTCCAATACAGAATATCAAGTACCACAAAATCCTCAAGAATTCTTGGGATTTCCTAGAAAAGACCTCAAAGATTCAATGGAATTTTCCTTGACCTTCTCAATGAAGGAGGAACTGAAAGTCGCTGCTGTTTGTTTCTGCTCCAACCTTAACATTTTCAGAAGCATTCTGTCAACTCTAATATGGAAGTTCAGCGATATTGTTCGTTGAGTTATAACATTAAAACTATGAAATTCGAAATTTTAAGTCTCATATTCAACTGAAGATGCTAAAAAATTCTCACGAGGAGATCGATAAAAGCCGATCAAAATCTCAAAATATGATTATCTGTTTGTATTTGAAATCTTGGAATACATTCATGTCGAATGTGTCTGAAAATAATGAACTGTTTTTCCTGCAAACCTTGATGACTCCTTTTCTATTCAGTTGAATCTACTAGTTTACCAATCATTTGGATATATTGGTTTTAAAGTCCTGAAGGGACGAATTTACAAGGACGGTGGCTTCCAGCCTTAGGGTTTGTATGTCGTCCGATTACTACCCGTGGTGCGTAAAATATAGAAAATTATATTTTTCTGTTAGGAAAGTGAATAATTCCATTGTTGGAAAAAACAATGAACGTAATGCTTTAAAATGCAGGAAAATTCTGCATCTTCATGCACCGTACAGGCCATGAAGTGAACTCTACGCAACTAACGTAGTTGATATTTAGGCAATGAAAGAACAATAATGAAATAGTGGGATATGAAAGGGATTCCCATGCGAGTTTTTCAGAGTTAAACGCACTGGACTTTGCTTATAATGCCGACACAACAGTGCGTTTCAGATCACAGATTGAACTCATCGCTTTAAGGATCCTTTTCATGGAGCAGTAGAATTCTTACTGCAAGTGCAGTAAAATGCAGGTGCGCATGCTCCGTCGAGATTTTGCTGCAAATGGAGTAAAAATTTCACTGCTCCATGGTAAGGGGTTTAAGCAGTGGAATGTGTGATTTTCATATCAGGTAGGCTATTTTCATTTATTGGTATTTGATTATGATTTCCAGAAACTATACCAAAAACCCAATTACATTGTTTGGCTGAGAGCCGATAAGTAGATTCCCAATCAGGTCTATTCTGCGATTCTTGAATATCATTATTGAAAAATATTTGAGAATGAGACCAATAATACAATTTTGGTGCAAATCAAAATTTTTCAATAGATAATGTTACTCGGAGATATTTCAGAAATCTTTATGATGTATATTTATATTCTTCTATAAGAGTTGTCGATTATTTTCAATAACCATTGCAATATTCAATTTTGATATTTATTCAAAAGATTCACCAGATAATAGACCTGAGAATAATGATATGGAAAATCAACATAATTGAATGAGTAGAATTGGATGAACTGAATTGTTTATCTCAGTGGAGTTCCATTTCATTACTAGACTTATTATTCTATTCAATCCATAGCGATGATTGTATAGTACCTTGACGTACTACCTTCCAAGTTCAAGTGTTTTCGTTTTAATGAAATTGTATGGAATTTATTTTATTCATAACAAAACAATATTTTGTTCAATGAGAATTAATAACATCCTGATTTTTGTTCAGGAGTCAAAACGCTCAGAATCCGCGCAAAATCCTCACATAAACGTCCTATTAATCCACGGTTATTCCGCAGCAATGAACATGCTCACAAATGGAGTAATTAGTCTAGCTTAACCTCACCAAACAAAACAGTATCCATACTTTGAATACTAACCTACCCTATAAATAAAACAAATCTGAACAATATTTGAAACTATTTAGAATATAAACTAATTGAAACAACAAATTTAAATAAAAAAACAAAAGTTTAACTAATTTTAAAGGAATCCAACAGCCTATGCACAATCGACCTTATAGATATTCAAAATGGCTACGAAATAAACGAAATATCATTCGCTTTGCTGCTTCGAAGTTGAAAAATTTCAACTTCTGAAGGTCACTGCTCGAGTAGTGAAAGCTGTCAAGAGCTACTGTATTTGCAGTAGTTGAGGACCATGAAAATACTCCTTTACTTTTTTGACTCTCATAGTGAGAGGGCTTATAATTCAGTTTAAAGATTGAGGACTCTGGAATAAGTTGTGTATGATATCCGACTGATAGAAACGTGTTTACGCCTACTGTTTTCATTGTACTGGGGTTTTCTGTGCCGGCGTAAAATCATCATAAACAAGCCAGTGCCTTTCAGAGCATCGTACCTGACGGGGCGCACTGTGCAATCCATTTAGACGGAGCCAGGTTTCTGAGATAGGAGCATTCCATATAATAAGCGGGCAACAAGCGTTTTTCCCCTTATTTGACCTCATTGTATCCGAATCTGCCTGTTGCCAAACATAAATTTCGACTGGTAATGTGATATTCAGAATAGCGGCCATATGCTATATTGGCGCAAGTTTCGTTTATAAAAGCCTCTTTGTGTCATATTGGAGTCTGTGGCATTGTTTCAGCGGTCAACGAATTCGAAAAAAGGGAATGGAAGTCGACCAGAAGTGACAAGTACAAAATGGCGACAAAAATTGCGGATATCATGGTCTCGGTAGTGTAGTGGTTAGCATATCTGCCTATCAAGCGGAAGGCCGGGGTTCGAATCCTCGCCGGGCCACCGTGCTGGGTAATCGCACGTTAAAAGGTAAGGCCTCGTTGATCCATTGCTCGCACAAGTTTCGACTTCTGAGGGTTGACGTTCTTCAGCTGGTTAACGAAAACGAACAATTTTAGAACAATTTTTTTTAGAACATGAACTCACCCGCTGCTACTTATTAGACTGATCAGTGAGCTCGAGACATTCCAGGGGGAGGAAGAAACCAGTGATCACGTTTTCCACTGAATACACGGAAAGGTAAGGTGCGTCACAAAGGGGAGGGGCCATACCGAAAATCAAGACGCTGAGCCTGGAACATAAGTATACAAGAAACCTACTTTTATTACAACTGTTGCATAGAAACCGAGCTGAGATTTCGTGCATACGTTGGTAGGCTCCTATGATGCTGGAAGAGAAATTGACATACCTGGAGTCTGAAGTTCTTGAATAGGAAGTCGGTGATGTTCATGTCAGCCTGGCAAACATAAGCGATGAATTGAAATCCGGCGACAAAGCCTCTATAGAACGGGAGCTTGGTTTGAAGTACCCTGAGCTGAGCTGAGGCTTCCTGTGTATGAGTCATAGATAAAAGTTCATTATCATCTCCCTAGGTGGACCAGCAAATGCTACAACGTTTGGTGAACGAGTCAGCAAGTGAAGTGCAGAGTAACGCGAAATCCACATCCTCTTTGACCGATATCGCAGGAGTTTCTATCATTTCAGATTTGCCATCCTGGAAAAATTCGGTGAAGCATATGATACCACAAAACCTAGTGAAACCAGGAATGAATTTGAAGGATAGAAGTAAATCAACGTTGGTTGGTGAAAAAATAAAGGATATCTATAAAAATGCGACATTCGAACAGCATTTGGGAAAAGCAATTCAGGTGAGATGAAAAGAAAACATCCTGAAATTTTATTATTATTTTTTCGATAGTTTACAATCGTTTTTATTTTCACTGTCCTCATTATTATTGATGGTGATGCATAACCATACAGCTATTTTATCTTGAACCATGATACATTCAAAGAAGCGTGTCTACGACGAATTTTCAAAACCATAAGAGAAACAATAAACAAACTATTGAATTAATTTTTCAATTATTTCCTGGATCGTTTCCTGATAGTTCTAACGGAACTTTTTTCTAAACAGTTATCAAATATGTGTTTTTCGACATAATAATCGACAATATTTGCATCAAGGTCTCTGCATATGATTCTGGCAAATCCTAAACCGGTCGCAGATTCCCGATATTGTATATTGTTGCTCCGGAGTGTAAAGATATTCAATACAAATGACTCACCCTCAGTAAAATTTCATCATAATGTCTTATGCCCTGAAACAAGGTATATAATTTAATTTACTGATTTGAGTTTTTTTAGTATTACAGTGACATCGTCTTCATAAGATCAATTATAAGATTCGCAGAGCTGGCATCTCAACACACAGACGTCTATTTTTATCAGTTCTCTTTTCAAGGAAAGATATCAAACAATGGATTATCCTACGAAGGTAAACATAATGCGGATCATATCCCCTGCTTATCAATGAATTCTGAAAATGATAATTCATAAAAAACTTGAAAAAATACTTATTATCTTGAAACTCATTCACTTTTTTCATTATCATTTTTACTTCATCTCACTCATGACTACAGCGTGAATAAGTGATTTTGTTGTTGTTAATGAACCACTGAATTTATCAGATTGAAATCAAGATGTCCCCTTCTATGAATACCTGAATGCTCTTCAAAATTCAGCTGAAGACGATCATGAATTGGAGGAATCGAAGTCTCGGGATAACATACAAATTGAAAATTGTTTTCACTTTTTCATTTTTTCTTCTTGTCCTCCATCACTCGTCTATAACTAGATCATTTCTACTTATCAATTCCATCTGAGCTGTCATCTATTCCGTGCGACTCCATTATATTTTCTACAAATTGAAATATTCTTCTCATTGGACATATTTGTTTTCGGATAACTTATCGGAACAGTATTTCATCAAACGGCCAACTTGAACTCCTCACCTTATTGGTAAACCAATAATTTTTGAAAGGCAAATATACAGAGGAATTGGCAATTGCAGAGAATATTTCCCTCATATATAAAATGTCCCATAAGAGCAATGCAATTATCGAAAACTTACAGCGGTAATTGCATTCTATCAGGTCACCATAACAACACATTTGAAACCGTATCGCTAGACGTTAGTGAACAACACAAATAAATGTCAGATAGACTTCAAAAATAAAAAAACATTTCGCGTTAATGTGAGTACTTCACACAATCTATAGAGGAAAGTATATATGAACAAAAAATAACATTTCCTTGAGAATTTCTTTATTGGTGAAATATTCCAATGAATTACATTCGTGCATAAAAATGACCAGATAATTTTGCATTCAAGCGTGATATCTTATACAAATTTCATTCGGTCATTTTCATATTTTGTAAAAGTGCCCGAGTCCGAAGGACGCCAAAATATGAAAATAAACTTGCAATTTTTAGATATAACGCTTTCTTGCAAAATTATTGGCAATTTTCATGCACTCGTGCAATTAGAGCCGATAATTCCAGTGCATAAAGAAAGGAGATTAGCATGCAATTGCTAATTAACGACCTGTCGCTTTTCTACTCTACTTCCTACTTCAAACGTCTCAGTGTCTTGTTTGTTGGAACGAAACAATGTATTAACAGAATTCATATTTTGTTTCAAAGCGGAATTCTCTACTCAGGAAGCAATAAGCATGCTATATTTACATATTTTGAAATCGCTTGGAAATAGAGGAATTTGTGCATATGTCTTCTATAATTCCAGTAAGGCATTTGATACCATAAGTCATAGTTTGCTTCTAGCGAAATTAGAGCGATACGTTGTTCGAGGAGAGCCTCTCCCCTGAGTGGAGCCGTACCTCTCCGGGAGACGACAATTCGTTTCAGTAAAAAGAAACAATATTTTATGTTCATCAGAAACATAATTAATATCTTTGGGAGTTCCACAAGGAAGTATACTGGGAGCACTTTCATTCGTCATTTTTATAAAGTATATTGTCCATCACATGCCCTGTAACTTGTTGATTTTGTACGCTGATGACTACTCCATACTCGTAAATTCAAACGATCCAGAATATATGACCACCCAGCTCAATGTATGCAACGCCTCGTTATTGAACTGGTCACGGAATAATGGTCTCGTACCAAATGCTGCTAAAACTCAGATCATGACTTTAAACACAAAAAAAACAAACCAACATCGAGGACCTAATGAATTATGATTCCATCAAGCTAACAAAAACTGCAAAGTTTTTGGTTCTTCATTTGGATACAGAGTTGACTTGGAATGGTCAGATGAATCCTGTATGGAAAAAAATATCCTCATATAATTACGCTCTGTTTCAACTAACAAAGTCGGTACATTTCAATGTGCTGGAAATTTACTAGAGATATATTTGTTCAACAGAAAAACATCATCCGATTAGAAACCCGAATGTTCTCACTATATTCTTATAAATCTATTGTTTGTCCACAAATATATATGTCACTTCTCGAAATGCTACGAAGTTAATAAATACTCAGCTAGGCAAGCAAATGATCTTTTTATACCTAGTGTCCGTCTGGCATAAAATGCTCTCAGCTCGTATATACTACCACTCAGGCTTTTTGATCATCATCCATCATCATCAAGAAACACGTGAACTTCTACAGAGGAAGTAACATCTTACATTCAGCAAAGAGAAAGTGTTTGAAAGAAGAATACAAAACTTATAAAAAAAACTCTCTCAGTTTGATTTCACATTCTTCATAGAAGCTTTGTTCACTTATTGCTTCAAATTGGACAGGAAAAAGTCGAGACTCACTTTCATTATCACATCTGCCTGATCGAAATTGATTATTACTTTTGGTTATACAAAGCATAAATACCTGAGTTTGTTATACAATCACATCAGAATTTTCGAATGAAAAATTTCTGAGGCATATTCGTTGAAATTATGAAGGAATAGAACTTACTTTTCTTGCGAGAAAACATCTTTAATAAAATTCTTTTCGAAACTTTTTTGGTAGACGCAGAAGAATGAAATGGCAAAATCTCCAAACCTCACCCCGTTTTGATTTCGGTAGGGGTAGAGTTCGAAGTTTATTGGGGTAGGTTGAGCGATATTGAAGCAACGAACATCAGATTATGTGATGAATGAAATCAATTCACACGGAATGGCAGGAAATATGAACATTCAATACATCCATTTCATCTCATTTATTTGGAAATTCACGCAATAGTTGCATCAATCTGCTTTTGTCAATTCTCACCACCCTGAATGGATTATATACGTATGAGTGATATATGTCTAAAATTTGCATTCATGGGTAAGTCAAAGATTCGATATTATATGCTTGGTGTGCCATTTGGAATGAATGGCCGTCATTCTGCTGGTTATAATTTTTTTCAGTAGGGGTATCATCGTTGATACCACAAATCAAATTTGAAAATTGACCAGCCCAATCCTATGTTTCAGAACGTAATCGTTTCGAAATTTTTAATTATTTGCATACTTTGCAATTGTCTGCATATTTTTCATTTTCAATTTGCAATCTCAATAGTAGTAGTTTATGATACTTATGATATTTCCATACCAATCGATCGAAGTCTTTAGGCAAGTAGGTCTTGTCACTAACCCCCTACACCATACCTCAGAAGCCATGGAATATGACAGACTCATCTGATAAGACAGAGAAAAGTTATCTGTCTCAGTAGGGGATCGGACCCATGACCTCTCGATCATGAGCTGGATGTATAACCACCTGCGCCATCTCCCTAGCCTTCTCAATCACGAAATAATGTTTTATAATGATAGACGATTCTCATTATTGTAAATTTCGAGATTATTTGTTGATATATTCATTTTAAGAACATAAATAACCTCATTATGAATGGTTTTCATAATTTTTTTCTATACGTGTTAGCGGTGTTGCTCATGGCGAAGATATGCCTTATATCTGGACACATGTCACAAGCAAACATCCAGAAGCTGATGTGAAAACGTTGGATCGCTATGTTGGTCTTGTAACCAACTTCGCCAAGTATTTGTAAGTAGACACTTTTTCCAAACGTCAATAGATCATAATATTTTGCGACTGATAGACAAAGTGTATGGAAAACCTGGTACTTGCACCGATTCAATATATCTTTGGTCAAATTGAAAATATTTTGAGAGCTGTCACATTGGCTTCGGAATCGATCTTTGCCCACACTAGGCTCTGTATGAATGAACATTGAATGAAATGAAAAAAGACGTCGCTTCCTCTACGGATTAGAATTTCGAACCCGTCCTGCTGGGTAAAAAACAAGTGAACCGTTGGTCGAGTGTGTTGAACAAATCTTTCACAAGAGTGTTAAAGCACTTGGTATTTCATATGTCTTGCTTGAGGTTCCAGCATTAATGTGTAAATGAATTTCAGTTTGTTCTATAGTTTTTGAGTTACGAATTCTGAAATAAAATTATGCCCTTGAGGCGTTTATCAAATGACCCATATCAAAAATTATAACAGAGAATATTTAATTGAAGGAATCCATACGAGGTTCTAATCTTGTACATGTCTCCTTTGTGTTTTTCATATAGTTTTCAAATGGATTCTCATTTGGTATCGGCCAATTACATCAATTGATGAATGACTCTACTACATTCTCAGTATTACTACTTTTGTTCGGGTTTGAAAGCCATCGTTTTTTGAAATTTCTTCCTGAAGTTTCGCTGGCGCTAGCTTCTTTAGAGGCTCATACATCTTGGGTTTGACTAAGATGCTGAAAACCTCAGCCGCGTAAGCCTCAACCATTTTGTCTCTACCACATTCTACACGTTTTTTTTGTCTTCTCAAATTTGAATATAAATGTGAGAAATATGTCAGAATAGTCAAGAAAGAAGCAGAATATGATTCGAAAAGCTAGCTGTGATGCGTAATGTTGATATATGTGTGATTTTCATAAACCCATGTGATGTATATACTGAAATGAATATCTTATTCTTATTCTAATTCACATTGATTTTTTTTCTGGTAAGCTTCGTTAATTGGCATTTGTGATAGAGATAGAGTGGAAGTGAGAAAGAGAGACAGCGCACTTGTAAGCAAGCCTTTTAGGCAACCATATGGTCGCAGAATATTCGGTGCCGTTGCCACATCCCGTTCCTGAGATCTGGCTACCATGCCCTACAGGAGAGCCCATGCGCCCCTTGAAAGGGCAAGGCGAACGGAATCCAGGCGCTGAACGAACTGCTAGACAAGGCGAATGAAACAAAGCCGGATGATTATGAGCAAATTGAAATCCATTTTTTGCAATCAGGACCACCATTAGGGTCCCAAACGACCCTCTTCGGAACAGGATGACTCTTGAATAGACTCAACTCTACGTAAATGATCGATCTTGAGTATTTCGAAACAAACTGTATCATTCTATCGGCTTAGGTGCCAAGATACAGCTATTTCCAGGTTGAAGAATAGAATATTTTTGGAGGGAGGGGAGGAGGTGTGACTGCACAGGGTGATTGAGTGGCAACCGCCCTGAAAATAACTTGAGGGGTCCATAGAACCTTCGTACAAAGTGACGTTCCCCAATAATTTTTGGAAGGCTGGAGCTGTTTTCGGTCGTTAACCTTCTCACTTTAATGCTTCTGACTCCTGATTTTAATGGTTTCTAAATTTTTTCACCCAGAATCGATGGAAATCGAACCTATTTATCATTGGGAATCAAGAAATTACATCAAGAATATTCGATGGAGAGCTGAACCGTAATTTTGTTTATATTATAAAATTCCCAATTATATTCTGCAATACATCCGAAAGTGACATTTCTTAAGATTGACATCATGTATCTTGACAACCATACCTATGATTATTTTTGGTGCGTAGATAAAGCTCACCAAAATATTATATTTATGTCAATTCCTCCTGGGATCTTGTTTTCTTTCAACTCATGGATAATTTCTATATTTCTGATATTTCAGGAATCCCATACCGAAAAAAGACGCACTTTTCGATGTCATATTACCCAAAATGACTCATAACAATATGTACTATCTGGATATAAGGAAAGACTTGGAAGTGAAGAAGAATCCCCGACAGTTCTATTATCAGAAGTGGGTTCAATTGTTCGAGGAGTATGGAAAACAACCATTCACAACATTTTGATATAAGTAGATAAATAACTTGTTCATTCAGATATAAAGTGAAATGAATAAAACCTTTCAATTATTTGAGGTTTTTTCTTTCATTGAAAAACAAGCAAAAACTTGGTAGATGCAACAAGTACAGGGTTTATCAACTAGAAGTTTTAATTTCTATATGGAACTCGAGCTACTGCCAAGAACAACGTCTGAAAAGTTCGTTTTGTTGGATTTCCGCCTTCAGATAGTAAGTTATTGAAGGTGGTTGTCAAAAGTTTTGGTTATTATATGATTTATTTCAACAGAAATGTGTGCTAGGAATATTCCAACAATAATTGAAAGAAGTACAACCGCCTCCAGTGCTTCAACTGGTGATACAGATCCTACGAAAACCAAATTGAATTGCATCAATTCAGTTCTCGAAAAAAGTGAGTAATCCTTAGCAAACTGAATGGTAAAAATGCACTAACGAAAATCAGAAGAAAACCATAGAACATCACATAAATCAATATCATCAGTTTCCTGAACAAGGCTCGGAATTCCGTGTTTGATATGGAAAACATAATAAAGTCTGAAATCGGAATCATTTCAATACTTTCACTGAGTTTTATGTTTCGATCTTCAAAAATATAGGAGAAGGAACACCGAATTTTTCTTCTGGACGAATAATTCTAGGGAGTATTATGTCTTGAGAGTGCTTACAGAAGCCAGTCATAAATGAAAACAGTACTAAGGAAGAAACCAGAACTTTACGTTATAGAACGATCATTACAGGAATAGGAAAGTGCCTCATTTCTATCTCGAGAGATAATATTTTTTCGGTGAAGTAAAACTTTCTGAGTTTCCCAAACGAATGAAACATTTGCCGAGTTCTATATAAAAAGTCATTCACAAGAGTTACAAAAAATATAAAGGTAATGATAATAATTATATATACGCAGTGTTGGTTCCATTAGATTTTGTTTTCCACCTGGGCATTAATAATAGACGAACTACAACAAGCTCCCACATAATCTTTATGCCATCCGTCTACCATAAAAGACAGTTATCAATATTTGGTTTGCATTCAGCTTGGTTTCAATTAATACATTTGACATGCAAATCATATCTCATACATGAATCTGTTGTAATGCTGAGCATTTTTAGTGAACTCAATATAAGTATTCGCACCTTGTATATGAAAGCTTCATATACAATGTATCAAAATTCATTTGAGGAGTCCTCCCACGAAACACCCAATGAAAGAAGTCTTTGTTTCAGTCTAGACGAGATATGAGATTTCAACGTGTGAACTTTTGATAGAAAAAACATCGCCTTCGCGTGTGATCAGACGACGGACAGCGCTGTGTAGGCGGCAGGCTCGAGAAAATAGATTTTTGCAAAATCAGCAAAAATGACGGGCTTTGGCTCGAATTGTGGGTGGGCAAAAAGTCGTTCTTGGGTATTTGATCTTGAGAGACGGTGAAGAAACAAACTTGCAAACGCGAGGGGACGACCTTATGGGGGCGCGTTTCATTACGAGATTCTAATTTACGGTCGGAAAATTCGGAAAAATAAATAACGTCAAATTGATTCGTGTGCAAAGTGCCATATCTTGAAATACTAAGAAATCTATGGAATGGAAACAGCCATGCAAGATAGACAGAAGACTTGGTATGTCAATTTTGATGTGTGTTAACGTGAATAACCATTTTATTCGCATTTGGGAAGAGAAACCATCATTAGTTTTATATCTGTTGTTTGAATCACAAATTGAGAAATCTTTCTGACACTCTCTGACATCGTGAAGTAATTGAGATGGGCCGTAGGGCGGCCTATAATATACATTTAGCCGGTAGGGCAAATTCAGAGGCATTTATAGATATAAGTACATCAGATTTTTGTGTTCTGAGTACACATTTTTCTGTTTGAGGAATCTTCATTATTCTTATGCATAGAGGAGATTGTTGCCGGTCTCAGTTCATTTTTCAATATTTCGATTGAAGTGAATAGTACGGTAAAAATGTAATTTTCTTTTTGTTATAAATTGTTTTCACTGCATATTTCTTCTTCTGTTATATATATTTTTTTCTGATCTATTTTGTGAGTTCCTATTTTCATTTCGTTGCTAATATATTGCTTGAAGTTATCAGAGGATTTCATTTTCTACAAGCCGCCCTATTTTCAGATTTCAGAGTATACGAGGAAGCAAAAATTAAACCCCAGGTATCTCACTAAAAACCCTTTCTTCGTGCAGAGGGCCGAATTCATGTTTCTTTCGGGAATAGCCTCAACATCCAAGTTTTGACGTGGAATTACCCTAATCGTCTGGTGACAGCGACTGCCTTAATGAATTCAAAAGCCTTCATCCAATTATTCCATCTAGTATCGTGGAGAGGAATTGTAATCTGACATATAATTTTTTTGAGGAAAGCATAAAGCAATTGTTGATGAATGATTTACATAAAGAGAAATAAAATACTAGAAGCTTTCATGCAGAATCACAATAACTCTCGCAGCCGTTACATCTGGTGATCAAGCGTTGGGAATATTTTTTCTAAAGTGTGAACTAGTTGAGAAGTGTTGAAAAGCAAATGATAATGTCAAGATAATACAAAAAAATACCCTTTCAGCAATTACCACACTAGTAACAGAGCGGTGGGATTGTAAATTGTAAAGTTGTCTATTCTGTAAACATAAACTGATACAGATAGGTTGAAATAGAGGTACAGTGTTGGAGAAAAATATAAAGGGATTATCGTGGGTACCTAGAAAAGCAATAAAAGTAAAACGACAATCACAAACCCTACCGTTCGTTACACCATATATCTCACCCTAACAACACATGGATATACTGGGTACGTCTTTTTTATGTACCGCGGTACAAAGACGTGAACGGGACTTCCATAGGATATCCCATCCAGGATGTCCCATGAGGTATATTCATAATCCCTCCCGCACAGAATGCCCAATGGATGTCCCATCAAGTAAATTCATAAACTGTCCCATTCATGTCCCAGTTATTTCTTTTATAAAAAACATGAATATCAATTAATCAGTTTAGTTCGAAAATTGCTATATATATGGTACAATTTTTTCTCTAGATATTTTTATCATTGCATGACAAAATCTTGCATCTTATATTTGAGTTGCTTATATAATTACATGCGTGTTTACACTGATTCGCTTCAGTAATTTGACCAAAGTTGGAAGACGAAATACTTGAAAACGAGCCAACCGCACCGACAATTGATACTCCTCAACATTTTGTTTTTGAATCATTGTATCTTTTCTTATTCGAACAATTAGCTTATCGGAAACTGACAACGTAACATAGGGCATATGTCGAACTTTCGTATCAACTAAGATATTGATATGTCTAGAAGTGTCCTCAGTTTTCTACCCAAGGCTCACGTCAACAAGCCAACGGCCTTGGGTGCGAGCAACTTCTTTGATGAATCATACATTATTGTATTTCCTGAAACGAAAGCAGAAATGAGAAAAGTATTCTACAACCAATCAAATTGACCGGTCCTCCATTTATTATGGCAACAGTGTAATATTACTGAAGTGATATGTCAACATAGTGCTACCAATCGGGTTGTTCTGTATATCGTTTCGGTTGACCAGAACGTTCTCTCTCTTTATGACATTGGCCTGGTTTATGCAAGCGAGAGGCAGAACCGCTCTGGGTAACCTCATTTTCCCAAAGCTTAGCGGGGTGTTTTGTGTTTTGTTCGTTTCGACCATTGACTATTACGTCAATGGATTCGACGTTGTGTTGATTAAGCTGTGGTATATTGTAGCGTGGTTGAACATTTTGAATTTTATGTAATAGTGAGAATTAGTGATATTGTGAGTGATCTGCTAGAGTTATTCAGACATTAAAAAGTAAGTGGTTATTGGAGATATTAAGTCCTCGTAGAAAAATAATTATTAAACCTACCTAAAATACTACACATCCAATCATTGATAGAAAGAGATAAGTAGGTGTTCCCTAAAGGAAAAGGAAACAATATAATTAGTAAATATTATAAAAGGGCACGAAAACTTGATGGAAGAGAAAATGATATATTAGATCATTCGTAGTAGTAGTGTGGATAGAAGTTGTACATCACAGGTGGAAACCTCAGTGGGGATATATCTGTCACATATTAATACCTTCTGCTTCAAGAAGCATCAGTAAAGATGACATTCACTCCACATTTCCTACAACGAGTACAATGTCCACGACAAATGCAGACCTATCTGTTGATAATGAATGTATTTCAAGTTCCTAGGAGCTTTCTGATGTTTCGTCTATTGAAGAATTGAGTCTTATTTCTGCAGAAGACCTTATTCAAAATGAACCGTCCTTGAATAACAATAGAAATTTGAATAATGACTCTGTGAATATCTAAGTTTACTGAATGGGCTCTGAACTATAACATAGCACATACAGCAATATCAGATTCATAACAAATATTAAAAATTAAAATGTACTTTCCCTAGTTTACCTGCATCTGCCAGAACTCTATTGCAAACTCCTAGACAATTAACTATTCATAAGATTGAACCAGGAAGATATTATCATTTTGGATTCAGAGAATGTCTGATGAAATTATTGAGCCGTCATGAAGGAATCTTCCTGATTTCAAAAATAGAAGTATTCATCATTAACATTGATGGATTTCCATTATCAAAGAGTTTTGGTAGTCAGCTCATTTAGAAAAATATATAATATCTTATACACTCACTGGAACTCATTTTTAGTACTTAGTATACTATATATAACACCAAAAATATCTGTTACAGGATCTTCTGAAGCTTTTGGTAACAGGAAACATATTGAAGAGGCCCTTCAGAAGAGCAAAAGAGAGGAGCCATTCCGAAATAGTTACTGTTTGAATCAAGTTTTTTATTTTGTGTATTTTTTCATGTCCTATTTTTGTTTCATATATAGATCCTGTTATTCCTGTTTCAAGAATGTTAATTTTATTTTCACCCCATTTTTAGACCAAACTATTGTGATATAAGTATCCAGATTCGATTATTCTTGTTTTAAGAATATATTTTAGTTTCACGTCACTTGTAGATCAAAGTAATGTGAATATATAGACCAGAGTAATAGTATTTTAGTTTTTATATATTTGAGAGTATACAAATTTTTATTATATTCATTCATTTCATATAGTTTGAATATATTTTGCAATTTATGTTTATGTTTCATTAGTTTTTGTTTCCTTCTGAAAGTGAATTTGAAGGATGTTTCTGGAACCAGAAGGATGTCCTTTTCGTTGGATATCTGATGTCCCAGTTGCATCCCTAGTACGTACCATGTCCCTATATTGGATGTCCCAAGGATACCCAGTGGATTCACTTTTAGTCATAATAGTACAGCCTTGGGACGGCTTCGGGACATACTCATAAGGATATGGTATTTCCCTAGGACCTACCAGAGGGATGGCCCTGGGATGTCCTTTTTGTCGGAAAGCAGATGTCCCAGGGACGTCCCTCGTATGTACCATGTTCCGGGAACAGCTGTATTAGGGACATCCCCAAAACAAATTAAAGGTGTCCCAGGGACGTACATAGGAGGTACTTGTGTTGTTAGGGCAGTTATTGAGTATTTTCACAAATTAGTTACTGAAATGAAAACAGCATTTCTTCTAAGTGAATTTTATATACTCCAAAAACATGACCTACCTCAAGAAGAAATATGTGGATGATGTGATTGACAAAATGACTGGAAATAAGTAACGTTTTTATTTTCTGGAAACTGCTATGATTTCGTAGTTATCAACGAAGTCGAAAGAGAAATCTGAATACCTTCATCTTTCCTATCCATTCAGTACTGAGACAGTGTGTGATATCATGCCTGTCAAAGTGAACTTGAGGTGAGAACACATTAAGGGGGATGCAGACACTTCACTGATTCCGATAAGCAGAATTCCGTTTTCGATAAAAGCCGAATAGGATATCAGAAAACGTTCGATCAGAGGTCAGTATTTGACCTTTGCCCCTTTACTATAAACAATTGGCCAGTTTCCAAGCTGACAGTGAGTTGGAAAGGTTTGTAAATGTGAAATCTTCGTCACGTTCACATCCACAACGTTTACACCTACCCTCCTAGATATGTCTGCCTGAGCAGACATATTATATCTGGAAGAGGAACCGGTAGTACTCCGACCTGTTGAAATAACAATCCATCAGTACTGTATTGTTGATATTTGTCTGATTATTCCGAGAATTTCGAAGACATACGATCAATATGTATTCTTTTCTTCCAGAACCTTCAGAGAAACAAATGACAACGCGATGGATCTATATCTGCTAAGTATTTTTTTTCCTGAACAGAGTTCAACTATGGCAAAATTGTGGGTATGAAAAAATATCTTGCGAGATACTGGTGGAGAATCGAGACATTCCGAGGAATCTCTATAATTCATTATCAATAACCTCTAATTTATCTTCTCGATAATTTTGACCTGCTTTGGCATGAATTGAAAATAGTGCAAATTATCAGTCCTCAAGACTCCAGTCGAGAGAAACCATTGTTTAGTGATGGGCGTTATCGAACTATTTTCATAATCGAGTGATGACTTCTCGAGTTCTTACAATAACCGAATGATTATTCAAGTGATCCATCACTCGGATACTACTGACATCTAACGATAACTTAATGAACTCGAGCATGAAAGATCGAAGATACCTATAATGCTAAATATTCGCATGTGAGCGAATAATGATTAATGAAAATCACGATTTAGAATTGTCGCTGCGATCAGTCCAAATCATAGACATTTTACCTTGGACTGGCTCTAACAGAAGGAGGATTGCAGAGCAATGTTATTTCACCTTTTGCAATTATTCAACTGTTGTGATTTTGTTACTTGGTGTTCTTGTCGTTATTGGTTATTTCACACGTTATAGATTTTCTGAAAAATGAGACCGAGTGCGAAATATTGCATCAGATCACTTCAATGAAATTGAAGACTCCAATGCCAGATATTCAGAAAGATTTTGAAATTTTTTGTGATACTACCAACCCAAATCAACATTCAAAACGCATCCACCCACCCATTTCAGACCACAATAGACCCAGTTAGCTGGAAAAGCTAACATCCGTTCTTCTTCAAAACGATTATTTCTACCCCCAGATCCAGATAACCATTTATCACCAACGCCAATAAACCCACTTCTCGCATCCGAAACCACCGGAAGATCGGGCTGAATGCCCGAAAGCTTTCGTTTCTTTCATTCGGGAAGTCACTGATGATGAGAGCCGAATTCAGACAAAACACGACATCAAGACAGTTTTCACAGCAACCAATCAAATATCCTCTTTCCTGCGCTCACTTGAAGATATAATACCCAACGAGTCACAAGGAATATATGGAATTCCTCGTCACTACTGCCCGAGAACATACAAAGGATCGCAAAGGATAGACGAACCGACGAGTATCCAACAGGTCCTACGACCACGAACTTGCAGACTCTCTCCAAACATCATCACGAAACCGGAACAAAAATTGACTTCAACAACACGAAGACCATTGCCAGCAAACACAACCCACTCCAGAATATTTCGCAAAGCCATAGACATTCAAAAACGTCCTCAATGCCTCAGCAAACGAGACGACTCACCAACGCTTTCCAATTCCTGGAAACCATCACTATCCCATCGAACAAATCCTTCAATTAATCATTTTCATCAGGTCCAACCACATGTTCAACATCGTCAGAGTTTCATATGAATACCATCCACGAAACCACAGTCTTCAGATAGGAGTTGAGGGTTGTGGAGACTTAGACCTCGGCACCAAGTCGCAAAGAAGTCTTTATAATGGCTCCAAAGTGGGAGCCGAAACGCCGACAGGAGGACGATTTCAGACGCGGTTCTTCACATTCGATCTTTATGAGTTCTCACAGTTTCCTGTTATATTGAAATGAACTTATTTACCTACTGTTGTGCTCAGATAATCAGTCCTACATCTGTTCTGTCCCAATTCCTATATATGGCGTTCGTTCTGTTCACTGTGAAAAACAATTTTTATAATCAACTACGAATTTGTAATTCTGCTATATTATAGCTGAATGTACGAGTAACATTTTCGAACATTTCGATGAAATACAGTTCACAATCAATCCATGTCAAGTACTATTTAAATGTCATCATTTTGTGGTGGATGAATTCTTTCTTTATAGTATTGTCGGGTTCTTAAAGCTCTGTTTATAGTCATGTGAATGTAGGTTTCATAAAATTGACAATTCATTCAGAGCAGATCAGCTCAAAACCAACATTTTTGATAATGATTGGTGTATCTGGTGGAAAAGTTAATTCATACATATTCCTACTGAAGAGCAGAAAGGATATTTTTACTTAGCGAAACAAGTTTGTCCGGCTTTGAAGTGAAATGTTATGACAACGAATGAATATTCTACAAACAACTGTATTTTAGACGAAGTATCCAGTGAATAATATGTTTCAAGTGATAAGTATACGAATTGATCAAGAAAAAATGGGTTCTATGTGATTCAGAGCCCGACAAGCCATATAAGCAGGAAAGCAGCTGGTGTCGATAAACTCTCTTTTTGTGGATAAATAAAACGGCTGTGAATAATTTACTTGCACCAACAGGATGGTTGACAAATATTTGATGTTACTTCTTTAACAGCAGTGTTTTATTTTTTTTTTCACGTTGAATTAGAGAAGAAAAAGCCAAAGATCACTTCCTCAGAACTTCCTTCTCTCCACGAAAATAATTATAGTTTACATGTATTTCAACCTCTTCTTTCATTTGGAAATAGTAAAATCTAACGAAATCAAATGGATATACTGGTCGGTCGTAAAAACTCAATGCGTTCCATGAAAATATTCAGGAGCTATGAAGGAGACGGACTTCATTCGAGTTTCCATTCATTTCACAAAAATTCATGATATATGTCATGAATTGAATTGAACTGGTCGATACTTCAAATTCCATATTCAACCAAAAATATCACAGTTTGCTGTATAAATCTCGCTTACATTGGGTTTGAAAAATACGACACGTGTTTCACTAAACAATAGCTTCCTCCAGCAGATTTTGTAACATTGTTAGTGTGAATTGTACAGGAAACCATAATATTTAGTGTGAAATTTGTCAGATTTAGCAACAATGTGATGCCCCCAAACTCAAACACATTATGTCTGTTCAAATATTTATGATTTTCATCATCGAAAAATATTTTACTTCGCGAAAAACGACCATGAAATGTTAATATTCTTCAAACAAATAAAGAATTCGCACCATCATTTCGGACTTTTAATTTGAACATCATGAATCGGATTTCTGCCGCTATCTCCTAGATTCCCTGGTCACATATCCGTTCGAATTGTCTTTATCTTCCAGAATCCGCAAGGTGGTTGTTAAGAGAGAAGCCCAAGGGAATTAGTTACGAACGACTGGCTATGATGAAAAACAAATACCGAATGAAATCGAGGGTAGTCAAAAAGGAACTGAACGAGTTGATGAAACGAGAAAAAAGCCTCCGGAGATTCGTTATCGAGAAAGATGCTCGATTTGTATTGAGTGTGGTTCTATCATTATAATTTTCATTATCAATTTGTTGGCAATATTGAGAGTTATTCCAGCTGGAACAATAGTTGAATAAATGATGATCATAATGGAACGAGATTCCAAGTATTTTTTAAATCTCTATTTGAAACGCTATATACCGTTTCTGTATATCTGTCACATTACTTACGAAAGAACATGAATTAAGTAGTATTATCAAAATCATTTCATTTCGAATAATATTAAATTATGGCAAAAGCGAATTAACATCCGTATCCAATACCTGATATGTCTAGAAACCTTGGTGTATCGACTTATTCCTGTATAATTTGGGATTAACTTGGCGAAAACTGATTGCGTGATTTCTGAGATCATAAAAATTTCAGCTCGCTATTGTAGATGGCGTTCTGTTATGTATAATATAAAGCTTAATTTGCTCTAGACAGGAATGTGCAAGCGAATTTTGCAGTACTTCTCATTATTTAATCAGTGAGATTCTGACAGCCGTGACAGCAAATCGAATGCATTTCAGTAAATGAGTATGTAACGTGGAAATGTATCTATATCATCCTGTCACTGTCAACTGCTACTTTTTAATGTTTAATTTTCATTTGTTTCACCAGACTCCAATCCGGAGAAAACATACTTTATTCGTTCACTTGAAAATGTAAGAAAAAGTTTTTTTTTATGCTAGTATACTGAAAGTGATAGAGACATTGTCCTGGTTCAATGGTTCAAAATACGGATTACTTCAATTTCAGTCTTTCACTGATAAGATTCAAGGTATATATGTTTTCTCCTATATAACTTTGGACTTTCGCACAAGTTGAAAACTCAAAATTTATGAAGCATACAAATGATACCATTTTTCAATCACTTTCGA
The DNA here is from genome assembly GCA_032362365.1 of Zygogramma bicolorata. Taxonomy (NCBI): domain Eukaryota; kingdom Metazoa; phylum Arthropoda; class Insecta; order Coleoptera; family Chrysomelidae; genus Zygogramma; species Zygogramma bicolorata. The sequence continues at coordinate 291,507 of JAVJAQ010001933.1, forward strand.
TGAATGTGATCTGAAGGCTTTTATATTGAATCATTGATGGTAAATACAAATGAAAATCTGTCTGGATTCTCTGTGAAAAAGAAAAGAATTCTTTGAATAGTCTGGCACCAATGTCAGTGAAGAATAGTATATTATGCAACGATCGCGTAATGATGGTTATTAATATATGAGCATAAACCGGGATACGAAACGAGCCGAAGGTGAGTTTCGTATGGTTTATGCGAGTGTATCAATAACCATTACATGAGAGTTGCATACGCTATTTTATCTACACCCGATGAATAGTGAAGAACTACAAATGTTATATTTATATTGCACACAATAATACTAATTTAACGAATTTCTTCGAAAAATTCCACAGAATTGTGATTAATAGTATTACTTCGAGAAATAAAACGATGAGATATGAAACGAAGATCGAAAATCAAAGAAAAAAAAGATTACTCGAGACCGGATTCGAACCAATGTCTCCTCCAGCTAGAATAATCATTGACAGAGCCACAGACGGCTCGGCTAGTTCATTACATATACCGATTTTGACTTGACAAATGTCAAATGAAGAGCATGCACATCATGCTTGATTGAAAAATAATGGGTTTCTATTGGTTGAAAATCTGTATCGTAATGAAAAATCTGTTTCGTAATGGATTTCATTATAAAACGGGTTGTGGGCATATAAGTGTATTATTAGAGTACGGGTGTAGATAAAATAATTCATCACATGACAGGTGGGTAGTAATTAAATGATTTTTTTTTATTATCCTGAATAATCTTTCAACGTTGAAATCCATATAAATCTTATTCACAAGCATCTCACCGTAAGCTAAATTCACTGGAGTATTTGGTTGATTTCACACAATTTATAATGCTCCAGAAGCACCCAGTCTTCCGATTTCAATATCTTAAAAGAAATAACAATATAAGATAGTTTCAAATAAAGTGATATCAACAAAATTTCGGACAAAGATTGACAACAAATACATCGAACTCACGTCAGTCTGAAACCAACACTTGACATCATTTTGAAAATGCTAATGCAACGCGCCCTATAAAAAAAATAGAAAGCTCTCATATTCGTCGATTATTTTTCGCCAAGGAATTCTAAACAATATCGAATCAGTATGCATCAGGGTTTTTAAGCATCTCACCAATACCTATGTACACTGCATTTGAAGCTGAGGTCACTGGATCAGAGTAAGTTCCGCTTTTTCAAATAGATATTGAAAGTGGTCTGTCGTAAACAGTCCTGAATAAACCTTTCTCAATGGGTACATTCAGGAGGTCCCAGCGGCTAAGTTCAGCTACTCATCAGCATGTTGTAGCCGCTGTTACTCAGCGGCTTCGTTTCGCCTGAATGCGTAGCTCATTGACAGTGACAGCCGACAGCGGATCAAAAGTCAAAACATAACCAAATTGTTTTTTTGTTTGGTGTTTATGCACAAAAATATTATGAAAAATAATATAAAGATGTAATCATGCAACCAATATTAATATCAGGAAGACCAGGGGGGCCAGTTTTGAATATAAGTGAAAGTCAATTCACATTTGAAATATTTCGATTTTCAATTGACCTCTGAAATGCTATACCTAGTTTTCAATTGTACTGAAATGAAATGTTCATAATTTCAAATTCACTTAAATGAATTTAATTCGGATGATACACTTTGGCAACGATGGCATATCTATCAAATAAGTTCATATGATTCACATCACATGGAGCAAATTTTGAGGTTGGCTTTTATAAGACTTTTCTCAACAGGTGAAGTTTAGTCTTAGGCATGCTCAGTAAATTATTGATATATCAGCATTTCGATACAATAATATTTGAAAAATTCAATAAAATATTACCTTTCTTTGATATACACTAAGTATATGATCACCCAACTATTGTATTTTTTAGTGATGGCTGATTGTAGTAAACAAATTTTTGTCAATGAACAGAACGAAACGTTGTTTGAATTTATATAAAATAAATCTTTTTTAAAACAACCACCTAAACTAACTAATAAAGTAAGGAAGAAAATTATTGCTGATCGATTGGAAGAGTTGGCCACCCACCTTAATAAAATCTGGGAAGTTACAGGTGGAACCCATAAGGATGCAAATACTTGGAAAAAGGTAATCAGGGTATAACTTCTTTTATAGTGTTTCAATGAGTTTCACCATACCATTAATAAAATAAAAAAATTATTTCAGGCATGGCTTGATTTGAAGAGCAGTATCAAAAAGTATCTGAGACGAAAAAATATGAAACCGGTACAGGAGGTCTTCCATTACCAGAAACATCTGACTACGAAGCATATATTAGAGAAATGTTATACCACATGGAAATCGAAGGAGACTATAATTTTTCTCCCAAGTTTCATTTGGAATTTATGACGACCTCGAAGTTCATGATGAAAATGAAGAATCTATAATACATTGCGGAAACGTGCCGAGCCCTTCAAAAGTGCCAAATATTGAGACACCCTCAGTAAAAAGTGCCACAAAATCCAAAAGATTAACTGAAACATTACGAGTTTCAAACAAGATTTCTCAAGAATTACAATTGAAACTAGGCTACATAGAGATTATTACAAAGAAAGAATTGAAATTTCAGAAGGAACCACTCGAATTAAACAAGAAAAACTACAAGTTAAAGAAGATGACGTTGTATTCGAAAAAGAAAGAGCAGCTGCATTGAAACTGATTGCTCAGAGGCTTAGCCCATCTAATAATAGGAAATAATTACTTTTTTGTAATAGTGATTTTTATTTCTGTACTGTTTGGATTTTGTTTTAACTTCAAACGAGAATGTGACTCAATTTTTGTACTGTTATTAAGTTATTTAATAAAGTTGAACAAGAATGTGTTGTATATTGTGGAGGAGGTCTTATTAATACACCTGTTCAGGAGCTACTGGTTTATTAGAGTTCGAGTCAAGGACATTCCGTACAGGTACCAACATCAACAACTAATATACCCAACATCTCCCTTTTTCTGATGAATATTTTACGACTATCACTAAATACTAAAAAATATATGATTTTTCATCATATTGAAGACGATCAGGTTTTCTGATAATCCTACCCCTACTAGTACATGGTGGCTCATCAAAAAAACTCAAATTCTGAATCGAATTGTTATGATTAACCAACATACTGTCATTAGTCTCTGGGGTAGAAGGTTTTTCATCTTTGGGAAGTTGTTGCTCAACAGAAGATTCCTGTGAATAATTTTCATTATTTTCTGGTACTATTTGAAGGAATTTTCTATTTCTCAACAATTCTCCCCCATTTTTAGTTTCTATTTGATATGTTCTAGGCCTGATTTGGCCAGTTACATTGCCTAATGACCATTTTGAACTAGGGCTTTTCTTGAAAGCAAACAATTGATTTCGTTTTAATGCTGGCAAACATTTCTTACCCCTATTGTAATACTTCTCCTGTTTCATTTGCTTCGATTTAACATTCTTGATGTAATTTTCATGATTTATGAAATGATGTTTCAATTGCTCATTGATTATTGGCAGTAAATCACGAAGTTTTCTTGACATCAGGAGTTCAGCAGGAGAATATTTCAAGTTATCTACTGGGGTATTCCTGTAATTTAATAAAACTAACTCAACATCACGTTTGTCAGCCCATGCTTTACTGATTAACTTTTTCAATGTCTGTTTGGTCCTTTCAACTTGACCATTAGACTGTGGATTACGAGGACTAGTGACAATGTGCTCAAAATTCCATTCAGAAGCAAATCTTTTAAATTGTATAGAGTTGAACTGAGGACCACCGTCACTAATCAGGATAGATGGAATACCATATCTAGCAAATAACGACTTCAAATTCTGTATTACAGTTATTAAGTGAGCATTAGAATTTAGTGGAATTAGCTCTACCCACTTCGAATAATAATCAACAACTAGTAAATACATGGTTCTACCCATAAACAAAATATCACAACCAATTTTCGACCAAGGTTTTTCTGGAATTTCATGGTTCACTAAAGGTTCTCTAATGTTGTTATTGTTATGCATAATACACACTCTACAATTGGATACAACATCTTCAATGTGAGTAGACATGCCAGGCCAAAAAAATGACTCCCTAGCCCTATTTTTACACTTAACTATACCAAGATGACAATAATGAATTTTATTTATTATCCCATGTATTTTTGATTGAGGAACTATCAACTTATCACCTTTGTATAATAATCCATTAGACTCTACTATTTCATCTCTAAATTTGTAATAACATCTAACTTCTAAAGGTACTTTCTTTATACTATTTGGCCATCCGTTTTTAATAAAATATTCCATCTTTTTCAAAACGTCATCCTTGCTGGTAGCTTCTTGATATTCCTTCAATTTTACATCAGAAAAATCAATAGACAGATCTATAACACAAACTTGTGAATCCAAAGGATCCATATCAAAACTGAAATTATTTGTGCAGCTTTTTTCCGGTGTTCTCGACAAGAAATCTGCAATAAACAAATCTTTCCCCGGTTCATAGACTAAGTTTATATTATATTTTTGGAGTTGTAAAAGCATTTTTTGTAATCGGGATGGACATGAAGCATGTGGCTTTTTTGTTATATAGATCAATGGACGGTGATCAGTTTCCACAGTGAAAGATGTACCATATCAAATTGTGAAAACCGTTCACAGCCAAAAATTACCGCGGCAATTTCTTTTTCTATCTGAGCCCAATTTAACTGACTTGAAGTAAATGCTTTCGATGCTTATGCACAAGGTAAATTTCCTTGTAGAAGTACGGCTCCCAGTCCATCTTTTGACGCATCAACAGATATTGTTGTGTGTTTATTCACATCAAAATATTGCAAAATCGGTTTCTCTATCAGCATTTCCTTGAGTTGATTGAATGATTTAGTGCGATTTTCATCCCATATAGAAGGTACCCCTTTTTTGATAATATTTCTCAAAGGTTAATTTATGTTTGATATATTTGGAATAAATCGCCCTATATAATTTATCATCCCCAGAAATCGTTGCACTTCCAATTTGTCTCGTGGAATTGGCATATTTCTTATGACACTAACTTCATTTTCATCTGTTAATATACCTTTTTCGGTGTCCCATATATTTTATTTCTCTCAATCCAAATTTGCACTTAGTTCTATTAAAAGTAATTTTATTATTTTTTGCCTTCTCCAAAACTTTCACTTACCTTTCATCATGTTCCTTTTTTGTACCTCCCCATATTAATATGTCATCAATATACAAATCTACCCCTTCCATATCAAAAATACTCTTAAAACGTTTATAAAAAACCTCCGGAGCTGAACTTATACCGTAAGGAAGTCTTAAGAAACAGTATCTTCCAAAAGGAGTAGAAAAAGTACATAGCTTTGCACTTTTTTCATCTAGAGCTATCTGCCAGAATCCACTGTTGGCATCGAGAGTGGTGAAGTACTTCGCACCCCCTAACTTGGCGCTGATCTCTTCCAAAGTCGGAAGAACATAGTGCTCTCTTTTTATGGCAGCATTTAGATGTGAAGGATCTAAACACAAACGCAAGCTGTTATCAGCTTTCTTCACAATCACAAAAGGATTAACCCAATCGGTGGGTTCATCTACCTTCCTTATGATACGTTTTCCTTCTAATTCTTTGAGTGTATCTTTAAATTTGGGTAGTAATGGTAATGCCACTTTTCTAGGTGGATTTATAACAGGTTCACAATTTTCTTTCAACTCAATGTGATACTTCCCTTCAAAGCAACCAATCCCCTCAAATAACCTTTTGTATGGCTGCAACAATGAAATATATTCCCCAAAATCAAAACTGTTAGATTTGTCTATCAATTCAACTTTCTTTATGAAATTCAATTTTTCACAAGCTTCTAAACCTAGCAGAGAATGACTGTTCGCATTTATTATAAAGAATTCGAGTGCACAGCTAACACTTTTGTAGCAACACTTCAAATAGCATTTTCCAATAACAGAAAGCGTATCGTTTGTATAGGAAGTTAATTTCACATCTGTTTCACGAAGATTTTTCTCATTGATATTCAATTTTTTTAAATCATTTACTGACAAACAATTGGCCATTGCTCCCGTATCTAATTTAAAGCTAATATTATATCTTTTATTTACAAGTAAACTTACATTCCACGACTGATCATTTCTGTCATTATGAACAGCATCTATAACTAAAAAGTTAGAAGTTGAATTTTCATTATCTTCACGTCTCACTACATGTATATTTTTATTTCTACATGCACTAGAAAAATGATTTGCCATCCCACAATGCAAACACTTTTTGCCTACTACAGGACAATGATTCCTGGGATGAATTTTGCCGCATCGATAACAAGGAAAGTTCCTACCTTTTTGTTGTTTCTGCTGAAGTTCCATCGAATTTTTTGCGAATGAGCCGCGATCCCTACCTGGACCATCAGAACGTCTGTGACCAGTGTTACCCTTCGTGTACGATGAACTCCCAGCGATTCCTTTCTGCGAATGTAAACTTTTGTGTACAGCTCCCATTGGCACTGAATTCGCACTCAAACTAATGTGTGTAGAATGTTCACGCGATTTTTCAACGGTTATACACATTTTAACTGCATCATCCAATTCCAAATCGATGTCTTTTAATAATTTCTCTCGTAAAGACACATCTTGAAGACCACATGTAAACAAATCTTTAACCAAACTATTTTTCAGGTCGCCAAATTCACAGGTCGCTGCTCTGTATTTCAGCTCTGTCACAAATTGTTCTATCGATTCGCCCAACTGCTGTTTGCGAGTAAAAAATTTAAATCGTTCGAAGGAAAGGTTCTTCTTAGGCAAAAAATGGTCTTCGAACTTTTTTAGAACACTCGACAATTTATCTTTTTCGGTGCCCTCAAATGTAAATGTATTATATATTATGAAGCCTTCTTCCCCAATATAGTGCAATAATTGGGCTATTTGGGTTACTTCATCTTTTTTCTTTATTTTCGAAGCCACTAAGTAATTCTCGAAACGCTGCCGCCACATTTTCCACTTTTCGGCTAAATTGCCAGTCATGGGCATGGGACTTATTCCTTCGAAATCATCCATCGCACTCCTTTTCACCATTAACTTTGCTGGACACTATAAAATGGTACTTTTTTGATCACTCATCAATATTTCAACTACCAACTGACTGCGCCATGTTGTATATTGTGGAGGAGGTCTTATTAATACGCCTGTTCAGGAGCTACTGGTTTATAAGAGTTCGAGTCAAGGACATTCCGTACAGGTACCAACATCAACAACTAATATACCCAACAGAATGATATACGTATGTTACTTTTTTATTAACTTTTTCACCAAGTCGTTAGTTTACTATAAGCTCAACAAAATGAACGTGAAGTTTTTATTTATGTTGTGTTCTTTATTAGTTATATATAGGCTTCACAATTGAAAAATATCTCGAAATATTTTATATTTCATTTATTGCTACACCTAACAAAAATATTTTTGGTGATTACTAGTAATGTAACTCACACCCAACTCAATAGATCAGAAACAAAAATATATCAAAAATAGTCTAGATATATCTGACCTCATGCATACCGGGTATTTCACCCGGACACCAAAATCAAAAAAACTGGTATATTTTGAAATTATATCTGGACATATTCAATCACTCTCACAAATAGCATACATTTTTTTACTAAAAGATTTTTAACCAACGAATTTTTTCAGACTCAAAGTTGTCTTCTATAATTTGCTACCAGTTGATTTCCAAATGATCTGAATGAAACATCCCAAAATCAACATTATTCATTTCTTCAGGTTGTGGCAAAATACTATTGTGTTCTACACATAAATTATGCAAGACTGCACAAGCATTTATTATTGTTGATGCTCTTGAGGGTTAGTAATGGAGTACCCTGTTTTGATAAACACCGAAATCGTGCCTTCAGATGCAGGAAAACCCGGAAAAAACTTGCAGCACCACATCATCTGAAGATCTGCCAATGTCCTCTCTTTCATAGAATAAAATGTAGGGTGTCTCCTGAGGCTTCGATAAATTCAAGATATCGCCAGAATATTTAGTGACACAACTATCGTCAAACTCAAACCAATCCGTTTCGTCTTGGGCCAATGAGTAATAATGGCCAGATTCAACGCCAGAACCACAGTGAACAATGGACTGCATAAAGATAATATCATTGGTCAGTTAGTATGGAAAAAAACTCAACAATCAACACAAACATACAAAACCCAATTTCAAAATGTCACGTCAATGTCAAAATTGCGATCCGCTTTTTCGAAAGCGACAAATTTCTACGCTGAGCAAAACACTCAGCCGCTGTAGAACAGCTTTTAAGCAGCGCTGCATTCAGATAGACCGCTTACTAAGGTCTCAGCCGCTGGGACCTCCTGAATGTACCCAATATTTTTGCACGAGAAGGCGCACATTGCGATTGTCCAATTTCTGTGTATCGCGGCCAGAACAAGTCTTCTGTACATACTTCGACATGCGAACCTTCACTCGACAATGCACGTCAAATGACAGATTAGAAGCATATTTTCGTTTCTTGAATTCACTGCCATGTTGGCGAAAAGCTTCATGATAGTATTGACAATTGAATTTTAAACAGGAAATGACTATTCATGATCCTGAATAACCGTTATTATATGGATGATTCACGATAATGCGGAAAAAGACAGCTTTTTTGTTCAAATAGATTGCCATCTTTTGATATCTTGTGTAGGTGATTGAGAAAATGCTATTTGAGCTACGTTCGTTAATTTTGAAGAAATGACATGACTCGGAAACACTGGCTCCATCTAATGGTAATATCTCGTAATGACGTGCAACTGACGAAATATGAAAATCGGAAAACGTTTAACCCATAACCGCTACCCTCGGGTCCTGTGGACCCATGAACATGTTGATTCTTGTCAAAAAGTACTATGTAGTAATCGCTCGCGTCTCTGCTCTCGAGTATTCCTCAAAACAGTTGCAATTGAATTGCCGACGAGTGCGCATTGATTTTTAAATCCATTTAAACGAATTTGAGCTGATTTTGGGTCCGCGGGACCCGTGGGTAGTTTCAACGTTATACTTTCTGTGTGATTTTATAAAAGGTGAAGAAACAATTTTGATTTGGTATTATTGATTTCAACTAACAGAATAACTGTTCTTAGATAGAATGGCTAATAGACTGCTTTCGAATGAAGAGTTGATTGATTGAATTGAAAATAGTAGATGATGAATTTCGGAACGATTCTGAAAACCAAGATAATGTTGCGAATAATGAGGGAGATCGATTGCGTGCTATTGAAGAGATAGTTGATTATGGAAATGCGAGTGATGTTGATGAAACTGATTTTGAGGAAAGGAGCGATCACAATACAGACAGTGAAATTGAGTGGGAATCTGATGATCAAAACTATGATTCTGATGAGTGAACTTGCAGACGTGGAGAAGGAAAATATTTCAGAGAAGAAAAAAAATAAGCTTCCTCTACAAGACGAAACGGAACCAATGAAACATGATCATCAAGCCTTTTATGGCAAGGACCGCACTAAATGGTCGAAGATTTCCCCAACGAGGGGTAAGACTCTTACCAAAAATATCATTGTTGTTTTACCCGGCCTCAAAGGACCAGCCAAAGAAAAACCCCCATGTTCAGTCTTAGAAGCATGGAGCATAATATTTTCAGATGACATGTTGAATACAGTTGTACTTCATACCAACAGTCGGATCGCAAGTGTTCAAAATAATTACGATAAATTCAAAGAACGTAAAAACGCTCGACAGGTATTTTCGCCATCATTTATTGGAAGTACAAATAAAGCCGAAATAAAAGCTGTTATTGGTCTGTTATACTTATCAGGGCTATTCAAGTCAGGCCATGAAGATCTCAAGAGTCTTTGGGCCACTGATGGTACTGGTAGAGAAATTTTCCGTTGTTCTATGTCCCTAGCTCGGTTATCATTTTTATTAGTCTGTTTACGTTTCGATGATGAACAAACAAGGGAGGAAAGAAAAAAAACTAATAAATTAGCACCAATTGTTGAACTGTTTGATAAATTCGTAGAACATTCTAGGGAAAATTTCATGCCCGGGCTGAATCTTACTATAGATGAAATGTTGGTACCCTTTTGAGGTCGCTGTGGATTCAGAATGTACCTTCCGAATGAATCCGCAAAATATAGGATGAAAATTCAAATTATGGCTTACTCCAAGACATACTATATGGTTAACGTTGAAGTCTATACAGGTGCCACTGGAGAGAGAAATAAAAGGAGGTATACGAAAAATGAATTACCACATGCTACACAAGTTGTTTTAAGATTAGTAGAACCAATCATCAAAACTAAAAGGAACATAACAGTTGATAATTGGTATACTTCTATTGAATTAGTTAATGAGTTACTGAAACGTGACTTGACATGCGTGGGAACTATGAAAAAAAATAAAAGATATATCCCTCCGGAATTCCTACCAGCAAGGAAAAGGCCCGCACAATCATTTATTTTTGGTTTTCAGTCACAGTTAACCTTGGTTTCCCATGTTCCTAAACCGAATAAATCAGTGGTTTTGCTATCCAGTATGCACAATGATAATGCTATAGATGAGACAAGTAAAAAACCCGAAATTTTCCTTTTTTATAATAGTACTAAAGGAGGTGTTGACGCGTTAGACCAAAAGTGTGCCAATTATTCAACATCCCGACGTACAAGAAGATGGCCAATGACCATTTTTCACATGATATTGAATGTGTCTGCTATCAACAGTAGAGTACTTTATCAATTTTCTCCGAATGGAAAACAAATATGACGTACTGAATATATCAAACAGCTTGGAGTTTCTTTATGCGAGTCTCAAATTAGATATCGAGTTTACAACCCAAAAGTTAATCGAAAATCACGAGATACAGCCTCCGATATCTTCAATATTTATCCAGAACGTCCTGTTGAGCTACCTGCTGAAGTTCCCAGCCCAAAAAGAAAAAGATTTGCTGTATATCCATCAAAGAACGACTTTAAAACCAACCATTGTTGCGACATATGCAAAAACCCAATATATTTGCAATGTGCAAGAAAAATTGTCCAAATTGTTTGTGAGAATTTTATTATATTTGATATGAGTTCGAAATGAATCAAGGAATATTTGTTTTCATTTCGGAATGAATTTTTGCAAAATACCTAATTCACTTTTTCTATTTATTTTTGTGACGGGTCCCAGGGACTCAGTTGTAGTAGTTAAGTAACATATTTATGTGGGTAGTAGTTACTGGTTAATGATCCTTTTGCAGGTTTCGAGGTAATTTACCCAACAACTGAATTCACCAGAAAGAAAATGAATTTCGAGATCCGTACTGAGTTTTCGAGAATTTGAAATCAGTTATTTTGAGGACTGTTGTACCGTCGAACTGAAAGATTTCATATCATTTCTAGGCTGGACAACTTCTGATCAACATTTCTTCCTATACAATAAGTTAACCAAGTTATTTGAACATCTGTCTGAAAACGATCACTTCCTAGCAAATACCGCGACGGACATTGGGTTATCTCCGAAAGATGTCGGTGCCACTTTAAAATCCTTCTCGAAAGATATCTTTCATGTGTTCATAATGAGAAGCGCGCCATAATAGGAAGAACTGCTTACGCCCGCATTTTATGTTGTTGTCCTCATCTAATGTTCTGTAACTGAGTAAGTGGACAATTATAGTTCTCGATCATCGGCTGCTCACGATTCACCCTGTATGACTATGTTGATGATAATTTCTAAGGGTGGGTACTGACCTGATTAACAGTCCGTTGAAATAATCGGTGCTGAGAATGGACAGCACATCCTGTCATTTGCTAGAGTGAAAGCACCGCCTAGGAACCGATTATTTTAACGGATTGTTGATCAGGTCGTAAAGTACCCACCCTTAGTGTATATATTTTTTCTACCACCGCTATTTTGAACCGTTCATTACGTATTTGACAGCTGTTAGGTTATGGCTCATTCGAAATACATATGCATTTAAAATTGATGGCGGCAGCTTCCGGAAAAATAATATAATATTCAACATGATGGATTTGATTTCATTACTACAGTCAATTATCCAAAATCAAAATTTTCACTACAAATTCTCGGTGAAATTGAATCAGAAATCAAATTTTCAGAAAATGCATTGTTCAATAGTTTATGGATTGTCACTAAGTTATATCCATGAATCGACAAGCATTTGTTTCATCCACTTGATGGTATTCAGGGTCTCGTCAATCATCTAAAATGAGTGATAACGAAGGAATACATTCTACACCAACAGAAATTGACGCATTAGCACAATGAGAGTAGAAAAAGTACCGTACGCAACTCGAGGATAAGGCCAATTACGTGCACTCTCTAAACGCCTCGTGCTCACAATTTTTCTTTCGTGCGTTTCGTAATGAATTTTTGAGAGCACTGTTTCCACTTAAGCAGATATATCGAACACTATGATAAACATTTGAGGGAAAATGAGTCAACAAATTGCATTGCCTTCGACGTCGGTAACATGTCCTGTGGTTCGCACATCTACTTCTCTCATAATTTTCCAAATCTTGTTTTTGCATTTCTGCAGGATCTTGATCACGAACTCCACGCAAATCCGTTCTCATTTCAGGATTCATCGAAGAGACTGCCTGTCGTGAGGATTCGCCAATGCCTTGGCTGCGATAACAAAAGAGGTCAATTCTCCTTTGCAACGGGTTGAATGAATCACTGTACTAAGCCAATGTGGAGTCGAATATTTTTATCCAAGTGAAAATAAATTTGACGCTTTGTCTCTCCTTAGACCTGACATGAAATGCAATGGAATACTTGTTTTGGAAAGGGAATGTTCGTCTGATGTTCTCGTCAAAGGGAACATGAGAAACACCGTAATTGTTCATTTGAAAATTATGGTCTAAGAGCTGGCTACGTAGGGGAAGGGGTCACTCGGTAAAGTGGGAATTTGATCATGTACAGGTTCGGTATATACATACATAGCGAGAGGCGGGCGGGCAGAAGGCAACCTGGAAGACGAAAGTGAGGGCAGGGGGTTAAACATGGATTTTTTTTCGTAAAAAAATTGATAAGGTGAAGTGTTGAAAATTTGCAGGATGACCGAAGATAGTGTAAATGAATAAAGAAAAAAATGGCAGAAAGCTAAGTGGAAAATAAAGAGTCGGCAGAAGGCACTAATGTTGCAAAAATGTTTGCAACAATTATGTCACTGAGTAAACTTCTGCCAATTTTTACATTTATTTTGTAACTTAAAGTAACACTAGTTGCAAAACGGCAGAAGGCTGGTTGGAAGAATTAGGGAGATATGGCAAATCGAATGTGCGTCGGTGGCCCACTCGAATAATTACTTTAGCTGATATATTATATTTCATTTCATCAGGTACACTTCTGGAAATTAGCCCACGTATTTCACGATAATTCAGTACACTTTTTTGTCAATTGCCAGAAGTCAATTACGAAGACTTACGTAAATTAATAGTTTCATTGACGAAAAAATATGACGACTAATTTCATTTCTATCGAAATTATATTTATCATTTTGAATATTTTTCTAAAATCACTATTAAATCATGTTTGAATTTTCAGTATACCGTTAAACCAAAAGTCAATTACGAGAACATTAATGGTTATAGTATAAATAACATGGAAATAATTTTTATTTCTCCTCGTAATACAATATTTATTCATAACACTAATACTAATTTCACTAAAAATACTACATTATTCCGTTATATAACCTTCATTTTCCATGTTGTCATCATCAAAGTCAATATCCTCATCGCTGTCGTATATTATGTCATCATCTTCAGCTGAAAGTAAAAATTAATAATTCAATAAAGTTCATTAATTATCGGAATCAAATTCAAAATTACCTTCCGAAACGTCACCATCAACGACAACGTCTTTGACTGATAGTGGTAATTGTGGTCCTTCAAACCATTTGAATTCGTATTGGGACCCATTCAATATCCACCCACAATTTTCAGCTTCCAATTCGTACGGATCAAATAAAGTCGCATTTGTCCATATATTTGCGCTATAATTCGTTCTTTCCATGTGTTGGCGTAATTCGGTGTAGCAAGGTGGTAAGCAGGACCTAGGGAATGTAATCCCGGGTTACGGGAACCCGGGATCCCGGAAGAAAAAATCGGCCGGGATTGTGAAACGTTAATCCCGGCCGATTTTGGGGATCCGAAATAGGTATATTTTCTCTCAAAGAAATATTCTTATGAGAATATTAATGAGATTTAACAACATAAATTTTTAATCGGCAACACTGCGTCCAGCTCAGCTCACAAACTAAACTCTCCCAGCAACGAAAAACAGATCATAGGTATGTCAGTCAGGAGACGAAACAGTTTATACCCTGTTTCGACGATGCGATTTGTCGCTGCTAGTCCAGAAAATTGCATGTATTCATGCAAGTTTTTCGAGTTGCATGAATCTTCATTGGTGCGATAAGTTGCAGCGACTTACTGAATTTGTTGCCGCAAACTACAAATATATGGTAGCACTATTGTGAAGAGTGGTAATATTGAATAATTCAATTATTTTTTGACACTTAATATTGGCAATGAAAACTGACAGAAAAATGACATTTCTTGCAGCGACAAGTTGCTGCGAGAAAATGCAGCGACAAGTTGCTGCGAGATAATGCAGCGACAAGTTGCATCGTCAAAACAGGCTGAAGTTATAACTTCATAACATATGAATTGCTATTCTATTTTATTCATGTTTCGATTAAAACCAAATTTTTTATTGGGAGTTTTATCAGTTTTCTTCAGTGAAAAATGCATTCCGGTATCAATTCCGGGATCCCGAGATTAAAAAATTTTGATCCCGAAATCCCGATTCACTGATCCCGGTCGGGATTACATTCCCTAAGCAGGACGCATCGAAGTTTTTTAATTGTTTTTTTCGTTTACATTTTTTATTGTGTAATATCGTTGGAACAATTCATATCGAAGCTGATTGACTTTTTCGCAAGATTTGATACCGTACATGCTACAAATAAAAATAAATAATAAAAATAAAAATAAAAATAGTTTATTTCCCCTTTTCTCTTACAATACTAACTTAATACTAACAAAAAATGTATATATGACGTACACGAATAAATAGGTATATATGCATAAATAAAATATATGAATACACACAACACTAAATACACGAAACGCACATACACTG
>JAVJAQ010001934.1:0-16322 GCA_032362365.1 Zygogramma bicolorata
CGACGTACTAGCGATGTAGCTGTGTTGGCTGGGTGAGGGAATTAATTTAGTTCAGTTAAACCTCTGTTAACCACAAACAATGACGCCACTGTTGCGTATACGAACTCTGTCAAGTAATCTATGCTGCATATTCGAACAGGGAGCATTTCGTTCTACCCACATTTCGTAACACCCACAGTGCATAACACCCAAAGTGCGTAACACCCAAATGTTATAACACCCAAATTTCGTTATGTCCACACTCTCCGAACATACCCGAATGATGCGCTGTTGCCAAATTCATCCTTCCATTAGGTTAGGTTAGTTAGGTTAAGTTAAATTTGGTTAACAGGAAATTGCAGAATATCCGGTAAATTTTGCAACAGTGCATCGTGCATCATTCGGGTATGTTCGGAGAGTGTGGGCATAACGAAATTTGGGTATTATGACATTTGGGTGTTACGCACTTTGGGTGTTATGCACTGTGGGTGTTACGAAATGTGGGTGTTACGCAGCGCACCCTTCGAACATTGGGGCCTCAACCCGATTTCTGTGTTCCATCTCGGGGATGCCGCTACCTGTGTTCCTGAGGGTTCTGCTACCTGCGAGGACAACCTAATTCTACCCCATTACCCCATTTCATCACGTACAACTCAACGGTCAACACGTTCAACAATCTCGACATTTTTTAATTTGAAGCTGTGTACTTTTGATCAGTTTTAAGCGTTGGTAGTGAATGTGGTATATGTAACTAAATTACAGATTACAGTACACTCACATCGAATCCGAACTACATTAAACAACCACATATTTTGAATCAACCTATGCTTTCACTCAGATAATTCACCGTCATTATCGCAAATTATTATCAGAGTTGCTACAATGGTTAGCAACTGCGATAACCACTTTACTGTGTGAATAGCCCTTCATTATGAAGTAGATATGAATGTTTTTCAGTTCATAAATAGAAGCATCTCTTGCCAATATGTGTTATATTTTTTCAGTTCGGAGCCGGTTATCTGTTCGAAAACATTTGCACATCATATTCAGTTTCACACAATTTATATCGATAACCTGTATCCTGTATTATTATTATTATATTCGTTCAGGTGAATAATAAAAGTTCTATTTTCAAAAACATATCACACAGCGGGAACGAAGTCCAGCTAATGATATATCCTGAAGAAAATGGTCCATCTAATATCATGTTCTGAAAAGTCCTGAAATCATCTGTCCAGCTAGTTCCGCATTCATCCCAAAAAATTACCTGGACGTCCAAGCAATAGACAATCTGTCCAGCTACAATCCAATTTTACCGAAAATCGTCCAGCAACTTCCGCTGAGATATATATATATATATATATATATATATATATATATAAATATATATATATATATATATATATATATATATATATATATATATATATATATATATATATATATATATATATATATATATATATATATATATATATGAGCTGATTTCTCTGACACTTTTTATGCAGCACAAATTTACACTAACTTTAACTTGAACTGGACTTCAACTAAGGAAAAATCATAATCCAATAAATGTAGTTATATATAAAATACAGTTGTATAAATGGTAACAAATAAAAAAATGAAATAGAATAAAAATAGAATAATTTCAGATGGAATATTTTGATTCATCCCATACACTAGTGACTTCCTGTTCATAAAATAACTCACGAGAGATTTTGAGGAAATCGGTAACACATGGGAACCGTTGTATTCGTGCCACGTTCCCGCGGAAGGATGTCGGCAATAAGCCGTGTAGTGGCCGCTGTACGTAGTATAGTTTTGGTTGAAGAGAGCGTAGAGGTTGTAGTGTCAAGGGACTACATTGGCTGCCGAGTAGTTGCTCATGTCCAGACCTTTCAACGGGAAATCGATGGTGACATTCAATTTTCCTCTGAACCATTTCGTTGGAGAAAAACGTTTGAGATGAATCACCAAAACCCGAAGAAACTTGTAACATGCAATTCGAGAAATTTTGTGATAAGACTACAAGAGGAAATAAAGACTACTTACTACTATGAATCCCTCGTTATTATTTCCTAAGGAAAATAATATATGGCATTATACTGCAGACATGACAAATATCATACTTACATTATGTATCACTTGTATCAGTCGTAAATAAAATACAATTTTGATCAACTGGCTATGCCAAACTCCGCTTTCCAAGTACTTCATTTTTCCAAGGTATAGACGATTTGAACAGAAACGTCAATAAAGCAATTTTGACATTCGCTTCGACTTCGAATATTTTCAATTATGGAGAAAGGGGATGCAAACTCACCAGCAAGATGCCAATACAAGCAAGAGAAGGATCCTTCGAAGCTGATTCAAAAAATAGTTTCTCTTTTAGAGCATCAGATTACAAAGAATGATGTTCACAGACATGTAGAGATGATTTCGGATTTCATTGAGGTTTCGCAACATGGATTTGTATCCTTTTTCAAAATCTTGAATATATTTACACCTAACAGATCGGAAAAATTTCTTTATGCAGACCCTACATTAATCTACAGAGAGCTCATTTTGGTTCCTTAACCACTTTGAATGCTCTAGTTTCTTCGAGATTTACCGAATGTAACTCAATTGATCGACGTATTAACCACAAGAATGAATGAAGTTTGTGACTACGAAAGACTATTAGAACAAATATTGTATATTTGCTTTATACCACCCATACTGACAAAGTCTTCCGATGTTCTGACTTTTGAGGTTGATCTTCAAGAACTTTTCTCTGAATTAGGTAAGTACAAAGAGAGTATTGTGAATATATTTACTTCATTTCTATTTTGTGGAACGGAGGAAGAAGTATCATACTATTCTTGCTCATGTAACAGAAAGTGCGAGACAGATAATTTTGAATAAATAGTGTGCACACTTTCAGTCAGCCCTAGGACTTTCTCACTTTGTGTTTTTGTAAAATAATGATAAATAATGTAATTCAAAAAAACTGACTAATGGACTGTTGAGTGAAAATCGCACAATAAAAGTGTTTTTTAAATACGTTATCATGAATTTTGATCAAGTATCAAGCAATTCCAAGAGTTATAATGAATTATTTCATTGCTACATTTCATTATGCACTAATGAAACGAGCGTATGTACAATTGAATGGCGAAGGATATCTTCCATCCAACCCTGGTGTCCCTACATGCAACCATGATAGGACTTCCACTCCTAGTGATACCATTTCTTTCATCTATTTATTTATCTCCTGAGGTCTTCCTATGTTGTTTTTTCCTGAACCATAACCCGCGTATATCAATAAACTATCATGATTTTTATTATCTCTAGATCTGTATAAATATTGCTTCTAGATACTTCAATAAGTGCTCTACTTGTTCCTTATTTCATTCAATCTCGCTTCGTTTTCTTATGCGCGATTTCAATTGAAGACTGGTCCTACAAAACGAGTAAATACTCTCCTCACTCAGATAGGGGTCCCAGGTAAAGTACAATTGCCCATTCTATTACTATAAGTAAAGTCGGAAAAAAATTGAATACTTTCTGTGACCCCAAGTTGGGCGCCAATATTTATTAGTACTGATTTTTTCTGTGAAGGATCAAGAGTTTTAATACAAAACGTCATATGTAGTTTCCATACATAATAATTCATTTTTGCAGGGTTCCTACTGGTTTGTTTAGGAAATGATAATCTTCGTAATTTAGTTGTGGTCTGTTTGATAAACCTTCTCAAAAAAACTGTGGAGCCCAAATGGTATTCATCACTGGAATTTCGTAAAAAGGCAGCCGATAAAAGTCGACTACCCGAAATTTTAGGACAACTTCTAGCGATCGCAGATGACGACTTATATCCAGAACTATTAACTCTGATTACTCTGTTGATTAAGGATTCCGAAAATTCCCGTAAGTATCCGATTGAAAGAATCTAACATCTTTTTTCCAAAGCCTTCGATTTCGATTTCCAGGCAAAGTGCTCCTGAATGAGGATGCGCTGAATTCCCTTTTGAGGAGAATAGAACCAACTTGGAGACTGCGATATCCTAGTATTCGTCCGATAAAACCGACAGCAGATCAAGAAGTTTTACGTTATGACGAAACTTCTTTCATCATCTTCGAATTGTTGGATTATCTGGACAAGAATAAAAATTATTCGACTGATGTTAAAAATATTGATAGATTCTCAATATGGTAATCTGCCTTCGATCTCGAGATCGAATTTGGATATAGAAATTCGAATAAAAATTACTAATAGCTGAACAAAATATCAACAAATATTGAGATGCTCCATGTTTTAGCAAGTTTTTAAATTGCTGACTCACCGATGAAACTGCAAACTTGCACCTTCACCTAATTTCATTTTTTCAGGAACATCCAGTATGCTTTCAATGTATTTGTTCTGGGATGCAAACAATTAGATAGGAATAATCTCATTGTAATGAAAATAAAAATAATGGAACACTTTCCGACAGCTGAGTACATTTCAAGTGGTCTGTGCGAAGGTGAGAATGTATATATTATTGTTGCATGCAAATCAAGCTTCATTAATGTTTCATCACACGAATTCATAGTAGTTGAAATGGCGATTCGTTGTGAAATCGCAGGTTATGTTGTTGTTGTTACTAGGTTTATTGGGCATCGTTCTAGACATATAACCCAAAGTCAAGTTTATTGCTATTAGTAAATGTGTGTGTGTATCAGGCTTGTTACTAACTCCCTACGCCTTACTCAGGAGCAGCATGGTTATTCGCGGACCCGTCAACCATGAAACGTGGCAGGAGTCATCGCAGGTTATATTCCATGCCGATGCGGGTTTGCATATTTTATCGACATACGTAGGTATGGCCAAGAAGGTTTTCAACATCAGATGACGTATATAGGCCATAGCATCATCTAGCAATGGACACCCCTCTCGAAGGTTATGAAAAGTGATCTATGTGGGAATTGCCGGAAGTTTTTATGATTTTCAGAGGAAGTCTTCCTATTACTCATTTGATCCATATGGAGATCATCTACGGCATCCCAGAGCAAGTTGATCTGATTTATGGCAATGGTTATAAATAAATAAATTGGATATATTATATTATTATTATTATATCCCAAACTATCCAAGTTCAAACGAGGAAATTCATCCAAGTTAGCCGCATCAATGGGTATCCACACCGCATTTCAATTTCGTAACATGACTTCATCTACACGAGCCGTTACAACATTTCCTTCACCCGCCTCGGGAAGCATAGTATGTGTCATGTCTATCTTGTAGCCTTCCACAGCAGTTAGTGGATGTTATTCGATCAATGTGAGAGGTATGGATAGCTGTCTGAGGAGTTTGAAAATTGATTTGATTTGATTTGTCCATTTCTCGCCTCTACAATCTATCGGATCTTCATGAAGCATTGGCATCCTCACTGGAGAGCTGCTGCTGATTACGTTCAACGTATGAGGCATATATTGGGTAACACCCAGAGCCTGCAGACACGCATCTAAGGATGCTCCCCCCCTGAAACCAGTTGAGCATATTTCAAGGTGTCGTTCTTTATGAAGTGAAAACGTCTATCCTGAGATACAAAATGTATTGCTCTTTGGACGTACAGGTAGGACTATCATTGTATAAGGTGTTCGCGAACTCGGGGGCATGATGTGCTATAAAATATGCTGAAGGTCCGGAACCCAATATTGTTGGGAACAAATCGTTGTATTAAAGATTTTTCAACAAAAGCATTCATTGTACTAACGTGTTGTTGACTGCGATAATGGAATATAACTTATATAAATATTATCTGACAGTCGCCTCAACTTACGGAGAAACGCTAATATCCATCTTGATAATTAGAGAGGGTCCGTTTTTCACCAGGTGGTCCTACTATATGTTCTCTGATACCACCATTCTAGGAATAAAGACAATCAGTCCAAGTAGTACAAAGACACCAGTCGGAAAAACCCTGGTTCGATGAAATCTGCTTTAACGTTGTCACATTCAAACAAGCGACATTCAATTGCTGGCTCCAAAATCCTGCTTCAGAAACGAGATCTGGGCGTATTAACGCAAGAAATAGGTGTAATGAAACAACTGAAACTGCTAACGAACCATATAATCATAGAATTCCGTCAAGACTTGTTGAATATCCAAACGTTTCTCGTTCATTTTTGAAGCTGTTGCTGAAAATTTCAATCTAAGTTCATATCACCTTTTAACCAAAGAAGGTGGATCCCAGGCCACCACTGCCCAAGAAAAATCAAATATATTCGCTGTAAAAAAAACGAATATCACGACTGTTGACTGCATATGCCTGAAATGATTTTTCACCAACAAAAAACAAGAAATATTTTAATGAACATGAATATAAACTATAAAATAATCTACAGTTGCCTGTAAGATTTTCACATATTTGGGTTAAGGTGGTTAAAGTAAATAAACAACTAAGTCAAGAACTAACGGTTGAGTATGGTGTACCACAAGGGACTGTATTGGGACCATGTTGTTCTCCATTCATGTGGAAACATTTTCAGTTATGCGGCTGATACTGCAATTGTTTACTCAGCCACATGTGAAGAGCTAAAAAGAAAGAGTGAAAGAGATATCTCTTCCATCATAACCTGTTTCAATCATATGCAACTTACCATTAACTACGAAAAAACTGTTTTCGTTCCTTTCGCCAGTTATACATCATCATCACCATCTTACTGACCAAACATTGTCAATAGACAATCAGGGAGTGATAATAGATATTAAATCAGCGGATCATATAAGGGCAAAATGCAATGAGTGTGTGAGATTAGTCAAAACTAAAAAATCATTAGGTCAAAGATGTTTCACGCACTTAGGTAACAGGAAAAGTTTTGAATTTTTTACCAGAGATGTACAAATTATACATATATAATATGAATTCCATTCCATTCCTGAAGAAAAGGTTTGAAAAATTCTTATCAAACACTAACCTTGATACTACTAACATATTGCTAAAAGGTTGAGGGACCAACGAGGTCGAGCTTACACAAATCAATTGTTTCTTAAATAACACCAAAATATTATATTACTCATACAATACTAATTTTTAATCAACATTTTTCACAGTTATAATCTCGATGCTAGGAATTACGATCAGTAATAATCTCTCATGGAATAACCATGATGGATCGATCGCTAAAGGTGCTTTCCAGAAACATGGATTTCTATTTCGTGCGAAGACTTCTCGTCAGCTTCTTATGATCTACAAGGCACAGATAGGGCCTGTCTCAGAATATAGTTCTCATGTATGGAGCTCAGCACCAAAACATTCACTGAAACTTCTTGGCTCTATTCATAGAAAAGCAATCTGCCTTGCTAGTGATTCTTCGCTCACGGACTCGCTCACTTCGTAGGAGCATTGTAGAAGGACCTACATATATATAAAAAAATTGAAATCGCCGACTGTGGGTACAGGGTCGCAAAACATGTATAATTCTCTACCCAGTGTTTATTGGGTGACCGTTAATCTTCCCTTCGAAAGCAACTCTTGGTCCGTACTATGTATCGCACGTTGAAAGATGAGACCCCCATGGAACCTCGGTTGCACAAATTTATACTTCTGCGGGTTATAACGGATGATGACACAACATTATGTTACACCCCCTATTTTACGTTAACTAGTTTTTGAAATTGGAATATTGAATATGCTCACAAAGAGGCACTTTTTGACGTAATGGGAAATATGTTCGACTCTCGGTTTTTCCGGGAATGATTCTCAAATGAAACACCTAGTATATGTTTTGAAATCTGTTTTGATGAAAATCAATCGAAATATCCTGATATTTTACAGATCAGAATTCACCCCCTCCTCGGGTTATTCTGATCACACTTTGATTTCAACAACTTGTTCGTATTTGGCTCCAATAAATGGTAATTCACCAGCACGTCGTGCCCCTTGGTGAGGAATATTTTTTCAATAAAAGAGCTGAACTTTGGAACTTGCCTAGAGAGGTTTTTCCTAAGGCTCATAACCTGCAAAAATTCCAAGTGAATGTTAATTCGTATCTCCTGTCCCTTGATTGGTGCGCCGTTCTTTAAACATTTCAGGCTTCTCTTTCGTGTGAATCTGCATAAAAAAATCAATATGATCTCCAACAATGTGTTAAACAACTAACTGATAATAACAGTTTATCGAAACGCCAGGAACTTTTTTAGTTTCATAACAATTTCCCCGACGACCCACATGGACCTAGAAACATTTGAAGAGGTCAAGTCGGGGGATTTTGCAGGGCACTTGACAAAACCATGTGTTCCAATCCATTATATTTGAATATCAACTATGGGGTATGATAGAATTCAGAAAATTATGTGAATTTCAAAAATACCATACAGGCATTTCATTTGAAGATCAAACGTTGATGTCATTTCCAGTAAAAACGGAAGATGAAAAAAATCTTCCATTATGTCAAAAAGTGCCTCTTCGTGAGCATTTCATTATTTCGAATATCGTTAAACTAGCCAAGTAAAAAATAAGGGGTGTGTGCCAAAAGTCTGTGTCACCCGGTCTAGTTCGTGGGAAGACGACATATGTTAAAAGGAATACCTACTAGTTTTGAATTCCATTTATGAAGGTGGTGTATTTGAATTATTTGCTTTCTGATTGGAATGATGATTTTCAGACGTAGTCGACGTCATCATCCGCTTTATGTGCTACAAGAAATTCGGTTCTAATCAGTTATCGCTGACGACATCTGACGATGACTATGTCTTTATTAAACTGGGACTAATATCAATTATGATGCTGGCTAAAATGGATGGTGGATTAAGGGTAACGTATAATTTTTATCAAAGGCTAGTCTAACGTCTAGTCAAAAGTCTTTTATAAATATGAATTTCCTTTATGAATATGAATATCCTTTATGAACATCAACTTTATGAATGGATATCTTTTTGTATAATTAATTTCTGTTTATAAGATCGATAATATATACCTAGAGAATATAACGCAAAAATTGACAGAATTCGAATAACTCGTCAGTTGAGGACTGTTTCAAACCTATCAGAGATATTCTAAAAATGAGCAATTTGTTCAGGCCAGCCTCAACTCACCTACACTGTGGGTTGGCGAACTAACACCTATTAGAAAACAACTACTTCCCTGGCTAATACCACGAAGGGCATTGGATTACATCCACCAGGTGTTAGTGCGGGATTCTTCCCAGAAGAAATTCCACATATGCTTTTGGCGATTCAACTATCAGAATTGATTTTCAATTATTGGGACGGTACACACTTGCAGACCGGTTTCGGGCTATTTGGCCTCTCGTCAGTGAAAGCGCAGTGCCATCATCAACATAAGTCGATGACTTCCAATAATTAAAAATCATATTCGAGCAGAGTATCTTCCCTAGACCTAGGCTGATACAAACAACTAGCAAAATAGCCGTTCCTGCGCCATCTGCCCGTAGACTAGGTACTAACCGAGAGCATATGTGGAATTTCTTCTGTGAAGAATCCCGCACTAACACCTGTTGGATGTAATCCAATGCCCTTCGTGGTATTAGCCAGGGGAGTAGTTGTTTTCTAATAGGTGTTAGTCCGCCAACCTACAGTGTATGCTATCAGAGATACTGAAAACAGCTGATTATTGATTTTGGACAATCCCAGACAATATGAAAACTGAGAACCAGAACAACTCTACTCTATAATCAACTTCACTGTTCATTTCGATCCATAAAATATTTCTCTAATTGACAAATATCTTTTTGGTTGAGTACCCCAACGATTATATACTAAAGGATCCATCCCAATATGTGACGTCACATGCACATGTGACAGTTCTCTATCGTATCAGAATAGACACTGAGCTATCTTTCCTGGGCAGCGTAAAATCGTTGGGAACTCCTGCATACGAACAAATTGTGATATTTCGTTCCAGATTATCGAACACGCGAGGGTCATTCACAGACTACTGAGATCGATCTGGCTTACTGAAGAACTCCGACACTTTTCTGTTTCTCACTGTTGCATCATTCAGATGTTCTGTTGGAATGTTTTGAAAAAAATAGTACCGCATTTGTGCGATGAGTTTATCGAGAATTCCGGACCATCGATGTAACTTCAAGGAATATTTCTGTGTCTCATTTCAACGCAGACCTGCCCTGTATCTATTTTGCCTCCAACGTACCTGAAAAGAATATTTCTTCACCATGAAGTGCTTCTGAAGACGTACTTGCCATTGAAATAAACGGACCCTCTTTTGATCAAATCATAGCTTACTGATATCAAAAAACATACAATTACTCCAACTCCGGCCAAAAGGTGGCCTATTTCGCCTATTTTTATTATGAAGAGCTTCGGAGGACGTAGGTACTAGTCGTTAAAAAATCTTTTCCAAACAAATCATAGCCCACTAGAATGAAAAATTAACATGATTGCCAATCCGACAGTACCTATTTGTTTAAAATTACATTCTAAAAAGTTTTTCTGACACTCGTATTCTAAATATTATCAAATCAAAGTTTTAAAATGATAATAGTTTAACTCAATAACAATAGATAACTGATTAACAATTTTCTTTATTACGACTTTGAGAAGATACAGAGATGGTTAGAGTTGAAGTGAGACACGCTCGAAAAATTTTTGACTATGTAAATATATTTTTCAGGTTGATGCGTTACATTCAAGAAAGCAACATTAAGGAAGAAAGACTTTTAGTTCTTAGAGAATGTTTGGATACTACATGCTACATTTTAAAAAATGATACCAGCAGAGTTATTGCGAATTCTATTATTTATAATGATGGATCAGTCATACTGCTCGGTAGGTATTTGAAAATCTGGGGAATGATCGAACTTCACCCCTTGCCACCAATTAACCTCACAAATCTTGACAATAGTAACCAACCATAATAATTAACACATCATTCGAAATTCCTCATCAAGGAATATCTCCACGAATATTCTATCCTAGATAGCACAAAGACATCTTTAAGAAATCTTATCCAAGATATTCATATGATGTCTTAAAGATGTACATATATATCTCTTGCATATCGTTGAAATGCCTTGAATATAAACGAATGTTACAAAATACGACCTTTTGAAGATATCTTTTCATAACATCTGAAAGAGAATAAATTTTTATTCGAATTACATGAAAAATTGATTTCCTTATAAAACAGAAATCAGGTACTCAAAACGATTTTATTGAAGATTTGAACATCATACTATCCAATTATAAATATTTCAATTAAAATAAAATAATTTTGCACGAATTACCAGTGTGGAACCTCCAGACTCCAGATTCGAATCACTAATAGAACCGCTGTCTGAACTATTTTCTTTCGAAGTACCGTTACTATTCATTTATTCACTATTATGAGGTAAAATAACAAGAGTCCCATAGACATTATGATTGATGGACTGGCCTAAGAGAGAGAGAGAGAGAGGACTGCGGAATGAGCAAGACAGAATACTTCAAGTATAACCTCTAAACGAATTCCTTCCTCAATGTGTAGCAGATAAAGAGGAGTTCAGAAGGATAGAATAATTCGAGTACCTATGGAATCATCATTCTGTCCTTCACAATATCACTTCAAAGTGCATATCCCTTCTCTCTCTAATGTATTCCTCATCGTGTTATATGGAAAACTGTCATAAAGGACAGTCCATTGGTTATAGTCTATGCAGAGTCCATGTTTCGAGAATTAGGCATTCCAGATACTTGTCAACATCTTGTCAAATTACGAAATGAACCAATACGACGGCATCTGCCACCCAGAAACCTTGGTGTGTTTTTATCACAAGAGTGTGATTTCCATGGTAAAACTGGTATTCCCCCCCCCCCCCAGACATCACGTGATCTGGAATGCCTAATCGGAACTAGATTCACTGTTGCTTTCAGTTGAGTTTAGCTGCATGGCTCTTTGGGTCTGTATATATAATATTTTTGCTAACCACTTTTTATTTGCAACTTTATACTCACAGAAGAACTACACTCCACAGAATACTATAATGAATTTTCCAGTTGGTAACCGAACATTAACTACTTTTCTTCGGGCTTGAAGGCCGTCGTTCTTTGGAATTTCTTCCTAACGTTTCGGTCGCCAGCTTCTTCAGAGGCTTAATCATTTCCTATGACCCTCTGATAAGCCTCTGTAGAAGCTGGCCACTCGCGCTAGCGAAACGTTAGGGAGAAATTCCAAAGAACGACGGCCTTCAAGCTCGAAGAAAATTAGTTATACCTACTAATAACCTCGGCCGCGAAAGCCTTAACCATTTTATTAAATAATTTCGTAAATAATACACATCTGACACCCGCGGCAAACCAAAAGGAA
Organism: Zygogramma bicolorata; assembly: GCA_032362365.1. Taxonomy (NCBI): domain Eukaryota; kingdom Metazoa; phylum Arthropoda; class Insecta; order Coleoptera; family Chrysomelidae; genus Zygogramma; species Zygogramma bicolorata. The sequence continues at coordinate 12,267 of JAVJAQ010001934.1, forward strand.
GGTTTCCAACGCTCTGTACTAAACGCTCTGATAAATTATCTCTAATAAAAACTCTGCTTCGCGAATAAACTCTGCTTCGCTTAGCTCTCAATAACTCTCGCCACTTAGCTCTGAATAAAGACTGTCTCTGCTAATAACCAACTCTTCCGCGATGAAGCGTCTCCCGTATATATACCTGTGTACGCCTATGGAGAATCTTCTAGTCAAATCTAGGGTATCGAATATTCCAGGCGTGACGAGAGTTCGTGGAAAAATGACGTTTGCTCTTCGACTGCTGCGTTTACGATCGTCAGGGCCGGCGCTAGGAGATTCGTAACAATATGAAAGAATGATCTTCATACAGTTTTTGATTATCCAAAGAAAAGGTTTTACAAGACTTTTGATTTATAGCATTGATAAATTTGCTTCCGCAACCTCTGAACAGCTGTCTCTATGGCTGGGATTAATATTGAAAATGAAAGATTTTGTTCGAATACTCCACGTCAAATGAATACTATTCATCTTTAACTCTAATTTAATTTGCGAAAAGCAATTGATACTGTCAATCACGATATATTACTTGAAAAATTATTTAGATTCGGAATCAGAGGGAAAATTCACGAGTGGTTTCAAAATCATTTAACTGGTAGGGAACAATTTGTTCATTTGAAAAACTCGATGTCTTCAAAGAGAAAAATTTCTTGTGGTGTACCCCAGGGATCTGTTCTTGGACCTGTTTTATTTCTCATATACATTGATTCTCTTTCAGAATTGAAATTACGAGGTACTTTGAAACTATATGCCGACGATACCACACTCTTCTATTATGGAAAAAATATTCGAGAAATTAAAGTGAATATGGAATATGACCTCAAATTGATTTCAATATGGTTGCAAATGCATAAATTAACGCTTAATTTTGAAAAATCTTCTTTCATGTACATCTAAAAAAAACGATACCTGATTCCTATCTATCACCTCTCTCTCTGAATGGTTCAGTGATACATCACACAGAATGTTTGAAATTTCTAGGACTGCTTGTGGATAAATCTCTCTCATGGTCACAGCACGTCCAAAGTGTCAGAAAAAAAATTCTCTAGTTATTGGAATTCTTTATTAATTGAGATCGTTTGTACCTATCAAATATCTGAAAATTATATATTTCAGTCTGATATATCCAAAAATTCAATACCTAATCTCAATTTGGTACACTGCTAATAAATCTATTTTGAAACCTCTCAAGTCTTTACAAAACAAGGCAATCAAGTGCATTTTTAAATTACCATTTTTGGAACCAACTTCGAACTTATATAGACCAAGAAATCTCTTTGACCTCGATTCTTTATTTAAATTAAAAATTTGTATTTTCATTCATTCAACAAAACATAAGAACAAACACTCCTCAATATCTTATGTGTTGAATTCAGATACTCATAATTATGATACCAGGCAATCCAGTAATCTAAAAACTGCAAAAATTAAAACTGAATTTGGAAGAAAATCATTACATTCTCATGGAATAATCATTTACAATAGTTTGCCTCATAAGATTAGATCAACTAATTCCCAAATTCAAGAATGACCTGAAAAGATATATATTGAACAACTGACTCATTTTCTTTTTTTTTATGAATTGTTTTATATATATGTATGTGTGTGTATATATGTGTGTATGTATATGTGTGTATATGTATATATGTATATATATATGTATGTTTATGTGTGTATGTGTATGTATATGTATGTATGCATATCATATTCTGATTTAACCATTGTGTGTATTTGTTGATAATGTTAATATTGATAATGTTAATGATATTATTCATGTATTTTTTTTAATTGTTCCTCTATAAACATTACATGTTTCTTGGATCAATAAACGTTAACTAACTAACTTATAATAACAACGATTTATTTCGTTAAGTACATGTTTATGAATACACTAGACTTGAACGTAACGTATTTCACCATTATAATGTCAGCTGTACTTCATAGATTGGACTGGTATTTTAAAAGAACGAGTTCTTTGCCGAGAGCAGCTTTTGTTTTGTTTCAGTATTACTACTTTTCTTCGGGTTTGAAGGCCGTCGTTCTTTGGAATTTCTTCCTGACGTTTCGCTAGCGCGAGTGGCTATCTTCTTCAGCTTGACTCTTATTCCGATGACTGGAAGCCTGGAGCCTCAACCATTTTGTTAGTTTTGTTTGCGTGATGAGACATTTCAAACGATGTGTCACACATAGTATGTAGGGGGTGGTGTTCAGATGAACATGAGAAATGTTTGTTGTGAACCCTAATACCTATAATTTCAAATCAATTTCAGATTTATGCGAGCAGTTTTTGAACGAACCCATCCTGACTGAGCCTATGCAAGCCTGTCTAATATGTATTTTCTGCATATTGAATACACTATATCAATATTTTCCTCCATTACCTGATGCTATTGTTACACTTGCCCTGAAGTGTTTCAAACGAATCTTGTACCCCAAGCCAAACGAACAGATTTTCGATAATAGATTCATAATATATTTCGTGGATTTTGTGTGGGACATAATCATAAAATCCGATAACTTGAATGGTATTTTTATCAAGAGCGGAGGAGTTTATTTGATGTTGGAGATCATACAGGTTAGTATATCCAATATCGAAGTATTTTACCAGGAAACTGAGTCGAAAAAAGAGGAAGATTTGCAATAAATAGGACGAGTTTGTTTCCTTTGTGAAATGCCTAGCTGGATATCATGGAAAATGCCTCAAAAAATGCATTTCCTTCAATATCTCCTAAACGTTACAGCATAACCCAGAGTTGAGAGAATATGTCCAGTACTTTTCCTTGTATAATCGATATTCAACGTGAACTTATCCTTTATTATTTATCCCAAGAAACAATAGTGAGCCGTTTATATTAGGGATTGGAACCAAAATAAATATTCTAACAATAATACATATAGTAGATAACTGATGAATTCTGCATATTCAAGGTCATTGATTTTTTTAGTGAGCACGGCCACTGCCATTGGGACATGAACCTTTTCGTCGCCCTTCTTGAAGCTCCTACGTCATATCAAACCTCGCCTTTATTTTTTGCCAATCCGTCCCACTTGATTTTTTGAACTTCGTAACACTGTGTTGGAAGTCATATTTCTTTAAACATCTTTAAACATCGGACTAGTTATGTACAAACGGATGACCACATACAAACACTATGGTATTATGTTTGATACACAGTTTTTTTTTCTCATTTCAGAAATTTTCATTCCCTGTAAAACTATTCACCCTTGGAGCACTCGTTGACCTCTGCGAAGAAGAAAGCTGTGTTCCATATTTGATTACGTGGAGCGGCCCGAAAAAAGTTAAATTCGTCTCACTATTGATGGAGATATTCCGATATGAAAACGAACAATTGAAAGTCGACACCGGAAAACACGGCCAAATTTTGGGTAATTACAATATATATATATATATATATATATATATATATATATATATATATATATATATATATATATATATATATATATATATATATATATATATATATATATATATATATATATATATATATATATATACATATATATATATATATATATATAGAGAGAGAGAGAGAGAGAGCTTTTAGGCCAACAGATATCTCAGTTATTAGCAGGAAAAATAATAAAAAAATCGTGTCGAAGGAAGCCATGAGCTCAGAGAATAACAGATATCTGCTGGCCTAAGAGTTCTGGGACACTCGGTATATATAAATAAGTGACAATGGGATACTGTTTGGGAATGAAAATAATTATTTGTTTCGAAATTTCAACAAATTTCTTGGCTACACGAAACAAACATTTCGTTTCTATTTCACTTATACAGGGGTCACTATTTGAAACGAAACAGACGACATTGGTCAAGACAGAGTTTTTTCGATACGATTTTTAACAATGCAACTTCAACCCTCTAGGAAGGGTAGGATCAACCCTCGCTATTTCGAATGAAACGATGGTTCGAGTGATATCTCTAAGAAGCAATCGAAGAATATTACTGCACGATAAATTTATTTATGTTAAAATTTATTTTCGGAATTTTGCAAGTCA
>JAVJAQ010001936.1:0-22267 GCA_032362365.1 Zygogramma bicolorata
GCACGGGGACTCTGATAAATAGAAACGTATATTAGAATCGAAATTTGACGTCAATTTGACGTCAAATTCGACATCCCTGCAAGACCGAGACGTCGAATTTGACGTCACATTTCGATTCTAATATACTTTTCTATTCATCAGTCTCCGTGCTGATCCGTCGCCTCAAAAGTGCTATAGACTCCCAAACTCTTCTATCCGTTTATTTTGCACTGTTTCATTCATATTTCATCCATGGAATCCTTCAATGGGGAAATTCACCATATGCAATGAGAGCTTTTCGAATTCAAAAACGTGCTGTGAGAATAATGGCTGGTGTACCATACAATTCTTCATGCAGAGAATTATTCAAACATTTCAAAATAATGTGTCTTCCTTCTATCTATATATACCAGTCTCTTAGAAATTCGTAAAAGTAAAGCTGAACTGAGCCAGAACCTCAATTTCCACAACTATAGTACTAGGGACGCTGATCATCTGAGACCTCCTAGGTACAAACTCGTAATGACAGAACGCAATCTTCTCAATTTGAATTTTTATAATAAATTACCCAGTAACTGGAAAAATTTGAATTTTCTGTCCTTCAAAAATATTTCAAAGAATCACCTAGTGAATAACAATCACTACTCGGTTGACGAATTTTTAAATAATGCTATTAGTGACTCTCAGTTATAGCACTGACCATTTCTCACCCAGACAGTTCCGTTCAGACATGTAGATTTTAATTTGTAAAAGTAGACCTGCACAATTACTATGTGTGGTATTTTTTAATTCTGTTACCATGTGATAATGTTGTTTATATGCATATTTATGGTGCCCAATGCTCGTGAAATTTGTTAGTTATATATTTATTAATGTTAATTGTATGTATTTTTTTTGTGCGCAATATGTATATTTCATTTACAACTTCCACAGGAGAAATTCTTTCTCACAACCCATTGTTACTTGCTACAAATGTATTTATACATAATGTGGTTAAATAAATGAATTGAATTATAACCCTTTTTATGGGGGAATATATATAGTATGTTCCATTTGAAAGAGTAAAAAAAATGTTTTTGAGTTCCAAATCACCCACTATTATAAAAAAAGATTCTATGTAAATCATCATTCGACTATGGAGAAAAATTTTTGAAACTTCATGAAATTTTTTTTTTCTATAAATGGAAACTGCTGAATTTCGAAAATTCGATATGACACTCTGCATACGGAAACGGCACTATTTGCCAAACAAAATTTATAGAAAAGGACATTTCGACATCAAAATATAAAAAATTTTCGTTTCGAGTTGAATTCTTCCAGAACTATTGAAAAGAATGATATTAAAAGTAACCCGAAAAGTAAGAAGACAGTAAACAAAACATATTAAGCAAATCTAATCTTTCTATTTGTGTGATTCAGATTTTTTGCAATCAGCTAATTTCTTGAATCTTATACGAATTTGTATGAGAATTAACCTAACCTATAGGTGTAAAATGAGCCAGACAAATTTCTTTATCAAGTGAACACATTTTTTTTACCTCAATAAGAACAGCCACTTCAGAATCTCTCTTTCCGATCAGAGACCTGTCGTTGATGTTGGCAGATCCACAAATTACTATTTTATCATCAACAATCATCAGCTTAGAATGAACGTAAATCAACTCAGTAATTGGTTCCGAATTCAGCGTAGAATGATTTCTCAAACCATAAAACGTAATATATTCGGATGGATCTTCGATTCCCGCCGCTTTCAATCTATTCAAAATAGAGTCTTTTCCCCTAGAAAAAATTCAAAATAAGTTCTGTTTGAAGTGGATGATGATGATAACAAAAATAATCATTCGAACAAGTTTCAAGTACCAACGAAAAGAAATAGAATTCAACTGTTCAGAGTACTTACTGGGAAATCGAAGCATAATTCCAGTGAGTAATGGCATGCAAAGACGTTCCTGATGCTCCTCCGACTTCTCCTTCGAACCCCGGCAGAAGAGGCATTATCACATATACTCGGAAAACTTCTTTGGCTCTAATGTATTCAGAAAAATAAATAGTTGAAGAAAATTATTTTCAACTGCACGTCATACTTTCATTTTATGTTTAACGTAAATTTTGTTCAAGATTCGCATATTTCTATTACAATAATTTTTGGAAAATGAAACCTATTATTATTACTATTCATTTGAATATTCTTTTCCTCAAAGTCTTGCATACAGATAAACACATCACAGAGAGTGAATTGTTTTAAAACAAAAACAAATTGAAAAACCAAAAAATAAAACAGTAAATGCTGAACATATACCTCTTTTCATTTATACTTCGCTCAGGTTTCCACTCAATCAACGTGGAAAAAGTAACCAGGATGATATTTGTTCCAAGTATTGTGTCATAGATATTTGTATTGATTTTGTATTTTTTGACTTGTAAATTAAAGTTCTATCATCAGCAAAGAGTTTGATGGATCCTAAAAGATTCAGTTTTGAAATTGAATTGATATAGATGAGAAATAAAATTGGTCCTAACACAGAGCCCTGTGGAACTCCACAATTAATGTTTTTCAAAGAACTTTTTTTATTTCCTAGACAAACATACTGCTGTCTGTTAGTGAGATAGGATTAATCAAATGAAACCAAATAAGTCAGAATCTGAAGTGTTTGTTTGTGCTCAAGTATCATTTTCTTATTGGTCTGCATGTTCTGTGCTAACTTTTAATAATCCATCGAAACTAAAGTAGAAACATGACTCATTTTCGGTTGTTCGGAATAAAATGTTAATTTTTGAATGATTGAGTAAATTGATTGAATATTTGGCTTTTTCTTTTCCAAATCAATAAAAAAAAAGGAAACAAAACTTCATTTTGAGAAATAACACCAAAAAAATATCAAACATACGCATATTATCCACAGATACGGTATGTTTATATTATTGATGTTCAATTCACTGACAAAAAAAGAAATCTATATGTAATTTGCTCTGAATTTATCGACATTTAGATGACACTGTTACTAGCTCAAGGAATAGCTTTCCACAAGCTTTTATAGGCTTTTGAGACTGACATGTTATCCTGGCGAGTAAAATTTCATTACGAACTATTCTCTATTTGTCATTTATTGGGTTGAAATTTTTTTTTTTATTTATTTATTGACAAAACAAACCTTCGGAACAGAACAAGTTCTGGTATACTTAAGGAAGATAATACATTGTATATAGTTAAGTTCAAATATTTCAAAATAAACGAAAAGTAACAATTACAAACAACTTTACATGTTTATTGATTGATGAATATCATTATGATATCAATTCTAGTTTGAGTTTTTTCAAGAAAACATTTGTGGATTCTCAATATCGTATGAAAGATTATTATAAGTTTCTATAAAACTAGATATAGGATTGTTTTTGCCTTTATTCGAATGAATGTTATTTAAGTGGAAATTATTGGCATTTCTGATATTATAGTTACGTAATTTTGATTTTTTTTGAAATGACTATTACCTTTTTGTAAATTACTTGTTAATTTGTATGCAAATTTTGCTTTTTCAAATTTCATTAGTTTATCTAATGTGAAAGTTTGATATCTTTATATAATTGTAAAGAAGGTGTTTCCCACGGTTTTTTAAAAATAACTTTTATTGCTTTATTCATCAAACGATAAATGATCTCTTTTTGGTTTTTACTACAAGATGACCATACTGTTATTATTAAATTTCCTATGAATACCAACTATTTGATTCAAATTTCGTTTGCACAAGAAAAATTAACTATATAATTCAGATGCCGTCGAGCCTTATAGACAGGAGAGTAGCTGATTTAGGCTCTCTTTTTACTTTTTTGTGAATGAATCGAACGTATGATATACACATGTCATCAAGAGATAAGGTTTGTTGATTTTTTTGATGGCTTTCTTTCATAGATATGTTTCCTTTTTTCGTTATTGATTTGGATAGGAAGAAGCGGAAACATAATTCTTCAAATTCAATTTGTTAATATAAAGACGACTTGTTTTTTAATTCAAGCTCATATACCATTCAACAGAAGAAAACACTTGAGGTTTATGTTGACACTGAATTCACTTGATAATATGATCTAACTCTTGAAATGTGTTCTGAGAATTCCGGAGTTTTCCAATGAAATTCCAGTTTCGCAACTTATTACCTAATGTGAATAAGTATGTTATGTTTATTTCTACTCACTTATATGCTCTTAATATCCTTTTGTACAGAGCTTCTCCAACTTGATTTTTGGTAAAAGGATTGTCGCAAGATAACGATATAAAAAATTGGTTCTCGATGTAAACGTAGTGTTGAGCTCTTGTAATAGTATCAATATAAGCCTCGTGGATGCTCTGTTCAACAGTGTCAGGTTCCAAAAAGCCGCACGACCAACAACTGACACTTCGAAGTACCTGATACATAATTTCAAATTAGGAGTTGTTACAAAAAATAAAAATAGCTTACTTTACTTCAAATTGAATGGAAATATCAACTCGATATATTTGATTCCCAAAGAATTGGGTTATTTCTTCCAGATTATTGTATATACATACATACATACATATATATATATATATATATATATATATATATATATATATATATATATATATATATATATATATATATATATATATATACCTAAATTTCCGCGGACGGATATGTGATTACTGGAACTTCCGATTGAACCGCGTCTGGAATCGTTCTTCTGTCGACGTCTCGGCTCCCACTTAGGAGCCATTATCAAGACTTCTTCGCGACTTGATGCCGAGGTCTAGGTCTCCTTAACCCCTAACTCGCATCTTGACAAAGTGAAGACTGTCGACAGATGAACGATTCCAGACGCGATGCGAATATATTTGATTTGATTTATTAATTTAAGTAGGAAAATCCCAATTTACCAAAAAAAAGAAGATTATAGGTAACGTACCTATCTTACAATACATGTAAATTGCTATAGATGTAAGTATGAACATATATAATAAATGTGAGTGTAAATATAAATAAAATTTAATATAGTATAAAATGATTGTTTGATAATTTTTTTTTGATTATAGTACAAATCAAATTATGCTTGAATTCTGCAATACTTTTGGACTCTTTTACATTTTGTAGTAAACTATTGTACGGAATGAATCCTTTGAAAAATAAACTTTTCATATTATATGCTGTACTCTGCCTGTTTATATATAAATGATTATGGCCCCTAGTACTGTATGAATGGATTTGGTTGACGGTTATAATAAACTTACCCAAGTATGTTGAAGTCAGTTAATGTATTATTTTATAGATATAGAGCATGGTTAGGTAAGTCAGTTATCGCTCCACAGTAAATAAGTGTAAAGTTTCTAGCATCAACGATATAGGCGTCCACCTACTATATCGCAATACTACTCTCATTGCTCGATTCTGTAACTTTTGAAGTTGGGATATTTTATTTAAATCAAAGCAGTAAAGTAATGTGGGGCAATATTCAAAATGAGGTTGAATGATAGTCTTGTACACAGTCAATCTGGAATTTAGACTTAGGTTTTGGGACACTCTAGACAAGAAATAGTTTTTTCAAGTTTTTCTTTTTGATATATTCAAAGTGGCTATATATCAGAAGCAATGTTCTTAGATATTGAGAAATATGTGTTGAAGTACACTTTTCTCGGAGATGAACATATTTTTCCCCAATAATAATTTTAAATCTAATACAGTTTTTTGTATTGTTCCACGAAAAAAACTACAATATGGAAACTTGTTTCAACCTGCATCCTGATAACCAAAAAAAAAACAGACAAAATATATCACACAATCATCATATTTGTTTTTGAATAAGGAAACTCGAAAATATTCAAAGCCAAAGACGTGAAACAATAAAAAAAATCTTGAATTGTTCTAAGGAACACAACCGCATAAAGTCATATTGAAGACCTTCTTATATAATAAATGTCTTAAGAAAAAACATACATATTCCCCCATTGTTTCCTAGTCTGTAAATATTGAAACCTGAATTTGCATAAAGTTACACTGTTAAGAATAAAAAGATTGATCGCTAGCAACTCACCTGACAAGTAACTTTGTGGTTCTTGTTTGGAAAATTGACGGGAAGAGTCTTATACCCTCCATAACTCTTGGGTACCAAATAGGGAATCAGATCGTTATTTTTGGCCTTGTCCAACTTAGTAGCATTCCACCTCTGAATGAAATGTCGAGAAACATCGCGAGCTGCATCACCCTGTACACACATGCCGATGTCGTGCCAAGGCATTCGTGGAGTCGTAACTCTGTCAGAAAATACAAAGTGTGTCACATTTAATCCTTCAAGTTTTTTGGAATCGAATTGTAAATATTAATTCCATTATGAAGAATAGACTTCTGCCCGAAACTGGTTTTGGAATTACAGGATCTCAAGGCTGTGTTCTGACGGGTATTATGCAGATGAAAATGATTGACTTCACGAAAATTTAAATAAGATGATTTCATTTTGTGCTTGACAAATTGAATGAATATGCTCACTTTGAATTTATACTTGTGGTCTTTAAATCAAGTAATTCTTTAGGCTTATATAAATTAATGGTTGGTTCTCGAAAATCTAGTTTGAAAATACATTTTATTGTTTTATTCTGCAATTTTTGTAGTGGCTTGATAAGGGAAATATTAGCTGAACCCCAAATAGCTATCAAATATTGTAATTTTCAATTTATGAGGCAATGATAAATATTCATCAGATATTTATGAGAAATGTGGTGTCTTATTTTGAATAGGATACCAATTATCGGGGAGAGTTTGCGTCGTAAATGTTCAATATTCCATGACAATTTTTCATCAATATATAATCCTAGAAGTTTCGTAACTGGCTTGCATTCTATTGTATCACCATAGAATTTAAACGCATTTTTAGGGTCATTCAAAATTCGTTTCGAAATGTACATGTAAGAAGATTTAAAAAAATTCAAAGATTACTTATGTTGATTTAACCAACTCGATATTTTTTGTAGGTCTTGATTCATAAAGTTTTGAATATGTTCAAAGTTATCTGAAAAATAAATGAGAGTTGTGTCATCAGCGAATAAACTGAGTTTACCATGAAGTTTCAACTGAGTCATTGAATTGATATAAATGAGAAAAAGAATTGGGCCAAGAATAAATCCTTGGGGAACCCCGCCAGAAATTTTTTCAATTGAACTTCTGTGATTGTCTATATAAACATACTGTGAGCGATTAAGCAAATAATTTTGAAACCATTTATGATTATTTCCGCTTATACCAAAAGAATGTAATTTTTCCACATAGATCAAGGAAGCAGAACATCTTTTTCAGTAGGCATAGCCGCCTAAAGCAATACTCAATTCAAAACACGATATTCATATATAAAATGATCTGCAGAGTCTAAAAATGTGTCAATTTACTGATTGTTTTATTTGAAATTACAAACTTGTAGTATTTTTCTGTTAAAGCGTAAAGCAATATTCATTTTAAAACACGATATTCATATGTAAAATGATCTGCAGTCTAAAAATGTATCAATTTACTGGTTGTTTTATTTGAAATTACAAGCTTGTGGTATTTTTCTGTTGAAGCGTAAATGCCAAAAAAAAAGTGCACATAAAAGTGTTAGAATTATAACAAATCAAATACCTGTCAATGAAATCATCAAACGGGGAATCCAGATTGGTGAAATCCTTAACGATAAAGTTGACATAATCCTTACCGATCCACAATTTGGCTGAACCGTCCAAGCTATCTATGATCTGGTCTGGAGTTTGCAAATCCTGTTGTTTAATTTCCTCTTCGGGAGTTTTGTTTTCGGAAGAATCCACCTGTTGATACGAACTCAGATAATGAGGATAACACAATATTTTGATCTAGAGAATTAATGTCCTTCCATTAGAGAGATATTAAACTTTAACATTGTATTTCACTCGTTTTCCTGGCATTCCAGTCTGCGCGGAAACCCACTCCAAAGTTTCCGTTTGAATCAATTGATGAATCTTACTTTATTTTTCTTATAATTCAAATCTATTTCCACTTCGATATGAATCAAAAACATTTTTGAATTAGAATAAATTCCCTAAGGCGTTCATATTGTTCTATACATAATCACTCTACCACTTCTAGAAACTCAATAATAATAATAATAATAATAAAATAAATAATAATTATTCTTTTGCTCCATTTCTATGGTAAAAATATTCGGTATTCCTCCAATAAATTATTTTGTGAAAGTGAAAAAATGGATATCAGACAATTATTTTGTCTTAATATAATAACTTACATATTTTCTCATAAAAACTGCTGTAAGTATAATAAACATTTATATAATACACGAAATAAAAACAAAATTACTGCTAAAAATTGAATTTCCAAAGCCAAATCACAAAAAAACTTTTTATATTTAGCATCATTTATTTACGATAAATTACCAAATTCGATTAAAGTAACAAAGTCAAAATATTCTAATAAAAAACTGGTGAAGAAATAGATTCTTGAAACTCCCAGATTATTTTTCCAGAATCTTATAGAATTGAAATTCTCCATGTGACTGCCAGTGTGCTGATTATACTGTCATTTTCATTTTATTTAAATATTTATTCACATATTATTTATTTCAAAATTGTAATATTGAGATTTATTGTGAATGAATTGTTATTATTATTATTATCTTATGGAAATATAGCAACTTCTCAAGCAATTATCAACATGTTGCGTACAACAAACGAGAAATGTTTTGCTACTATTGATATCTCAGTATTATATAACACCAAATTTGATATTTATATCATGTAATGATGGAGTAAATACCTCGTCTTCGTGAGGATTGTAAACCAGATTCATGAGCTCTTTTCCCTTGTTCTTGATGGTATCAAAAATCAGGTGTTTCTTTTCCGTTTCTGGGGTATTCGGTTTGACTCTGTCTCGCTTGCAGGGCATGAGTAAATGGTCACCTGGCTCTAGCTGAGGTAACGGGCAAGACTCCGCGTCTTCAACCGGTTCGGGTTCCTGTACGTTTGGTATCGGAGTTTTTTTGTAGTACGGTACTGGTATCGGATATATGGTGTCACCGGCCGGTACGCTAGATGACTTTTTCTTCAGCGTTGAGGTATCCATGGTGGGAGTTATGCTCCCGAGATCTGTCAATCTAAAAGGATTAATTTATTTATTTATTTATACGGGTTATCCCCATTACATAATATACATAGAGTTGAGTTGTAATACAAATACAGTTGATTGACAGACTAGAGATAATTAAGTACAAAAACAATAAATAGTATATATAAGTAAATGTTATATTTCTGACCACAGACTACTTTTCAATGTGGAGAGCGTAATACCAGTAACCTCCACTTTTCTATCATTGATCATTTTGAGCGTGCGATCGATAGGAGAATGTACGCCATAGTTGGTGGTATGGAAAGGAATGTGAAAGAGATCAGTATTCCTGAGAGCTCTAGTGGGCACATGTAGATGGATTTTATCCAGGAGTTCATTGCATATAACAAGGCCATTAATTAATTTGTATATAAATATTATATCAGAATTTTCCTCAGTGAACTGAGGTTGAAAGCATTTGCTATAAAGTTGTAATTATGGTTCTCTATATGGATGTTCATTTTATATGCACAACATTTAAAAAATTTATTCTGAACCCTTTACAATGTAGTGCAGTGATTCTCACAAAATGGTGACCATATAATTGACCCATATTCTAACCGAGAGATTATCAATACGAAGTAAATTGTTCTTAAGGATCTAACAGATAGATGAATACAGTTTCGTAAAATGAAACCTAATAGTTTTGTAGTGTTAACTGCAATATAATTCACATGTTCTATAAAACGTAACTGCTCATCCATAATAACACCTAAGTCCTTAACTGAAGTCATATATGTTAATTGGGTTTCCTCGATAGAGTATGAGGTGTTAAATTTCCTATTTGATTTATAAAAACTGATATAACTAAATTTATCAATGTTCATATGCAAATTGTTTTCATTACACCATCTAACCAAGTTGTTCTCATCTTGTTGAATTAATTTAGCATCATCTAATAATCTTATTGGTCTGAAGAGCTTTAGGTCATCTGCAAACATTAAAAAGTCTGTGTTTTCAAAATATTTCGCTATATCATTAACAAAAATGTTGAACAGGAGAGGTGCACAGTGAGATCCCTGTGGTACCCCTGATGGAACCTGGAATATATGAGATGTAGCATACTCCATCTTGACTTGCTGTGTACGGCCAATTAGGAAACTCTGAAACCATGAAAGACTTTGGTCGGGAATTCCAAATGATTTTAACTTGTGCATTAAAATTTTGTGGTCTACACGATCAAATGCCTTGGAAAATCAGTGTATACAGCATCCATTTGATCTCTACATTATTATTGTCTTAAGGAAATAAAAGTAATCAATCAATCTACTTTCCAAGACATTTAATGTTTTTTCTTCAAACAGCAGCAGATTGGTTGAAATAGATTTTTTCTGGCAGAATCCGTATTGATTACTTATCAGATGCTCTTTACAATAAAAATTCATTTGGTCACTCACCATACTATCCAATAATTAATATAATAATAACAATTTATTCACAATAAATATTAATAACAATGCAAAAAAACATAACAATATGTGAATAAATAATTGAACCTCACGAAGTTGTGCACTTGTGAGGAAACATTAAATTAGATTTGTATATAATTCAAGTGAATATGAGAATATGAACAAAAATCATAAATATCGAAGATAAATAGTAGTATCAAAATGAATAGATACAATATAATCATGACACAGGCTATATTGAATATTTTCTTTCAATAATATTTTGGAAATATAGTCTAGGAGTTTCAGTAATCCATGTGTTCACTTTTTTCTTAGTGTATTTCGATTTGGTAATTTTGATTGAATTTGGTAATTTATCATAAATGAATGGAGCTAAATATAGAAAAATTTTTTGTGACTTTACTTTACATATGTTATTTTTTACAGTTATTTCATTTTTATTTCGTGTATCATTTTTATGAGAAAATATATAAGTGAGTATCTTGAAACTGAATAATTGCCTAATATCCATTATTTTACAGTCAGAATATAATTTATCAGAAGAATATCTCAGGTTTTTATTAAATATGATATTCAAAAACCACTTTTGTAATATCTCCAAAGGCTTAACATATTTTTGGTCAACTCCCCCCCATGATAAAATACCATAATTTAATTGAGATTGGACTAGAGAAAAATAAATCATTTGCATGTGTTTTCTATCCAAAATATTCTGTAAAAATTGGGAGGGAACTTTGACTACATACACTACGGTAATTTTTTATATGTTGTTTGTTTCCTGATTCGAATATAGGGCGAATATAACTATGTTTCCAAACTTCTGGGACGATACCCTTATCTAATGAACATTTAAAATTGAGGAATATAGGGTATGTCGAAGAATAAACACAATTTTTCAGAAAATAATCAGGTATTCCATCAGGACCACTAACTAGTTTATCTGGTAAGCATACTATTTTATCAAAAATTTCTTTCATGGACACATTTAAATTTGGAATATCATTATTAACATAAGCTGGTGTATTGCAATTGACCTAAGATACATTCTCTGAGTAGAGAGTAGAGTGTTGAAAAGAAATGGGCAAAACAATTTGCAATCTGTTCACAGTTATTTTATACCATATCATCGTATTGGGTAAATCATTAGATGACCTTTTACTATTTACATACCTCCAGAACCATTTTGGGTTAGTATAGAAATCCTGATCTAATTGATTCATATATTCACTGAAGCATAGTCTAGATAAATTTCTACATAACGACCTCAGTTCACAGAAGTTATGGTAGTCATGTATATTCTGAGTAGTTTTATATTGTTTATAAGCAATTTTTTTTGTTTTATGAGTTGTCTTGATTCTGCACTAAACCACTTTGGAAAATTATATGTTCTGAAACGTTTTAATGGCACAAAGAGAGATATTGCCATATTTATTACGTGATAAAAACTTTCCACTGCCTCAAGAATATATGACAGGTGTAAATGATTCACTCCATCTAAATAATTATTGAGACCTGCAAAGTCAGCATTTTTGAAATCATAATAAAATTCATTGTATTTTAGTGATTGTTGTGCTTTACTTATTCCAATTTCAAATGAATAACTTATGTGATGATTACTATTTTCAAATATAGCATCTATAGCTGAATTGATTAATAAGTCCGATACATTCGTAAAACACAAGTCTAGAAATACATTTCTTATATTTGGGATGTTAATATTCTGAAAAAAAATTCAAATAACCATAACATTCAGCCAATTGCATTACTTTGGAATCATAACGACCATTAACTGTTACACCTAGTTCATTGTTAGCCCGCAGAGCATCATAAATTCTTTCGGATATACTCCTCCAATTATAAACACATTTTTCCCACTTGAACATCAAAGAAACAATTGTTCAACAGTTTTGTGTAGAGGGTTGATCACAGATACTTCAATTGAGTCTCTAACTAAAATTAGTATTCCGCCTCCTCTTGATTTTTCACTTGTTTCACCATTTCTATCATATCGAAAAACATGGTAGGAAGGTATTTTAATTTCTAAATCTGAAATATCGGCTGATAACCAACTTTCAACTAATATAAGAATATCGTACACAGAGCATGATATTGGGTTTATAAGTTCTTGAATTTCAGTCCGTATACCTCCGACATTTTGACAGTACACTATAATTTTTTCATTCAGTTTTTTGGGATGATCATTCTGTTTTTAATAATACGGGGAATTCCAAACTGGTAACGGATTGAGATATACTGCTCACCATTCCCTTTACGTTGTTCTAATTCCTCATAGAGATTCTTGATATATTCGCGTTGTACTGGAGTGAGGTCCGCACTAATTCGAATTGGAGATTGTTGAGCCAGTAACTTTCTTTTGTTCTTCAGACATGCCAGAGCGGTATTGTCATCAGGAAAAAATATTTTTATTTGACGAGATCGATTATTAGACCGACCTAGTCGAATAGCTTTGAATTCTCCTGTTTCTACATTCAACAAATCTAAAACCTTTTTGCACTGTATCTCATCAAATGAAATTCTTTCAGAGAAGTCTTGAGAAGGAGATTCCTCAACATTGTATATAATTATATTTTTAGATATATTGGCTCTTTCTTGAATCTCTTTGTATAACTCTTCGCCTTCTAATTGTGCCAGCTTTTTATTTTCAATGACTTCATTGTCTGTTTGTTTATTTGCTGAAATTATTTTTTCCATGTTTGCAATCCTTCTTCTAGAAGTTTATTTGACTTCAGTAATTGTTCTACCTTAATTATTCTTTGTTTCATAGTTAGGAGTTTTCCATTGAAATTAATGAAAAAAAATTATAGAAAAGAGTAATATTTTCCAGGATTCGAATAGTCATGAAGAGTGTCATACGAAATTTTAGTTCAAAACGAATTGTTCTCCTAATAGACAATATACCAAAAAAAAATGTGGTAGCTCAGTTTTATATTCGTCTCCTGACAATTCATGCCATCAGTGCCAGTACTATGAGAGTAACTTGCCATCTGCCTTGTAAAAATGAATTGAAGTTGAAGGCCATGTCTAGAATGAAAACATGCCAAACCAGAAATGTTTTGCCCTGAAGGCAGGGTGTTCGATAAAATTTGAAGCGATAGATAGATAGATATATTTATTGATCGATCACCAATTCGCATTGGATTGACAAGTCAGAAAAAGTACAATTCGAAGCAAATAATACAATGTTAGATTAAAATTGGAAACAAACACTATGTATATAACTAATGTACAATTACGATATACGATACTTTATAACAGTTACAGTATAAAACACCAAAATTAGTTGCCAATAAGTTTATCGGCATTCTGAAAAGTATTCCGAAATTGAATAAAATGCTTTAGGTATCAGATAATGTTTCAGCTGTGACTTGAATTTGAGCAGGTTTGGTTGATTTCTCAGTTCGTTTGGTAACATATGAACATATTTGAATCTATCAGATGGTCACGTGTCAACGCATGCATTCGTCGAAAAAAATGATTTCAATTTCAAGCAGCGGCTGGATTCAGCACATCGTCTACCAAATTCAGGGGCTCAAACAGTGGTAAGCTCTCAAATGCAAGAATTGCAACAGTTTTCGATATTTGATACTGATGCAACAAGCAATCACGAAGGTCGGTAAAAACAAAACTGGACCACCATTGAATATCCTCTATCGAATCAAATGCAACATATGTTATGTTTGCAATGTTATGATCTTTTTTAATTTTTGCTGATGAAACTTACATACAAATTTTTTTGAGGGGGAGCAAATTCGCGTGTATTCCCATATGGAAAATCGTATGAATGTTTTCGAATATATATATTTTCAGTGTACAGATTGAGCCTTGCTATTTTGGACTTTTCCATCTTGTCCACGAAATTATTATCTGTGGATATGTATCCCAGCTAACATTTCGACCTGACAGTTAATTCCTAGTGAAGGTCCGCCGCGTCGCGAAAAAAGTAAAATAACAGAGTCAATCTCAATGTGATTTCAAAGGCATGCTAATCACTGACTGATGGTTTTCCACTTTTGAGATAGTTGTTCTTGCATAATCAGAGAGTCGATTTTGTTCTCTATGTGAACTCAATGAAAAACTCAATATTAAGATGTGTCTTGACATGTATTCAAGAGTCAGTTGAAAAAAATGCTGCTTCAAAGGACTTGTTACACCATTCAAGAAATCACGGATCAACTAACCTGAGATCTTCAGCTTCAGCACATGAAGAAATATGGAAAACTCCGTTTCAAAGCCAACTTGAAAAAACATTTAATGAAATAGATAATTGGCAATTTTTTTATTTTTTCTTTTTTATTACCATATTTTTTTTTCACTTTCTACAATGAAACAGTCTGATTTTATTGCCTTTTTTCTTCTTTAATGCATAATATTCTTAGAGTTAATATTTTTCCCTTCTATAAACTTTGTAGTTTCTTGGGAAATGAAGTTATCATCAATATCGTTTACTATTATAAGTGCTTTGCCTTGAATCATCGAATGCTTGAGAAATTGTATGTACGATATTGAATCAGAAGAAGAATATTTTAGGTTATGTAGGAATGAAGATATGTAGATAATGTTATTTTGGTCAATGTCAGCAGACAGTCACGGTTTCAGTTGAATGTTTTTTTTCAATTTTCTATTTACAATCAAATGTCAGCTTTCTGAGATGAAATGTAATTTTTTCAGGGTCAAGTATATCCATTGGACGTCCAAAATACGCACAATGTACATCCATTGGACGTTTTCTGGACTTTAATTGTACTTCCAAAATACGTACAGTGTATATCCATTGGACGCCTTCTGGACTTTAATTGTACGTCCAATGGACAGCCAAAATACGCTCAAAGTATATCCATTGGACGTCCAGTGGACGTCAATAATTGGCACAATGTACATCCATTGGACGTTTTCTGGACTTTAATTGTACGTCCATAGTAGTGTCCTGGACGTTCATTGGATGTCCATTGAATGTAAATTGGACTGATTCTGGACATCCATTGGACGTCCTGAACATCCATATTCTACGTCCATTGTACATCCATTGTACGTACATGTGCAGTGTGGGTTGACCTGTTTTACATTTATACTTCTATTGCTTATTGATGTTTATTGGCACTTTTGGATTGTTTGTGTTATTGTGTTGTTGATATTATTTTGACTGACTTTTAAAATATGGTTATATGTAGTTACTTACATTTATATGTTTTTTATATTTACTTTTGAACTTGACATTGACATTTTCTTTGTTTATTGTGCATTGAATTTTTTTTTCAATTGTACTTTTCAACCGAAGAAATAAATATAATTATTATTATTATTATAAGGCTTTTTTCATTGTTATCACCTATGGAATACTTCCATATCCTGAGAAGAACAAATTACTTTACATTTATTAGTTCAAGAAATATATAATGCTTATAGAGGAACAAATCAGTTGATGAATTTTGTGCAACTTAGTTTTAAATCTGCTCGTTCAAATTGTTGAACTTCAGATCATTTTTACACTCATGTATACTGGGTTAGACCCTTTGGTTCCTATTTGACAAGTCCGATAAGCTTGTACAATTCAATTGTAAAAGTTTGGGGTGATCATTAAATTCTATTCTAACAAAAACATATACATAGAAACATCTGTATATACATGAATAATATTAACATTATAAAAAAATAAATCTGATAGCTGAATCAAAATTATGCAGAAAATGTGAATACAAAAAGAAAAAAGTCGATTGTTCTATATATTTTTTTTTCACATTAAAGGGGAAAAATATAATAAATAGTCATTCCATGAGAAAATTCTCTACCAAATTGGGGCCCTATTAAAATTACTAATGCTGTACAAATCATGGATAGTGACTGTATCAAATACCTTGGCATAATGACAGATAGACATCTGAAATGGGATCAGCAAATTTATTTTATAGTAAAAAAACTTCGAATTCTTCTTCCCAAATTTCGACAATTGAAAGGATTTTTAACAATACCACAACTTGAAATTCTATATTTTGCCTTAATACAATCCCAAATAAGTTATGGAATATTAGGCTGGGGCGGGGTGTTTAAAATATATAAACATAAACTGGAAATAATACAAAAAAGATTTCTGAAAATAATTTACAATAAGGACTGGAAATATTCAACTGAATTATTATTCAAAGAAAGTGAAAAAATATATTGATATAAATCAATTATATATTTATGGAATGATGATTTACATTCATAAAAATAAAAAAAATATAAATTATAATGAACATAAATATGAAACTCGAAATAAAACTGTAATTACATCTAAAAAGAAGATTAAAAAGAAAATTGCACAAAGAAACTACAAGTTTATGATAACATATCTTTATGACATTATACCACATGAAATCAAAAAGATTAAATCATTATCATCATTTAAACAAAAAAGTAAAATATGGATTATCAAGACCTCTCGAATTTATTTTGACACATTTTTGAATAGTTTATGAAATTGGTTTCTTTAAATTGATGATTATCTAGGTAAGTAACTTCAAATGTATTGATTGTTAATTGTTATTACCTTCAGTTCAGGTAACCTCACAACAAGTTCTCTTCCTAAGGTTTGTTTTTCAGTTTATTCATAAAAATGTATATTCATAAAATTTTCGAATTGTAATCATTATTATCTATTCACGAATAAACTTATATTATTATTATTATTCTTTCAAATTCAGATCTGATTTACTTATTGATAACTGTTCACTTTCACACCAAGGGTTCCCATTTTACCGATCACCTAAGGAACATTTAATGAGCACACCTTGCCTGACGTCTCAAATTCGAACTGAACGATTTCATAGATCAAGTTTTCCTTTTCTATTCAATAGTTTCCAACCACTAGAAATGATATGAACAAGCATTTAATCAGACAAAATATAATTGAACATGGTCTACAGAATATAACGTAAAAAAGCAGTTCAGAAATAGCAATGTGTATCTCATCGTTCTGTAGTTTTCTGGAGTTTAGTTTATTTTTCGAAATTGATGAAAGACTGAAGAGCGAGACAAAAGGGTTCAATAATTACGATATCAATAAAGCACTTTAACTCACCTATGTTTATCATCATCCCACCGGCCGTAGCACAAATCGATTCCTCCCACGAACGCATAGGTCTGATCAATAACAACCATTTTTTCGTGATGCGCCCAAAGAAACACTCCCGCTTTAGCGTGATCAGGATGTCTGAGTACTTTGATATTTTTAGATGCCTCAACTAATTTTTGCTTGCTGTAGTAACTATTCAAGCCGAGGGCCATTTCCACTTCTTTGTAAAGCAGCACATAGATTTTCACACCGCTATTCTGAAAATAGGAAAAGTGGTGAACGGAAGAGTACTCTCAATAATTTTTTTTTGTAAGTTGTTCAACTGTACTTTGGACTGACGGTTTATACAAATTTGCACCAATCGCCTATTAGATACTTAGAATTTAAACTAGAATTATGTTACGAATGTTCATGACATTTTAATACTCACAAAATTGAGCAAACAAAATCGAAAAAGCATCTTCTTCAATATGGAAATGGGTAACAGGGTAGCGATTATCAACCCGAAAATGAGAAATATACAGGTAGAGAATTTTTATAAAAACAATAATGAATTAGTATGACTTCAAATAACAACTAATAAAACCAACATCTTGTCAAAATAAAATGAATATAACTGAATTATGCTACTGATCGAACTTACTGCTTTTCTTTGTAACAATTTATTGAGTTGCCAATAGTCCGCTACAATGGCGGGTCTTTTCAAGTAAATTTCCGGACTCAACCACCAGTCAGTTATGAAAACTTCCTCTTTGGCATTTTCTATTGCATCAGCTACAGCAGACATGTAAGAAGCTCCATCGACAAACCACGATGCACTGACATTAATCCTTACTGGTGCAAAAGAATGATGTTTGTTTGGTTGAACAAATTCCCTAGCTGAAATGTG
The DNA here is from genome assembly GCA_032362365.1 of Zygogramma bicolorata. Taxonomy (NCBI): domain Eukaryota; kingdom Metazoa; phylum Arthropoda; class Insecta; order Coleoptera; family Chrysomelidae; genus Zygogramma; species Zygogramma bicolorata. The sequence continues at coordinate 18,475 of JAVJAQ010001936.1, forward strand.
CAATATTTTGTTTATAATCTCGATGAAAAACATAATTCAATTTTAAAAGATTTAACAATTCTCCCCTAAAGAATATTTTCCTCATATATAAAATGCTCATAAGAGCAATGCAATTGTCGAAAACTTACAGCGGTAATTGCATTGTATCAAGTCACCATAACAACACATTTGAAATCGTAACGCTAGACGTCAGTAAACAACACAAATGAATGTCAGATAGACTTCAAAAATAGAAAAATATTTCGCGTTTTGGTGAGTGCTCCATACAATCTATAGAGGAAAGTATAAATGAACAAAAAATAACATTTCCTTGAGGATTTATTTATTGGTGAAATATTCCAATGAATTACATTCGTCATAAAAATTACCAGATAATTTTCATTCAAGTGTGATATCTATACAGATTCATTCGTTTTCTATTTTTAAAAGTCCCCCGTCCTTCGGACTCGGGCACTTTCGCCAAAAATGAAAATAATCTCTTCATTAGATCTCACCCTCGAACGATAATCAACGGGAATGTGAACTTCTCCTTTAAAAACAGACAGAAAAAGAGCATCATGAAAAATATCAGAATATTAATGAATAAAAACAATTTTCATTTTTCGAATCACAAACTAACTATCAGATACTTAACTGAAAATTACAGAAAATACAGAAAAAAAATATGGATCGAACGGTAAAATACCAAACTGTCGAATTTTATTTGAGATGACATAACTTACTGAATTCTATGTAACACAAAATCAATGAAGTTTCTTTTAATCAGAAAAAAAGGAGTTGCATTGACCTAGCAGAGTCATTAGCAACTAAATGGTACAATTGTGGGTAGATTCTTATGTTAGGTGGGAGTGCGTGAGTCATGCCGTTCATTATTTGTGAGAGAAAAAATTCTCACTCTTTCCTGCATTTTCATTCTGGAAACTGTTTGTCTTATACACAAAAAACAAAATATGATTGGAACTCAGGAACATGCAAATTACAAAACTCGGCAAGTAACAGAAAATAAACTACATCTTCCTGTTCCAAAAACAAGTCAGACGAAGTATTCTGTAATTTATGAGAGTAAAAAGCTGTATAACCATATACCCTATAAAATTAGGAAGGAGAAGAGCTATAAAAGGTTCAGAACTCTTTTTGAAGAAGCTCTAGTAACAAAAGCGTACTACAACCTTGAGGAATATTACAATGGAACTTTGCTGTGAATAAGATTTTTTTATGTTTATATTGACACCTATAGGTTAAGACTCATTTTAAGGTAGAAGGTATATTATATTTTAATTCCATGACATGTGAAACCGTGTTCAAAATGTGTGGCCATGTGTTTTTTACAATATTTTTCGTAAGGACTATACAAAACTTTTTATAACAAACTGTCAAACATAAATGTTGAATCTCATTTTATATTGTTATATATCTACTTGACATGTGAACTCCTTTTATGCAAATTGTGTTTGTGAATATTTTTGCTTTTACATTTTTTATCTCATCATATTTTCAAGTACTATACACAATTTTTTTTAACAAGCTTTGTGAAAAAGGAATTATTTTTCTTAGACAATAAAGTATATCTCTCTCTCTCTTTCAAGATATTAACGAAATATTTGAAATAATTCAGTTAACATTTTGTTTTTGAGTCCAATGTCGGTCAGGAAAGCAATCAAATCACATATATCACTACGTTCCTTCAATATGGACTGCACATCAGCTCTGGTATTTCTGACGAAGATTGTCATATTTCGGACCAGCGATTACCTATTGGTTCGTTTTTGAGCAAATGTTCATTAGTGTACCTTGTATACCCTTAAACGAAATCTGGTGAAGACCACTTGATGTCGTCTGTTAGTGGGTTACGTAGTTATTGGTACAACTGTTGTTTTAACTCGACTAATTTTGAGTTCTTCTGTTGCCATTTATGTGTTCTTGGGATAAAGGTATTGGAAGCAATGAATCGGTGATGATCAGGGTTTCATCTGTTCCCAAACTTATCGTATATTTAATGGCCTGTACAATAGCGATAAGTTATGCATTGAAGATGCTGGAACTTGGTGGAAGTAAAAACTTTTTGGTACCTTCCTCTGTAATGGATGCTGCTGCTACTTTGTTTTCCGTTTTTGATGCATCGGTATCAAACTTTTGATAGTCGGCAAAATGGGAGAAGATCAGAAGTGTTGTGTTATCATTTCATGAGGAGTTCTCTTTCATCAAATACTATCAGTGAGGTTTCGGAATAATCCAAGGTGGTATTACTGACATGGTCGTATGAGCAATACTCGTGAATTATGGGATATCATCTGTTCAATCTCTAGTAAAACGGTAACGTAATTCTAGTTCTGTGGTCGAAAAGCTTTTGATATATCTTAGAGAAAGTGAAATTTTTCTGAAGAGTAGCAATTTTTATGGTTTACGAGGGTTCTGATTCGCAGTACATACTTCTTCCAGGAGTTGTACGAAAGACACCTAGAATTATTTTGAAAACAGAATTGTATATAGAGTCCAATTGCTTGAGTGATTTTTTTCCCAGCTAATGCATATACAAGGGAGCCTTAATCTAATCTTGATCTTACCAAAGCTCTATTAAGCATCAAAAATGTTTGAAAATCTGATCCCCAATGGTGACTTGAATGAACAGAACTTTCTTTGAATAGATTTTTTCGTGACTTGAATGAACACAACTTTCTTTGAATAGATTTTTTCGTGACTTGAATGAACACAACTTTCTTTGAATAGATTTTTTCGTGACTTGAATGAACACAACTTTCTTTGAATAGATTTTTTCGAAAAACCATACATTTTGTTAACGTCCAATTAGAATCCCGTTGTTTGAGGCCAGTTTTCACATTATATATAGCGGCCTGGATATTGCTTTGAATGGTATCATATATTTATTCCTTTTGAATTTATCAGTGAGTCGTCTGCATAGAGGGATGCTTGCAGCAGCAATTTCGTTGATAGTAAAAATAATGTGACACTGATATTCTCTTGCAGTCTTTCTCTCTTTACCCTGAAGATTCTTCCTTGAAGTTCTTGGTGAGCTTCAAACAATGTCCATTCCGACCCTCTGAAAGTAGTTGTTTGAGGGTGTAATGTCTCCACATCATATCATATGCTTTCTTGCGATTGAAAAAGACATAACCTCTTGTACACAATTGATATCTTATCTTTTGTTCGGAAATAAGTAGTTTGAACATCTCAAGATGGCAGTATAAACAGTTTATGTTCCACTGAAAAATGTAGAATTTTTTGTCCGTGTTGAATGTGGAGAAATAGAAATTTATTTATCATATATACTAAATATGTTTCTTAAAAAGATGTGTCTTCGCTTTCAGTGTTGGTTAAAGGAATGTGTTCTGTCCCTGAGCTAACTGTTTGGAATGTTTCTTCGGTAGTTTGGCGCATCTAGCTTTTATGCTTCGCTCAGTGAAGAAGGGGTGTATTTTTGAAAGCACGCTGATTACTCTGTAAATGCCCTCTGTATACTCCCTAACAGCACTCAGAGGGTCGCTTTTTCCGTGGACGTTTTCTAAGAAGTTTTTATTTGGGAGAAACTCATCACAAACGAGGCTGCTCCCTTTTCAATGAAGTCCTTGGCTGGCATCAACCGCTCTTCCACCGTAGCAGAAGAAAGGTTTTCTCTTAAAGAGCTGTGGCGATGCTTTTTTGCAGGATTTATTGTTGAGGCACGAAAAGGATCGACGTTGGATGGCGATGGTTTCTCGCTGGCTGCGTGCTCAAAGTTTCCGGAATGTTCTGTTTCAACGATAAGCTCGTAGGAATTGAATCGCTAGTTTTAATA